>OY288281.1:11615000-12053912 GCA_958450335.1 Hibiscus tridactylites | reverse complement strand
GAAAATATGTTGTCCAAACTGCCCAGGCCGCTGGGCAGTGAAGCAGGAGGTGATCGAGTGTTTCTTCACCCGTCCGGCACCATACACAGCAGACCCCATCCCCCGTGATCGGCATCCCCCGTGCGCACAACATCTCCATTGTCGGTAACCGATTCAGCCACGCAAACCATAAAAAATGTTGCACCTTCAGAGGTATCGGCAATCTCCAAAGCATATTCAATTCATCACTCACCACCAATCCAAACGATTGCATCAATTTCGCCAAATTCGCAACATAAAATTCCCCCGTCGTGGAATGTAACCACATTATTCGATCACATTGAGATGGAAAAAGATGAAAGCTCCCGCATAGCGCACGGACCTCCTTAAGCTGCTCAAGTTCTAAAAATCGCAAGGATCGAACAAAGAATTTCTCCCATTCCTCATGTTCAAAATTTCCTCCTTTCGTGTACTTCTTCACTGTCAATTCTTTCTCAACCACAAGCCGATACAATCTTGGGAACAACTCAGCCAACGGCCTATCACTACACTACACATCGTGCCAAAAAATTATTTTTTCGCCATCCCCCAATTGCCACATAAAAGCCTCTCTACCCATCAAACCATTCATCTCATTCGCTTCATTAAGATTAACAATTTGACGCCAAACAAATGACATTTTTTGCAACCCCACCTCTCTTGGCCACCACTTCCTAATATCACAACCATACTTCGCATCTATAATTGTCCTCCAAAGGGAATCCTCTTGCGTCGCATACCTCCACCGCCATATCGCTAAAAGCGCAATATTTCTTACGCGCAAATTCACCACTCCCAATCCCCCAAACCTTCGAGGTCGACAAGCGATTGACCAGCTCACTCGACTTAATTTCATTTTAGTATCCGAACCTCCCCACAAAAATCTCCTCCGTATCCGATCTATCTTGTTTAATACACCCCTTGGCACCATAAACGAACTCATATAATAAAGAGGTAAAGCGGACAAAACGGAATTAATCAACACTAACCTCCCCGCAAAGGACAATGTGTCGCGTTTCCACCCCGCCAAGCTATCTCTGAAATGCTGTATAAGTGTATCCCACATCTGTATGCTGCGCGGATTGACTCCCAAAGGCAGTCCCAAGTAAACAAAAGGAAGCGTATCGCGGTCACACCCCAACACATCAGCAGTTCGCATCATCAACTCATCGTCCACCCTTATTCCATACAACCGCGATTTAGCAAAATTAATTTTCAAACCAGTAGTATACTCGAAACATGTCAGAATACGCTTCAAATCACGTGCAAACTCAATCCTTACCGGGAAAAAAAGGATTGTGTCATCCGCAAATTGCAAATGTGACACAACACATCCCTCAGCTACTACAACCCCATCAAACACTCCCAATCTCTTCGCATTACTCAAAAATTGATGAAGAAGTTCAACCACAATCACAAATAAGAGGGGCGATAGTGGATCACCCTGTCGTAAACCCCTCTGCATTTCAAATTCTCCCGTCGGCGAGCCATTTACAAGGATCGACAATCTTGCTGTAGTGACACATTCCATCACCCACTTACGCCACAAATCACCAAACCCCATTTTACACATAATATGATCTAGACATTCCCACTTAATGCAATCATAAGCTTTCGAAAAATCCAATTTTAAGATAAATCCCCCTCATCACCTCGTCTTCATTGCATCGAATGAATTGTTTCATTCGCCAATAGAACTCCATCTAAAATCTGTCGACCTCTTACAAAACCAGATTGCACATCGCTAATCAACTTCGGCAACACCTCCTGTAATCTTTTTGCTAGACATTTAGCTAGAATTTTGTACAGCGAATTCAAGAGACAAATAGGTCTATAATCACTAACCACTGACGGATTCTCCTTTTTTGGAATTAATACCACAAAGGAGGAATTAATCCCCGACGGCAATTTGCTCGTTTGCATAAAATCCGCGATAAATTTCATCACATCCGTCTTTAAAAATGCCCAGCCCTTTTTATAAAACTCAAAGGTGAATCCATCCGGACCTGGTGTTTTGGAGCCTTCACAATTCCATACTACTGTTTGAATTTCAGCTCTCGCAAAATCCACTTCCAAGCATGACGCCTCCAATTCACTCAAGCAAGGAAAATCAATCATCGCTTCCATCGAACCCGCCATCTCAATGCGCTGAAAATGTTTCCGAAACTCACTGAAAAAATATGATTTTAGTTGCGTCGGCTCCATAACCCAACGGCCATGCCACATTGCTCCTCTAATCGAGTTACGCATCATGCGTATCTTAACAGCCCGGTGGAAAAAATGCGTATTTTGGTCCCCATCCTTTAACCATGCCCCTCTCGATTTTTGTCGCCAATGTACCTCACGTAATTTCGATAGCCTCCACAACTCCGAATTAAGCTTCCATCGTTCCTCTATGTCCTCCCAAGAAGCTGAATCCTTCTCTACCATATCGTCTAAAGCATCAAATTTACTAGTCGATATTTTGATTCGACCATCAATGTTGCCAAATGAGTGTTCATTCCATCGCTTTAAATATGATTTCATCCCTTTCAATTTTGCCGAAATACTCAAACTCCCCCACCCCACATCCGAAGATCCTAATCTCTCCCATTCATGTCCCATTTTGTCCAACGCATCCTTCGAATACAACCAAGAATTCATAAAGCGGAATGGCTTCGGTCCACTGTCCCTAGGATCGCTAACCAAGAACAGCGGCACATGGTCCGACACTCCCCTTGACAAACCATTCAATTGTAACGCTTGGAATTTGTCTAACCAATCCGGGGACAACAAAAACCTATCTAGCTTGCTGCATTGCTTACCCAGACCAAACCATGTAAAGCATCTCCCCCGCAACGGTATATCCAGCAATGCGTGCGATTCAACAAACTCCTTGAACAAAATCATTCCCCTCGTTCGTACGACACCACCTCGCCTCTCATTCGGATGCAGCACTTCATTAAAGTCTCCTCCCACACACCATGGGATTGAATTGTTCTTCAAAACCTCCGACAAACGAGACCACAAATCCCCTTATTCAGCAACCACACAAGGTGCGTATACACCAATCACGCCACAATGCCATTCTTCGTTAATCCACTCACCCTCCACCATTACATATCGATCACCAATTCGTATCAAATCAGCCTTGAACCGCTTCGTATCCCAAACCACTAGCACACCTCCGGATCTGCCCCTAGCTGGAGCATAAGCGAATTCATACTCATCCGATGGCCACAATCGACCTACCGTGTCACCCAAAATCTCCTCCATTTTTGTTTCCTGTAAAATCAACAATTCACAACGATGTTGTCGAACTAAATTTTGCACTGCTCTCCGCTTCACACTCGAACTCAACCCCCTTATGTTCCACGACAACATCCGCATCTCTCTTTGCTATTGATTTACCTCACGATTCGCAATTAGCCTTGCCAAATCTTGGACTATGTGATCTTCGTTGCCAATTGCCTCCGCGCCAATGTACTTCCCTAATGCTAATGTCTCCCTCGCCTCCTTAATTATCGATCTCTTTCTATTTTCAAAATCAGAATTCGAGAGGGAGATGTTTGCAAAATCTTGTAGATCGTTCACCTTCTTTTTTGGCCGGCCTCTACCCCTCTTCACCAATTTTTTCTCAGCTTCTATCCTTTTTTCAGGGGATAATTCATCTAATAAGAGTTCTGATAGGTTCCTCACCCTTCTAAGTTCCCAATTTTTTTCAACCACTATTGCCTTTCCAACTCTATCAATTTCCGATCTTATCCCTTGCTGCCGTCGATGCTCTTCATCTCCCATCTCCACCGGTGTATCATGGATCTCCTCGCTCAAGGCTCGTGCGTATTCCTCACCCACAATTTGTAATTGATCCTCTGAATATCGTGAGACCAGCCCTATATCTTCATCTGCTACCCCGGAATTCTCCTTAGTCGAAGCCTCATTAAATTCTAACAGACCGCCTTGTTGTTCCTTCCATAATTCATTATAATGCATCACCGTTGGAGTAGCCCCGGAAATTGAATCCGGCACAAATAATTCCTCCTCCTTGTATTCACTGTCATCTACACCATCACAATGCAAATGCCTCTCGCTCGAATCACCCTCCTTGTCCGTCGATACATCCCTAGACACCACCTCCATCCCTCAACAACAATCACACTCGATTCCCATTATTTCCTCTGACTCCATCACACGTACCCTAAATGATTGGCCCCCAATATTCAAGGTTAGCACCTCGTCGATTGATTCCAAAAAATTTGTCTCAATTAGAAATCTACATCGTTCAAACGACGACGGCGCAATCGTATCCCCATCCAATTGAATGAATTCACCCCATAACTCAGCGATATTTCTGCACGTACCTTCGGACCAAGCATGTATAGGGATTCCACTAGCGGATAACCAAACTCTTCTATTCGGCAATCCCAAAGTTTCAGTCCATGGCATCACATTTTCCAGCCATTCCGAAAAAGCCTGTTTTGCTAGGAGTCTCGCTCGAGTATCGACGTTCTCAAACATCAACAAAACCATCGAACCCGCCACTCTCATTATCGATAATCCGTCCAGCTTTGCTCTCCAAAATCCCAACGCAAGGTCACGAATTTTGTATGGCGATTTACAAAATCTGACGGCACAACAACCAAGTATTTCCATTTTGTCATCATCCACCACACCTTCCACACTTCTATCCTCTCTGTGCATATTCTTCTTCTCCTTGTTCACATCTAATTCCTGTGTCGTATCCGACTTTTGCTTTGCGGAATTCACTTCCTTCACAAATGATTTCTGTGAGTTCGATTGCTTCTCCATCGGTTTCTTTTTCCAATATTCTGATCTTGCCTCCCTTATTGCATACAAAACCCTAATCCAAGACCCATACAATCTGAACCCATTCAGCCTCTCAATAACTCTGTCCGCATCTATTTTGGATCCCATTCGCACGAAACCAAATCTTTTTCCTTCTCTCGATTTCTTGTTGGGAATAAAGACATCCACCACTCTCCCATGTCTATCGAACACTTGCCACACACCCTTCCAATGACTTTGTAATGGTAGATTCATCACAAACAATGTCCATACCTGGTATTGAGATCGCTCTCGATTCTGCTCCGATTGCTCACTCCTTTGGTTCTGATCTAATCGCCCTTTCCCTTGGAAATATTCCGATCGCCATTCCGATCGCCCCATTCCGATGTGTGTTGATAATATTGTATTTGTTCTAAGTTAATGAAAACTGAATAAAATTAGAGAAGGTTAAAGGTTTGTTTTTCTTAACAAGCGGGATTGGCCTCCGTTTTCTCTCTTTTTGCAGTACTTTACAAGTTGGCATATAATATATCTGTGTTTGGATGGAGAGAATCTGGGATCGGCCAATTAGTTAGCAAAGGAAAATAAAAGATGATAGGCACTGCGGAGATGTGGTGTTTATCTTGTCATCCAGCATGTCCTACCTATATTGTTGATGCGATTGCGGACTGTGGATGAGACTGCAAAAAGCATGCGTATGACTCTGTTACCCGTAATGAAAGCTCAACTCTTGGCTTTTGTCTTATGATATAGAAATATATTTGATATCCGTCTTTTGATACAAAAATAAATATGATACATGACTTCTGATATAAAAATATATCCGATATATATTTTCTAATATTTCTGTCTTCTGAATATAAACTAAATTTCATCTGGGTATATTATCTGGGATTTAAATGAAGATCTGTAGGCTCAGCGCTGGTAAGCCCTTTTGGACCTAAGCTCCTATGCCCAACGGGCCTAGGGTAAGCCTTTCTGTAAGCTCCTACGCCTGACGGGCCTAGGGTAAGTCTTTCTGGATACTATTATGGGTTTTTGTATATTGGCGTATGGTTGGAGGGTAGTTAAGTAAATTATAAAACTTTCTGACCACTTCTGAAACATACTCTACTAAATTAATGTATCAAAGTTGAAATCTTAGTAAAACTACAATTCGCGCTTAATGAACCACTCTGAACTCCTTGATTCAACTTTTGGAATCTGAATCTCTTTCGAATCTTCGGCTTTAGACTCATCTCCTAAGAATCGGGTGATCAAATAAAGAACAACTTTGTTACCTTCTGATATAATGCTTCACTGAAAATATCAAATCGTAATTTGAACTTACCGTTTCCCAGTTCTTCGTGACAGTGTTAAGCTTACCTTATAACTGCTTGTGCTTTTAGCATCTCTTGGTAGTTTGTATTACTGAGCTTTCCGAAGCTCAAGTTGTTTTTACCATCACAGGTTAAAAGATCAACCATGTTGCAGCTATCAACGCCGGTATGGGAGTTTCTTCGACTTTTCTTGCAGAGTACGACACCTGTGTAATTTGGGGGCATGCATGTCACGTTTTGATTTATATTCGAGTATGAAACTTGTATTAACAACTTTTATCACAGTTTTGTTTCATTGTCTGAATGTTTTCTGAAATTGTATTTTAATTCAAAACTTGATTTATGATTTTAATGATTTTTTAATTTGTTTATTTGAAATTTTAATGTGTGTCGCTCCGGTGACCCTAATGTGGCTTCCTAGGATTCGTATTAACGCATAGGCGGGTCTATGGGGTTACAATACCGCTAAACTATGGTGCATGAGTCGAAAATACCACCAAACTTTAAAACTCTTCAAAACTAGCACTGAACATTAATATTTGAGTCAAAAATGTCGCTCCGCCGTTAACCGTTAACTCCCCCGTTAACTCAAAACGACATCATTTTGGTGCTGCTGTTTTGAAGCCTAATTTAGCCCAAAACGACATCGTTTTGCTAGAGCAAAAAATTAAAACCATGCGTTTAGGGTGTTTTAAACCCAAGACCTTTAGGAGAAAGAGCTAAGTCTTGACCACTGAACCAACATAACATTATATAATATTTTACCACAAATATTATACATCTCAAACTATTCAGATTAATTCAAATTATTTTATAAAATAAATAATATTATAAATAATATTAAAATATATTATTTGTATATATAAAATATATAAAAAATAAAAGTGTATTGTTTTTATTTTGTATATAATATTTATAATATAAATATATTATTTAAAAAACTCCAAAATATTCATAAAAATAATATATTTGTATTATAAATATTATATAAAAACTCTAAACTCTAAATCCTAAACCTTAAACTACAAAACTCAAACCTCAAACCTCAAACCCTAAACTTTATGATTTAAGGTTTGTGATTTATAGTTTTTTTATATTATTTGTAATATAAACATATTGTTTTATGAATATTTTTTGTCTATAAAAAATAATATATTTTTATTGATATATGTAAAAACAATACATTTTATATCATTTATAGAATTATTTTTTATAAAATAATTTGGTTGAACCAAATAGATAAGTTTATATAATTTAAATAAAATATTTTATTTTTATATTATTTTTATATTGTTTATAATATAAATATATTATTTTAAAAAATATATAATTTAAATATAAAAAACCTTAAATCTTAAACTCTAAAGTTTAGAATTTAAGTTCGAGGGTTAGAGTTTGTGGGTTAACAATTTATGATTTAGGGTTTTTTATATATTATTAATAGTATAAATATATTATTTTTATAAATATTTTGGGGGTTTTTAAATAATATATTTATATTGTTAATAATATAAAAATAATATATTTATATATATATGTGCAAATAATATATATTTATATTTTATATGTTAATATTATTTACAATATTGTTTATTTCATAAAATAATTTGAATTAATCTGAAGTGGTTTGAAATATATAACATTTGTGGTAAAATATTACATAATGTTATGTTGGTTCAATGATTAAGGCTTAGCACGTTCTCTTAAAGGTCTTGGGTTCAAAACCATTCAAGCATGTGGTTCTCATATTTTTCCTCCAGCAGTCACACCAAAACGACGTCGTTTCATAGTTTAGTGTTATCCGGTGTAGTTTACCCGTAAAATATCCTAGCTTTCTCTCTAACCTAAATGCTTAACTCTTTTTTTCATCATTATTTGATCGGTGACGACATCAACTTTGGTGTTAATCGTCGACCGTCGGTATTCTTTTTTTCTTTACTTTACTATATTCTACCCTTGTTTTTACTTTATTTTTTCTAGTTTTTAATAAGAATAACTTTACATTTATGACACATTTTCCTTTGTCCTTGTGGTACGTTTTTCTCTACCTTCTGGCTTGTTTTTCTTTCTCGGTCATTTGATCATGCTTTTCATTTTATGTTTTCTCAGGGGTGAATTTGACGACGACACGACTGGTCAAGATGGTGCTTATTTGTTATCTTGATGGTCTTCCCTACATTGGACCCTCAGGCTCGATTTGGATATGCATTTAGAATCATTGTTTTCTGTTCGCGATTGAGTTGTGGTAAAGATCGTTTTTCCACGTACCATAATGGTTATATGTTTTTTAATGTTAGTGTTGATGGCTTATCCTTCAATCGTTGATTTATGGAGTTGTTCGTATCTATCTTTTGCTCGAGTCATTTGATTGAGATTTTAACCTTATTATTGTATGCATGGTCTTTGTATGATCTCAAGTGACTAGTTTTTATTTTAAAGGTTATAAGAAATGTTGAAATTAAATATTTAGTCTACGCTCAAAGGTTTAAACCCTCCAATTTTAAATATTTTTATTTTTAATAAAACTAACTAATTTTATTAAAAAAATTGAAGGGTACATGTATTTAGTAAAAAAAATGAAAGTGAAGGCTGAAAGGCCTTCTCAATTAATGAGAAACGATACAAGGACTTATTGGGAAAGGTGATGTAAAATCCAACAAATAAACAATGCCAACTTCACAACAAACACACAGTAAAACCAAACAAACATTGGAGAAGAACACTACATAAGGTTGCAGATGTATTCAGTAGGCACTCTTCTTCCGCAGTTATTCAGAAAGAGGTTCAAAGAAATAGGAAGGTTGATGTTTATGCCCAACACATTGGCTCTAACAGCAGTGCAAAGGCAAACTGCTGCTTCGAGATCGAGCAAACCTTCGATTAGGCTACAACAAGGCTTTGTAGGTACGTTGCCCAGCTCAACATCAACCAAGCTCAGCAGATTAAGACACACGCCGAGGTTCAAGGGATTGCACGTACCGGATTGTCCCCTACCATTAGGAAGCACATCCCCGGGACGAATAACGACAGGGTTTCTGGAATTAGTTGTGCAGGAATCAACATTGTGAGAGCTTACTAAAGCAAAGAAGACAAGGTTGAGGGAAAGAAATAGAATAGTTGATGCCTTAACACTTGAAGCCATTTCCGAAATGAAAAAAAAATAAAAAGATTCGAAGTGATCGAAAAAACAGTGTATTTGAAACTGATTCGAAGACGATGACAGATGATGTTGGTGAAGTGAGCAAAGGGTTTTTATAGCTGACATAGATCAACTCAAAGAGGTTTTTAGAACTAGAAAATGAGAGCCACTAAGTCATATTAGTTGGAGAATTTGGATCTTGGAATATTTGTTTGGTGGGCAATTACTTGTGTGTGTGTATATATATATTTTGCAATTCGAAATCTCCCACATCCATGATGTATAGTATAGAAATCATGTTTAATTGATTTAATTAATAACATGAGTACAACGTTAGAGTTGTTTATATATATTCAGACATGCATGCAACCAAGAAAAATTAAGGTTTCTGTTATAAATATATGTAAAAGGCATCCTTCTCAAACGAGAGAAACCCGCAAAAGGAATAGATTAAGCTACTATTTGTAGAATCCGTTAGCAAAATGTATTGTCAAATATATATAGGGGTGTTTAGATTATGTATTATGAAATTTTAAATTTTATGTGTTTTTATGTGATTTATAAAAGAAATGGATTTAAAAATTAAAAAAGGTGAACCGTGTACTCAGTTTCTAGTACTCGATAGGTACAGGCCGGCAAATATACTACCCAAAGAACCGAGAACCCAGAATCTCGAGTACCCGAGAGTCCGGGTACCCAAATTTAAACACCCCTATGTATATGTATGGATTCTATTATAGACGGAGCTACATAGAGATTTTGGGGTATGCTCACACCCAAAACTTTTTAGAAATTTTTTTCTATATAACTTGTATATACAAAAATTAAAAATATATATAACACCCTTTTATAAGTTACGTAACTTCTCTTAAATACCGTTAAAAATAGCACCCTTAAATAAATTCTTGACTCTGGCTCTTATTCCTAAAGAGTATTAAAGCACGTGTTTTTCATACGACACGCTTATCATTTTAAATATTTTCATTAGACCCAAATAGAATAAATAAAAAAATGAGAACTACTTCTATTTTCTCCGACGTGGTTACTTTCTAAAAAACTTTCTTGAAATTTTCTTTGTCGTCTAAGTCGTCTTCAATGATGGCCTTATGTCGTCGACTGATTTTTAGTGCTTATGTTGGTTGTATATAAATAAAATTCTTCTCTTTTGATGAGGAATCATTTGTTTTTTTTTTTTGCTCAATAATGTATGATTTTATTATGAACGAAACATACATGTCATACACCACCGGTGGCCTCGTTAAAAACCTCCCTACTCCTAAATAGAGGAAAAGAGTGCCCCGACGATGTGTAAATGATACACCACAAAACCGATCAAGCAAGTACTCGAACCCAAGACGAGCGGTCAACACCACTTTTTGCTAACGCATCAGCCATACAATTCGCCTCTCGAAACACATGATGGAAACAAACATCCGCCAGAACACGGCAAGCTTCATCGATCCGACAAAACCACTGCGATAACCTCCATGGTCGTTTCTCCCGATGTAACACCCATGCTATAGCAATCACCGAATCGGACTCAATCACAATTGCTCGCGACTCACGCCACACCGATCCACACAACAATTCCAGAGCAGCACAAATAGCCTGAAGCTCAGCCTAATTTGAGTCCACCACCCCAATCGGACCCGAGAACAAAGCTAGTATACGCCCATAGGTATCGCGCAACACCCCCCACAACCCGCCTTGCCCAGTTTTTCCCTCGAGGACCCATCAACATTAAATTTCAGCACACCTAATGGCGGTTTTTCCCACACAACATTCACCCGACTACCCCTCGGATCGGTTCGGACCTCACATAGCCAAGGGCAATCCCACCACACATGTTCCGAAATGGCTTCGGATGCACCAATCCGAGCCCAATACATCGATCGTAATTTAATGAGAAAAAATCATCTCACTCACCGGCATTCATTGTTCACGAAAGATGACCCCATTTCGGCCCAACCACATCGACCATAACATCGCCGCACATCCCGCTAGCCACCATTCCCGCACCACACCATGAAAGAAACTATCAAACACCATCTTGAAAAACTCTAAAAACGTCCGCAGATGTACCACATCCACCTTCCACCATTGGAAAAACAGCAGCCACACATCCTACACAGCCGTGCACTCAAAGAGAATATGGTTCTCCGTTTCTCCCGCCTCACAACACCAACAGCAGCCCCCTCTCGATGCTTCGACCACGATACCGCGATTGTGCAAATGATCCATCGTTGGCAGCCTACCCAACAACAAAAACCAAACAAAATACTGAATCTTTGGGGGCACTTACAGCCTTCAAATCGCATTTAGTTCCGACATGGATTCCAATCCAAACGACACCATCAATCCATATAAAGAGCTCACAGTGGAATCATTTGTTTCATTTTAGCAGTTTCATTTCTTTTCTTTGTTTTGCTTTGACAGAAGTCATTTTACATATGTTTTTCTGGTTGTCTTACTTATGTTTGTATGACAGTTTGGTTGCCTGCTTTTTTGTAGGATTTGTCTGTCTTTGTAACAATATTGTATGGTGTTATGACAATTTAGCGTTCAAATAACAAGTATTATCGAGCATTTCAAATCACAAGATGATCGTCGGTATGCTATATTTCGAATCCCTTGTGGTAGTTTGTAGATGTGCCAAGAACTCGTAACAAAAGTGTTGGGAAATGTCGGTTCACTCCATGGCTCAGCGAAAAAATTATCCGGCGATTACCTCCAAAGATCCATGTACGAGGAACAAATTCAGGGTGAAAGGGATGGGACGTTATCTTAATAAATCTGGTAATCCGCAGGAAGTATAGGAGAATCCAAATTGAATCTGAGTCGTCACAATCGCGTTCTGACTTCTACGCAGTCCACTCGAACGAAACGAACAATATTTTCTTTTCTCTATTGTTAGAGAGGTTTTTTTAAAAGGCATATCTTGGCTGATAGACCTTATGCATTTATATAGCATTCAAAAACTTAATTCTAATTAAATTTGGATTCATTAAATATCCAATATATTTAACCGAATATAATTAAATATGTAGAATCTAATTCTACTTTAATTCAGATTTATTAAATATACAATATATTTAACCGAATATAATTAAATATGTAGAATCTGATTCTACTTTAATTAGGTTTCTTTAGATATATATATATATATATTAATAGTATTTGATAATTACAATAATTATCTAGTATTAATATATATATATACAAGATTATCTGTAATTACAATAATTATAATAATTTTGTTTTAATAGTTATTACGTGTACAACAAATTTGTACGTACATTATTTAGTCGATATTTATTCGTTTCAATCATAGGGTGTGACCCTTGTAGGTTCATGTAACATTAGTAGTAATATCTAGAACAATTCTAACATTACAAGCAATGAGCGGCATCTAGCAATACATCATTGCCACTTAAGAAGGGGTATGTTTATCTCCACCTTTTGAAAAACATCAAGTGTCTCCTTTTCCTCGGCTTTTTTATCACGTTTAACCAACCTCGAAGGAAATGGAGGTAGAACGACATAGGGAGATGGCGTGGGAGGACTTTGCGACAATTTTTTCTTTTTCCTCTAGGATTTTGATTCGTCATCTTTCTGGGATTCTGTGACAATGTTCGCATGGACTGGTGTTGCGATAACAGTGCCACACCAAAGGGTGATTGCACTAACATTTTGGCGTGGGTTCACCTCAGTTTTTGATGGTAGCATCCCTTTGGATTCTAAACAACTCACTGCTAACGTCAGTTAACTCACATGTTTGGTTTCCCGACTCATGTGCTACGCACCATGTAACAAATACGTATGGTGCTCTTCATTTCACAAATCCTTACTCTGGTATGGGAAAAGTTCGTTTAGGTGATGGATCTGCTCTTTCAATTTCTAGTATAGGACAAGATGATTTTATTACTTCATCTCGGCAACTTAGGTTATCTCGTTTACTTCACGTACCTGAGATCACGCGTAATCTTTTGTCAGTTTCAAAGTTTACTTCTGATAACAATGTCTTTTTGGAATTTCAAGCAAACTCTTATTGTGTGAAGGATGAGAAATCAGGTATTACGCTTATGCATGGGGTTCAGTAAGGTGGCTTTTATTCATTCACTGGTGCTCCTGCTTCCAATCCTGCCATGGCATATTCTACATAAGTTTCCTCTCTGTACTGGTTATGGCATCAGCGTCTCGGTCATCCCTCGCCCGATGTTCTTAATTTAGTTATGAATAAACAAATAGCTCTAGATGGTCACACCATTTGTAAAGCTTGTTAGTTAGGGAAAAGTCATGTTCTTCCCTTTAAATCCTCTAATACAGTGTATTCATCACCTTTTGAACTTGTAGAAGTGGACTTATGGGGACCTGCATCAGCTGTTTCCAATGGTTATAAATACTACATCTCCTTTGTGGATTTATACTCACGCCATTGTTGGATTTACTTGCTTAAAAGCAAATAAGATGCAAGTGCAGCATTTTCGTTATTTTATGCTCTCATTAAAAATCAGTTTAGCTTCAATCTTCGAGCAATTCAGACTGATGGTGGTGGGGAGTTCCAATTTCTCGATTCCTTGCTTGGTCCACTTGGTATTCAACATCGAGTCTCATGTCCCCACACCTCTCAGCAAAATGGTGTAGTGGAACGAAAGCATCGTCACATTGTTGAGATGGCTCTAACCTTATTAGCTCAAGCATCCATGCCTCTCAAGTTCTCGTCCTATGCTGTTCTGAGCCCGGTTTATCTCATAAACAGGCTACCAACCAAGGTTCTTGGTCATTGTTCTCCTTTTCAGAAGCTCACTGGCAAAGCTCCTGATTACACCTTCTTGAAAGTTTTTGGCTATGAATGCTATCCTCATTTGCCTCCCTTCAACAGTCACAAACTACAACTTCGATCCAAGCCCTGCCACTTTCTTGGATACTCTCTCAAGCACCATGGATATCAGTGTGTTGATGATGCAGGAAGAATATATACATCTCGGAATGTTATCTTTAATGAGCACATATTTCCCTTTGCTAAGAGGCCATCTACCTCTTCTACATCCTCTCAGGATCGAGCCTCCACTTCTATTCCTCTGTTTCCTGAGACACTTGGCTCTATATCTTCTAATACAGTTCCTCAGCAAGCCACATCTACCGTTGTTGAAGAAGCATCTGATCCAACTCCTACTTCCACTGATACTGGCACTCATGAGACTACACCTACAAGCCCTCACACTCCACATCCTATTCTTGTTGTTCCTGAGGTGGAAGAGATAGGTCAGCTACCTCCTAACTCTCCTCAGTCATTTGAGATAGCTGCTCCTGTGAATATGGTGCCTCCAATCCCTACACCAACTGAGCTCCCTCTTCCAATTAGTAATAGCCATCCTATGGTAACTCAAAATTTTGGTGATGTTCATTTCATATAGATTTTTCATAATGCTGGAGCATAACCTCTTACAAAATTTTCTGGCAAATACTCAAATTGATGAAACCCTAAGCCCAATTGTCCCCCAATTTTCTGATTGAAATTAGAAAGGAATTTTGTGTTTACCGATACATTAAGTTCAGTAATAATAAGACGTTAAGTCACAAGCACCTAATGCACTGTTGTTTTAGATTTTTAATTTCTAATTATATTATTACTTCTTTGTGCTGCTATGGAAAGATGGTGCTCTGGTGTTGATCGTGTGATATGAAGCAAGTTGTGGAGGTTCTTGTTAGTGTTGTGGGTGTTGTGGGTTCCATTTAATTTGCGTTGGTAGCCTGTTACTGTTAGATTTTTCTATTGAGTTTAAAGGGTGAAGCTTTGGGGTTTAGTTAGTTTCTTTGGAGTAGGTGTTGATGTTTTATATTTTAGCGGTACTGTTTTGATTGGGCTATGTACCTCGTCTGTATGTACTCTTTTCCTCTATTTAGGGCTAGTGAGGTTTTTAATGAGGCATACAAGTAGGTTATGGTTCTTAACCCATTAATAAATCTCATTTGCTGAGAAAAAAATTATATTATTACTTTATTATTTATTTTTGACACGTCATAACGACGTTAATAAATTAACGGTGGAGTGACCAAAATAGGTCAATGTATAAAGTTTAGTGAGTAAATTGAAGACTTTGGAAGTTCAGCGATCAAAATAAGTTAGAGAGCAAAGTTCAGTGATGCTTTTTATAATTTACCCCATATATATATATATATATATATATATATATATATATATATATATATATATATATATATATATATATATATATATATATTTGGATTCCTCTCTGGCAAAAATCTTCTGCCCTTTTCGGTGCCCCTTTCTATGCTCAAACACTAAAAAGTTAAATTCTAAGCTCTAACCCTAAATTCTAAATCCTAACCTTACACCCTAAAAAATACACCATACCTAGAATTCCCTAAACCCTAACCTAAAACCCTAAACATTTTTTAGGGTTGAGGCATAAATAGGGGCACCAAAAGGGGTAGATGATTTTTATTCCCCAAAATAGTATTAAATATGCATGCACGTGTTTTTCATAACATTGAACCGAACGAGTGGTTTCAGTAAAAAGCGGATGATGTTCATCCTAAGATATCCGAGTTTAATCGTTTTATCTGCTAGGTTTGTGTATTGTCGAAAAATTAAGAATATGTAAGAATATATACTATCTTATAATCACGTTTAGATTATTAAAAATGTTTTTCCTAAGACTACGCTTCTTGCCAAGCAAAAAAAATATTTTCATTAGAGTCAAATAGAAAGAAAAAAAACTGAAAAACAATTTGATATATAGTGTTTACGTAGTTTATGTTTTACAAATCGATCCAATTTTTTTAATTAATTAATATTAATTTTATTTTAAATGTAAAAGTAAGTATTGTATACTTAAAATTGACTACATAATAATCAATGATTGTTTCAATTGAAATTATTCAGTACTATAATATTATAAAGAGTTTTGTTATACACAACCCTAGGGATACATATAAGAACTACTAGATTCTTATAATTAATGATAATTTTATTTTTCGATGAAATCGATTAGAATTTAGTTAATTATATTTCTAAAGAATTAAACATCATTGATTTAAAATGTCTAATTCCGATCGGAACAATCACTTCAAAGAAAAAAAAAGAAATGCTTCAATAAAAATGAAAGAAAGCAAAAGAATTCACTCCATTGCTATTGTTTGAGAAGGATCAATGATCAGAGTTGTCTCAAATACTTTTAGGACTCTAACTTAAAAATAGACAAAACCTTTGGCTTGGTGGCATGCATGTCTTGAAATATGTATGTATAATATATATGTGGTATATGAAAAACAACGTTGTACTCATGTTATTAATTAAATCATTTAAACATGCATAGACGTGTGGGAGAATCCATACTTGTATATAAAATTTTGGAATCATATATGGCAGCCTGACTTCCTCTCATCTTCTACTTCCAAATAGCCTCAAACTTCATTAATGTCTCCTATAAAACCCCTTTAATCCCACCAACATTAAGCAGTCTTAGCTTTCTTACATCGAATAAACTCTTTCTCTCAACAACTCCAAACATTTTCTTTTCGAGAATGGCTTCAAGTGTTAACGCATCAACTGCTCTATTTCTTTCCCTAAACCTTCTCTTCTTTGCTCTAGTCAGCTCTCACGATGTTGATGCTAAATCAGAACGTTCTTCTTGCACAACAAATTACAGAAACCCCGTCGTTCGCCCCGGCGATGTGCTCCCTAACGGTCAGGGTCAATCCGGTACATGCAATCCCTTGAACCTCGGCGTGTGTCTTAATCTTCTGAGCTTGGTTGGTGTTGAGCTTGGCAACGTGCCTACAAAACCGTGTTGCAGCCTAATCGAAGGTTTGCTCGATCTCGAAGCTGCAGTCTACCTTTGCACTGCTGTGAGAGCCAATGTGTTGGGCATTAACATCAACCTTCCTATTTCTTTGAACCTCTTTCTGAATAACTGTGGAAGAAGAGTCCCTACCGAATACATTTGCAACCTTATGTAGTTTCCTCCAATGTTTGAAGATTGTTTGATTTTATTGTGTGTCAATGTTATTTGTTGGATTTTATAATTTCATTCCCACCAAGTCTGTATTGTTGCTCCCTAATTGAGAATGCTTTTCAACCTTCCCTTTTCATTTTTATTCTAAATAAATGTGTACATCAAGTTTCACACATGAGAAGATTGTTTCTATTTGATACATAAATTTTTGACAATCTTACATGTTTTAATTCTCTTAAACTTTAAAATTTTAAATATGACCAGTAACATATAGATAGATAGAGTTGTGTAAAATAAATTTTACAAATTATTTTTTACATTATTAAAATTTGTTAATATATTTTGTGGGAAAAATTTATTGAGATAATGGCAGGAGTAAAATCAAGATTTGTTGAATTATGGTGTTGGGCGAGTTGTGAGCTCACTGATTATATATGTTGTATCCGAGATAAGGTTCAGGACATTCCAACCTTTTTCAATGCTTGCAATCCATGAAATTTAACATTTGTTTCCAAAGGATTGGCTGTTGCGCCGAGTAATTGTATTGGCGCGCTCGTTCGAGGAGTAGAAATCATTTGTAACTTTTTCGGTGTTTTTATTTATGTTTCACTATAAAAAATATAGGTTTAAGATTTAAGATTAGGACTTAGTGATTAGATTGGGTGTCCACTAGGGTGTTTTGCTTGTACTTATAATAAGGAGTTTGAGGTTTTCCTTTTTTTGCATTATTATATAAAAAACATTTTTAAATAGTTATTTATGTAAATGACTCCCAACCAATGTTATTTAAAAAAAATCTTTAAATTGTCGACGTAAGGTGAACTTGCTATCTACAGAAAGCGACTTCGAACCTCGCTTTCTACAAAACATGAGTTTTATGTTGAGTAAGTTGATAAAAAAGGGGAAAATAATTTCACGTGTTTTTTTAATATGGAACTCGTTTTCTGTAGAAAACGAGTTCGCCTTATGTGGACGATTTAGAGTGATTTTTCTAAATAACATTGGCTAGGGAACATTTACGTAAATAACTATTTATATGGGTTTTTTATATAATAATGCCTTTTTTTGGGGCGTCGATGTGATGTCTCATTTGATGTTAGTTCACTCCTCATGTTAATCTGGTTTGGTCCAATTTTGATGCGGTTATTATTGTTAGACGGGTTTTCGTTTGATCATAATCTTTGAGAATGTATATCTAAGATGGATATTCTTTAATTTTATATTCATTCTGAATATTTACTTTGATTAATAAATTTCATTATGCTTTGCCCAAAAAAAATTAAGGGTAAACTATATACTTAGTATCCAATCTATTACTTTGGTTCTGTTTTGTACTCCATCTATCTTTTTGGCAAAATAGTAGTTAAAATTATGTTTTGTTTTTATTTTGGTATCACACCGTTAAAAAATAATGGCAGACTCACTAGAGAGAGAAAAGTACATGTGGAAGGCTACCACATCATTGTCTCTATATCTTAGTCAGCGTATCACGTCAAATAAAATCATAAAAAGATCTTACGCGGCAAGTTGACTAGGAGAGAGAAAATAACATTACAATCTGTCACGTTTGATTTTCTCTCTCCTAGCCAACATGACGCTATTTTTTTAACAGCGAGGTACCGAAATGTAACGTTAGGTGTGATTTTGACAAAAAAATAGTTGATGTACCAAAACAAAAAAACACGTGTAAAGGTACTAGGGTACCAAATAGATAATTTACCCAAAAATTAATAATAATACAATTACAAAATATTATCTTATGTGAAATAATATTTGATGTACCAAAGATTTTGAGTAAAAAAAGAAATGGGATGATAAAAAGAGGTGTTGCCGAGGTGTTTCGAACACGTGCCCATTGGCCTTTTGAGATAAAGGCTTAATCATCTGGACTAAGTTTAGTCTTTGTTAAAGACTAGCCCCTGTTTCTTTTAAATGATGTTTTCGGATATCCGAATAATAAATCAATGAAATATCAATTGGATATCCAACCACCCTCTTTATTGTGTAATTAAAACACATTTGGATCTGGAAAAAAAGAAAATGAAACGCCAGATCTGGAAACTTCAGAACGCTCTTCTTTCCCATCACCGTTCATTCTCCGACCACCACGCTCCGGCCGACCGTGGTGTGCACTGCCCTCATCGCCATCATCCTTGCCTCTTCGCCGTCAAAACCCGACCACCCAACCACCATTCTAGTCAGTTGTTTGCCTTTAAACGGTGAAAAATCGTTCGAGTTCCTTAGCACCGATCTCTTCCACCGTCAGTGTAACCCCCTAAACCTGACCCAGAAAAATTGGATCGAATATAGGAAGTCAAGCTCAAAGCTTGTCCCTCAAGTAAGTAACATGATTCAAAACTTTAATTCCAAAATAGATAATAATAATAATAATAATAATAATATTACATAATACATGATTATAAAATCATTCTAAAAGTATTAAATATCCAAAATGTATATGCATGATAAAACGTAATAACCCAAATAAAACATATGAAATCTGAAATTAAATACAATCTGATAAAAACATATAATATCAATAGGTCCAACTATCATACTGATAATAATAAATAAATAAAGCTGAAAAAACGAGGTCCTCCAAGTACCGTAGCCTAGACCTGAGTATCTGAAATAAAAACTAAGGGGGAGTCAGCGAAAACGCTTAGTGTGTCTCTACAGTGCAACAGAACTAACAGAATTATTATATCAACAGAGTCAACCAGACGTTATCAGAATACGATTTTCCACCAAGAATCAATTCAACACATAAACATGTATGAATGAATATGCAACACAGTATGACATGCACCCAACTACATCACCATCCGAAGAGTAAGGTTCCCCAGAACCACTTTTTACCTCGTCACAATCCGAAGTGGAATCCAGCCCGTAGGGAGAAACCACTGATCCGAAGTAGACATCAACCCGAAGGATGAAGCTACTAAACTTCACCGTACATAATCCCAACCATAATGAGATGACATAAAATCCGAGTTCTAAATCTGAATGCATTGTTTATCAACAGAAATGCATAATCATATAATACGATATACAATAATCCGAATCTGATAACACAAATATATATATATATATATATATATATATATATATATATATTGGATGATGTAACATCATACTGAACAAGTCAAATATCACAGATCATCATAATGTTATTACTATACAACACCAGACCACATCATATTTACAATACAATCCACTAACACATATTCATACAAAGCACTGCAAACAGATAGCTCAAAAGAGAACAAACCTCAGGTAGCTAACACTCAACGTCGACGGTGACGCCTCCCACGCTCAGCTCTATCTCTAGGTCGGTCAGAGCTAGCTCCTACAATAATTAAATACACCATCAAATATACTACTACTATGCCAAGACACTGATAATATAAACATCGAATATATTATTAATGAAACTCACGAGTGGATCCCGATGTCTGAGCAACATGAGGTCATCCAGGTGAAGGAGGAGGAAGGATCTCAGTATCCGAGTCAACATCGTCTGAAAATAAGAATATTTCCAATTAATCTCCCGACATTCAAATCTTTAAATATTAAGTATAATCGAATAAAAGTGGTCAAAACGATATTTCAGGTTCGAATTTGGGAAAATAGGTAGCAGAACCGGAATCAAGACGTCGACAAACATGAAATAGGCCTTTTCTGAAAAAGTCAACGGTCAACGGGTCAACGATTAACGGTCAATGGTCAACGAGTCAACGGATGACGTCATCACACACGTCAGCCAATTTGGTTCTGGAGAAGGGTCCGGTTCTGCAAACTCAGTTCAACCCAGTTTAGCCAAGATAGACCGGTTCGGTCCGGTCCAAGCCAAAAAAACCCTAATTTCCCTAATTTTCACCCGTTTCAAAATTAGGGCACAAACAACCCTTGATTCCTCACCGTCGGTGACCTCTCACGCCACAATTCGGCGAGTTTCCGAAACCCACACACACACACACAACTCGTGCAAGCCCTAAACGCTCACCTACAAACCCAAATCAGACGCAACAACCAAAACTAAAGGAGGAAGATGGTGACGCGGTAGAATACCGAACGGTTTTAAACCATTTTCGGTGAAGAACAACGACGAGAGAGCAAGCCCGGGACTGGGTTTCGATCGCGCGACCACTGGGAGTCGAATGGCGGTCTAAAATCGAAGAACGACTAGCGATTGGTGCCTCACCAGAGCTTAATCGGAAAAATGACGATAAGGGGATTTAGTTTCGCACGAGGGAGAAAGAGAGAACCACAGTAGGGGGCTTGCGACGCAAAAGGGGTCTCAGAACTAAAAACACATATTTAAATCACCCAAAAATGGGTAAATTATAAGACAAGCCATCGCAATTCCCAAGGGTTTCATAAACAACACAAAAATTTTTCTACCCTTCCAATTTGGTCACGTAAATTCTGAAAAATACCCAATTTAATCACTGAAATTTAATTAGGTTTTCAAATTAAAATTCCTAATTATTAGGGTTTTTAATTTATGGATTTCAATTAAGTTAGGGTTTCCATTTAGGCAAAAATTTGGGTGTTACAGTCAGGCGGTGGTGGACACTACCACCACTGGCGTGTGCGTCGATCAGCTCTGAACCCCCAGTCGTTGACCATGCGCTCACCCGCGTCGCCATTTACCATGTATGCGGCTCTGAACTTCGGCGAGAGCAACCCCTAGTCTGAGCTGTTACCTCCATTTTCCGCCATCCTCGCCGTCCAATCGAGTAACGACCATCGGATCTGAGCTCCACTCGTCGGTCTGACCAAAACTCAAGTGGTTGGTTGGTGATCCGCCGCCGTTACGCCCCTCATCGGAGCTACACGCATCTCTGACCATAAGAATCGTATTTTTGGGTTTTCGTTGAGTTCTGTTCGAGTAAGTGAGGTTTAGTTCAGAAGGTTCACCGTCTTTCATTTTCCGGCGAAAAGTGAGCATTTTGGGACCTCCAGTAGCTTTTTGTGGTTGCCAGCCAGCAAGGTCCTAGTTGATAAATGGACCGGCTCGGTCGAAGCCCAATGCCCGAACTAGCTCAGCTCAAACCCGAGTCAATTCGAGTCAACTCGAACCCGGTCCGAGTATACCCCAACCCGGTCTGAGTCAGCCGAGTCAACTTGCCCGAGTCAGCTGAGTTAACTCATCCGAGTCAACCCGAATCAACTCAGTTGACCTCTGCCCGTTGACTGTTGACGTCAACATTGACCTGCTGCCGTCAACGCTGACTCTGACCCTGTTGATCGTTGACCAAAAAGTCAAAATTATCCGAAAACTCCTATTTTATGTTTTTCGACGCCTTGAGTTTGATTTCGAAGCCCGTTTCGCAAAATTCTGACCTGAGAGCATCCGAATCTGACCTTGAACTCGAACTTGTTTATGTATTTATTTTTTTCAGTTAAGGGTACTGTGAATAAGGACTAAAATGAGAATATGTGTAATTGAAGGTACTCACGGTTCCTTGAATACGAATTTTTTTGGGATGTCAAATCCGGGTTCAAGAGTGTTCGAACGCCGTTCACGGATCGACCGATGTAGCTTGGAGCCAAGGTTATACATTACTACCTCTTGTATGCGTTATGGAATATGCTCGTATCCACCAAATGACTGAATGATCATTTTAAGTATATGGTTAATTCTGTTTTAGTCAAGTTGATTACAGAAAAATGATAGTATCTTGTTTAGACTGAATTGCTCGGTTAGGAAGATAAGGGACTTGTAAGAACTTCTGATATCCAAGAATAATTTATAGGACTGTTATACTCTAGATCTGATTGCCTATTAATGATCTAACTTTTGAAATGCTTTGTTACAAAAATTACGAAAATGCCCTTAAGGCGCAAGAAGGAGTAAAATACCACTGACAACAAAATAATTTGGGAATCTACACCAAATCTGCTAAAGTAGCTTATTCATTTGAAAACTTTGATTTGCTTGAAAAGTTGTAGATCAAAGCTTAAATCTTCCAATTGTAGAGTACTTGGATTGTATTGAACCATGCTTAATCTTTGAAGATAACTCACAATATATATTCGTATATCTGTACTAATCAAAGTGGTTTAAAATATCGAATGGGCCGGCTTGACAGAAGAGGATTAAAAACATCAAAAAGGCTGAATTGATCGAACTGAACGTAATGACTAAAAGACCAAAATATCCTCGGGTACTAACTGTCAACTATATGAAATGATGGATATACCATTGAGATCTGAAACGAATGAATAGTTGGAAGAACCGAGAGGCTCAAAATAATTGAAACACCTTCGGACATCGAGGTGACTAAAAATACCTCTAAGACTTGGAATGAGAATTATCAATAAAAGCCAAGCAAAGGCAATAGTCTTGAAAGTGGTAATACACAACCCTTGTTGGTTGGTCGTTTCGAGAACTATTGTGATATTGGAAGAATACCTTATAAAGGCATGTTCAAGTTATTTGGAGAAAGTACCTAGGTCTATGGTAAGAGCAACCTGCTCTTTGAGTGTATTCGATGTTATGGATCGAGTTCAGATGCAATACATATGTCTGATTACTTGGGAATTACCATTTGAATACCTATTCGATTTCTCGTTGTATGTTCAGTGGTTGCTTGGCGAAGACGAGCTTTTGTTATACAATGTAGTCGGTTCTGAGAAGTGAGTACTGGATGTGTACTGATCTGGTTAAATAATAAACCTTGTGCGATGGTTTGAGATTAGTTCAAAGGGACTCGGAAACCTGATAAGTAAATAGAACTTCTGAACTCTGTACGTCACTACTTTTACCCGATAGTCTAATTACCCCTGAAGGTCGAAATGACCAAAATGCCCTCATAGGCTTAAATGATTGGATCACTCATGATACATCTGAAATCTCAATGTTCTCAATGTGTCAATTTCCGAATGTTGGTTTGAGCTGTTAGTACCGAGCTCCCTCGCCTAGGGACCTAGTTCTGAAATCAATCCAAAATTGGACCATAAAGTGTGTACCATATGTCCGTGAATACACTCTGTTTTAAACTAAGACTATCTGCTCTGTATTAAAAGTATGATTATGTTACCCGTAATGAAAGCTCAACTCTTGGCTTTTGTCTTCTATTATAGAAATATATTTGATATCTGTCTTTTGATACAAAAATAAATCTGATACATGACTTCTGATATAAAATTATATCTGATATATCTTTTCTTATATTTCTGTCTTCTGAATATAAACTAAATTTCATCTAGGGTATATTATCTGGGATATAAATGAAGATCTGTAGGCTCAGCGCTGGTAAGCCCTTTTGGACCTAAGCTCTTAAGCCCAATGGGCCTAGGGTAAGCCTTTCTGTAAGTTGCTACGCCTGACGGGCCTAGGGTAAGTCTTTCTAGATACTATTCTGGGTTTTTGTATATTAGCGTATGGTTGGAGGGTAGTTAAGTAAATTATAAAACCTTCTGACCACTTCTGAAACATACTCTACTAAATTAATGTATCAAAGTTGAAATCTCAGTAAAACTACAATTCGCGCTTAATGAACCACTCTGAACTCCTTGATTCAACTTTTGGAATCTGAATCTCTTTCGAATCTTCGGCTTTAGACTCATCTCCTAAGATTCGGGTGATCAAATAAAGAACAACTTTGTTACCTTATGATATAATGCTTCACTGAAAATATCAAATCCTAATTTGAACTTACCGTTGCCTAGTTCTTCGTGACAGTGTTAAGCTTGCCTTATACCTGCTTGTGCTTTTAGCATCTCCTGGTAGTTTGTATTACTGAGCTTTCCGAAGCTCAAGTTGTTTTTACCATCACAGGTTAAAAGATCAACCATGTTGCAGCTATCAACGTCGGTATGGGAGTTTCTTCGGCTTTGCTTGCGGAGTACGACACATGTTTAATTAGGAGACATGTATGTCACGTTTTGATTTATATTCGAGTATGAAACTCGTATTAACAACTTTTATCATAGTTTTGTTTCATTGTCTGAATGTTTTCTGAAATTGTATTTTAATTCAAAACTTCATTTATGATTTTAAATGGTTTTTTAATTTGTTTATTTGAAATTTTAATGTGGGTCGCTCCGGTAACCCTAATGTGACTTCCTAGGATTCGTATTAACGCATAGGCGAGTCTAGGGGGTTACAATACCGCTAAACTATGGCGCCTGAGTCGAAAATACCACCAAACTTTAAACTCTTCAAAACTAGCACTGAACATTAATATTTGAGTCGAAAATGCCACTCCGTCGTTAACCGTTAACTCCCCCGTTAAGTCAAAACGACATCGTTTTGGTGTCGTTGTTTTGAAGCCTAATTTAGCCCAAAACGACGTCGTTTTGCTAGAGCAAAAAAAATAAAACCATGCGTTTAGGGTGTTTTAAACCCAAGACCTTTAGGAGAAAGAGCTAAGTCTTGACCACTGAACCAACATAACATTATATAATATTTTACCACAAATATTATATATCTCAAACTATTCAGATTAATTCAAATTATTTTATAAAATAAATAATATTATAATATATTATTTGTATATATAAAATATATAAAAAATAAAAGTGTATTGTTTTTATTTTGCATATAATATTTATAATATAAATATATTATTTAAAAAACTCCAAAATATTCATAAAAATAATATATTTGTATTATAAATATTATATAAAAACTCTAAACTCTAAATCCTAAACCTTAAACTACAAAACTCAAACCTCAAACCCTAAACTTTATGATTTAAGGTTTATGATTTATAGTTTTTTATATATTATTTGTAATATAAATATATTGTTTTATGAATATTTTTTGTATATAAAAAATAATATATTTTTATTGATATATGTAAAAACAATACATTTTATATCATTTATAGAATTATTTTTTATAAAATAATTTGGTTGAACCAAATAGATAAGTTTATATAATTGAAATAAAAATATTTTATTTTTATATTATTTATAATATAAATATATTTTTAAAAAAAATTAAAATTTAAATATAAAAAACCTTAAACCTTAAATCTTAAACTCTAAAGTTTAGAATTTAAGTTCAAGGGTTGGAGTTTGTGGGTTAACAATTTATGATTTAGGGTTTTTATATATTATTAATAGTATAAATATATTATTTTTATAAATATTTTAGGGTTTTTTAAATAATATATTTATATTATTAATAATATAAAAATAATATATTTATATATATATATATATGCAAATAATATATATTTACATAAATATATATATATATATATGCAAATAATATATATTTATATTTTTATATGTTAATATTATTTACAATATTGTTTATTTCATAAAATAATTTGAATTAATCTGAAGTAGTTTGAAATATATAATATTTGTGGTAAAGTATTACATAATGTGGTAAAGTATTACATAATGTTATGTTGGTTCAATGGTTAAGGCTTAGCACTCACGTTGTTTTGATTTAACGGTGGAGTGGCATTTTCGACTCAAATATTAAAGTTCGGTGGTATTTTCGACTCAGGGTCATAATTTAGTGCTATCCGATGTAGCCGCTAATAGTTTTTTCTCTCTAACCTAAATGCTTAACTCTTCTTTTTTTCATCGTTATTTGTTCGGTGACGACATCAACTGTGGTGTTAATCGTCGACCGTCGGTATTCTTTTTTTTCTTTACTTTACTATATTCTACCCTTGTTTTTACTTTATTTTTTTTCTAATTTTTAATAAGAATAACTTTTCCTTTATGGCACATTTTCCTTTGTCCTTGTGGTACGTTTTTCTCTACTTTCTGACTTATTTTTCTTTCTCGGTCAAAGGGTTTTTATAGCTAACATAGATGAACTAGAAAATGGGAGGCACTAAGTCAGCTTAGTTGGAGAATTTGGATCTTGGAATATTTGGTTGTCTGTGTTTATATATTGTAATTCGAAATCTCCCACATGGATTCGATATCATGTTTAATTGATTTAAGAAATAACATGGGTACAACGTTAACGTTGTTTATATATATATATATATATATATTTATATTATATGTATATACATATTCAGACATGCATGCGACTAATACACATTAAGGTTTCTGTCATAAATATCTGTAAAAAGCATTGACCTTCTCAAGCGAGAGTAATGAAGTAAGTTTTAGCCTTCTTTCAGCTCTTGTGGTTCTCTTTCTTCGTTGATTTCTCAAATCGGAACCCACAAAAGTAATATACTAAGCTAAGATTTCTACCGTGTTTATTTGGTTAATTCGGTTGGTGA
Organism: Hibiscus tridactylites; assembly: GCA_958450335.1. Taxonomy (NCBI): domain Eukaryota; kingdom Viridiplantae; phylum Streptophyta; class Magnoliopsida; order Malvales; family Malvaceae; genus Hibiscus; species Hibiscus tridactylites. Next base: position 12,026,455 of record OY288281.1, on the reverse strand, counting down.
TCAATTCGTGACGCTAACTCAAGATCCGAAAGTACATCGTATTATAGAATCGATGACGGTATATATATGCATATATCGGGTAATACAGACAGTCGCACGTAATTGTGCTACAAATCGATCACATAGACAATTCAGTCACAATTATTAAATGAATAATCATGTAATCACAGTTCGATTCAAACATAGATTGTACAATATCACACAACAATAATCAGACAAATAGTGGCACACAATATTCATGTACCAACAACATAGTAGTTCAGGCATGCATAAATTACAAGTATATTTAACAATATTAACTAAGGAATTCAGCCATTGTGCATAAATTGCAAGTATATTTAACGGTATTAACTAAGAAATGTAGTAATTGATAGAGGTTTGAAAAATATTTTGATACACAAGTTTGTATAAAGCGTTAGTATATAGAAAGTCTTTTAATTTTAGGGTTTAGGTTGTAGGGTTTAGAATGTAGGGGTTATGATTTAGAGTTTAGATTTTAGGGTATTAGGGTCAAAGATTTAGATTGTAGATTGCATAGTTTAAATATTAAAGGTTGTGTAATTTTTTTCACATAGTTTGTATATTAAAATATAACCCTTAAGTTTTTTCACAATGTTTTCATATATTTCAACCACTGACCAAAGTTCTAATAAATTCTTAATAAATGGAATGTTAAATTTTGAAATGAAAATATTATCTCATGCGAAAAAATAGAAGGGTACATTTATTTAGAATAAAAATGAAAGAGAAGGCTGAAAAGCCTTGTCATTTAATGAGAAACAATACAAAGACTTGTTGGGAAAGGGATGTAAAATCCAAACAAATAAACAATGCCAATTTCACAACAAAATCAAACAATCTTCGAACACTGGAGAAGAACACCCACTACATAAGGTTGCAGATGTATTCAGCAGGGACTCTTCTTCCGCAGTTATTCAGAAAGAGGTTCAAAGAAATAGGAAGGTTGATGTTTATGCCCAACACATTGGCTCTAACAGCAGTGCAAAGGCAAACTGCAGCTTCGAGATCGAGCAAACCTTCGATTAGGCTACAACAAGGCTTTGTAGGTACGTTGCCCAGCTCAACATCAACCAAGCTCAGCAGATTAAGACACACGCCGAGGTTCAAGGGATTGCACGTACCGGATTGTCCCCTACCATTAGGAAGCACATCCCCGGGACGAATAACGACAGGGTTTCTGGAATTAGTTGTGCAGGAATCAACATTGTGAGAGCTTACTAAAGCAAAGAAGACAAGGTTGAGGGAAAGAAATAGAATAGTTGATGCCTTAACACTTGAAGCCATTTCCGAAATGAAAAAAAATAAAAAGATTCGAAGTGATTGAAAAAACAGTGTATTTGAAACTGATTCGAAGACGATGACAGATGATGTTGGTGAAGTGAGCAAAGGGTTTTTATAGCTGACATAGATCAACTCAAAGAGGTTTTTAGAACTAGAAAATGAGAGCCACTAAGTCATATTAGTTGGAGAATTTGGATCTTGGAATATTTGTTTGGTGGGCAATTACTTGTGTGTGTATATATATATATTTTGCAATTCGAAATCTCCCACATCCATGATGTATAGTATAGAAATCATGTTTAATTGATTTAATTAATAACATGAGTACAACGTTAGAGTTGTTTATATATATTCAGACATGAATGCAACCAAGAAAAATTAAGGTTTCTGTTATAAATATATGTAAAAGGCATCCTTCTCAAACGAGAGAAACCCACAAAAGGAATAGATTAAGCTACTATTTGTAGAATCCGTTAGCAAAATGTATTGTCAAATATATATAGGGGTGTTTAGATTATGTATTATGAAATTTTAAATTTTATGTGTTTTTATGTGATTTATAAAAGAAATGGATTTAAAAATTAAAAAAGGTGAACCGTGTACTCAGTTTCAAGTACTCGATAGGTACAGACCGGCAAATATACTACCCAGAGAACCGAGAACCCAGAATCTCGAGTACCCGAGAGTCCGGGTACCCAAAACTTTTTAGAAATTTTTTCTATATAACTTGTATATACAAAAATTAAAAATATATATAACACCCTTTTATAAGTTACTTAACTTCTCTTAAATACCGTTAAAAATAGCACCCTTAAATAAATTCTTGACTCTGGCTCTTATTCCTAAAGAGTATTAAAGCACGTGTTTTTCATACGACACGCTTATCATTTTAAATATTTTCATTAGATCCAAATAGAATAAATAAAAAAAATGAGAACTACTTCTATTTTCTCCGACGTGGTTACTTTCTAAAAAAACTTTCTTGAAATTTTCTTTGTCGTCTAAGTCGTCTTCAATGATGGCCTTATGTCGTCGACTGATTTTTAGTGCTTATGTTGGTTGTATATAAATAAAATTCTTCTCTTTTGATGAGGAATCATTTGTTTTTTTTTTGCTCAATAATGTATGGTTTTATTATGAACGAAACATACATGTCATACACCACCGGTGGCCTCGTTAAAAACCTCCCTACTCCTAAATAGAGGAAAAGAGTGCCCCGACGATGTGTAAATGATACACCACAAAACCGATCAAGCAAGTACTCGAACCCAAGACGGGCGATCAACACCACTTTTTGCTAACGCATCAGCCATACAATTCGCCTCTCAAAACACATGATGGAAACAAACATCCGCCAGAACACGGCAAGCTTCATCGATCCGACAAAACCACTACGATAACCTCCATGGTCGTTTCTCCCGATGTAACACCCACGCTATAGCAATCGCCGAATCGCACTCAATCACAATTCTTCGCGACTCACGCCACACCGATCCACACAACAATTCCAGAGCAGCACAATTATAGCCTGAAGCTCGGCCTAATTCGAGTCCACCACCCCAATCGGAGCCGAGAACAAAGCTAGTATACGCCCATAGGTATCGCGCAACACCCCCCACAACCCGCCTTGCCCGGTTTTCCCCTCGAGGACCCATCAACATTAAATTTTAGCACACCTAATGGCGGTTTTTCCCACACAACATTCACCCGACTACCCCTCGGATCGGTTCGGACCTCACATAGCCAAGGGCAATCCCACCACACATGTTCCGAAATGGCTTCGGATGCACCAATCCGAGCCCAATACATCGATCGTAATTTAATGAGAAAAATCATCTCACTCACCAGCATTCATTGTTCACGAAAGATGACCCCATTTCGGCCCAACCACATCGACCATAACATCGCCGCACATCCCGCTAGCCACCATTCCCGCACCACTCCATGAAAGAAACTATCAAACACCATCCTCAAAAACTCTAACAACGTCCGCGGATGTACCACATCCACCTTCCACCATTGGAAAAACAGCAGCCACACATCCCACACAGCCGTGCACTCAAAGAGAATATGGTTCGCCGTTTCTCCCGCCTCACAACACCAACAGCAGCCCCCTCTCGATGCTTCGACCACAATACTGCGATTGTGCAAATGATCCATCATTGGCAGCCTACCCAACAGCAAAAACCAAACAAAATACTGAATCTTTGGGGGCACTTACAGCCTTCAAATCGCATTTAGTTCCGACATGGATTCCAATCCAAACGACACCATCAATCCATATAAAGAGCTCACAGTGGAATCATTTGTTTCATTTTAGCAGTTTCATTTCTTTTCTTTGTTTTGCTTTGACAGAAGTCATTTTACATATGTTTTTCTGGTTGTCTTACTTATGTTTGTATGACAGTTTGGTTGCCTGCTTTTTTGTAGGATTTGTCTGTCTTTGTAACAATATTGTCTGGTGTTATGACAATTTAGCGTTCAAATAACAAGTATTATCGAGCATTTCAAATCACAAGATGATCGGCGGTATGTTATATTTCGAATCCCTTATGGTAGTTTGTAGATGTGCCAAGAACTCGTAACAAAAGTGTTGGGAAATGTCGGTTCACTCCATGGCTCAGCGGAAAAATTATCCGGTGATTACCTCCAAAGATCCATGTACGAGGAACAAATTCGGGGTGAAAGGGATGGGACGTTATCTTAATAAATCTGGAAATCCGCAGGAAGTATAGGAGAATCCAAATTGAATCTGAGTCGTCACAATCGCGTTCTGACTTCAACGCAGTCCACACGAACGAAACGAACAATATTTTCTCTTCTCTATTGTTAGAGAGGTTTTTTCGAAAGGCATATCTTGGCTGATAGACCTTATGCCTTTATATAGCATTCAAAAACTTAATTCTAATTGAATTTGGATTCATTAAATATCCAATATATTTAACCAAATATAATTAAATATGTAGAATCTAATTTTACTTTAATTCAGATTTATTAAATATACAATATATTTAACTGAATATAATTAAATATGTAGAATCTGATTCTACTTTAATTAGGTTTCTTTAGATACATATATATATTAATAGTATTTGATAATTACAATAATTATCTAGTATTAATATATATATACATATACAAGATTATCTGTAATTACAATAATTATAATAATTTTGTTTTAATAGTTATTACGTGTACAACAAGTTTGTACGTACATTATTTAGTCGATATTTATTCGTTTCAATCATAGGGTGTGACCCTTGTAAGTTCATGTAACATTAGTAGTAATATCTAGAACAATTCTAACGTTACAAGCAATGAGCGGCATCTAGCAATACATCATTGCCACTTAAGAAGGGGTATGTTTATCTCCACCTTTTGAAAAACATCAAGTATCTCCTTTTCCTCGGCTTTTTTTATCACGTTTAACCAACCTCGAAGGAAATGGAGGTGGAACGACATAGGGAGATGGCGTGGGAGGACTTTGCGACAATTTTTTCTTTTTCCTCTAGGATTTTGATTCGTCATCTTTCTGGGATTCTGCAACAATGTTCTCATGGACTGGTGTTGCGATAACAGTGCCACTCCAAAGGGTGATTGCACTAACATTTTGGCGTGCGTTCACCTCGGTTTTCGATGGCAGCTTCTCTTGACCCTTCTCTTGAATCCCCTCGGGTCAACTCCCTTGTCGTTGTTGTTCCTGGCTCGTCTTCTATTGTTTGGTTTCCTGACTCATGTGCTACGCACCATGTAACAAATACGTATGGTGCTCTTCATTTCACAAATCCTTACTCTGGTATGGGAAAAGTTCGTTCAGGTGATGGATCTGCTCTTTCAATTTCTAGTATAGGACAAGCTGATTTCATTACTTCATCTCGGAAACTTAGGTTATCTCATTTACTTCACGTACCTGAGATCACGCGTAATCTTTTGTCAGTTTCAAAGTTTACTTCTGATAACAATGTCTTTTTGGAATTTCAAGCAAACTCTTATTGTGTGAAGGATGAGAAATCATGTATTACGCTTATGCATGGGGTTCAGTAAGGTGGCTTTTATACATTCACTGGTGCTCCTGCTTCCAATCCTGCCATGGCATATTCTACATAAGTTTCCTCTCCGTACTGGTTATGGCATCAGCGTCTCGGTCATCCCTCGCTCGATGTTCTTAATTTAGCTATGAATAAACAAATAGCTCTAGATGGTCACACCATTTGTAAAGCTTGTTAGTTAGGGAAAAGTCATGTTCTTCCCTTTAAATCCTCTAATACAGTGTATTCATCACCTTTTGAACTTGTAGAAGTGGACTTATGGGGACCTGCATCAGTTGTTTCCAATGGTTATAAATACTACATCTCCTTTGTTGATTTATACTCACGCCATTGTTGGATTTACTTGCTTAAAAGCAAATCAGATGCAAGTGCAGCATTTTCGTTATTTTATGCTCTCATTAAAAATTAGTTTAGCTTCAATCTTCGAGCAATTCAGACTGATGGTGGTGGGGAGTTCCAATTTCTTGATTCCTTGCTTGGTCCACATGGTATTCAACATCGAGTCTCATGTCCCCACACCTTTAAGCAAAATGGTGTAGTGGAACGAAAGCATCGTCACATTGTTGAGATGGCTCTAACCTTATTAGCTCAAGCATCCATGCCTCTCAAGTTCTCGTCCTATGTTCTTCTTTGCCCGGTTTATCTCATAAAGAGGCTACCAACCAAGGTTCTTGGTCATTGTTCTCCTTTTCAGAAGCTCACTGGCAAAGCTACTGATTACACCTTCTTGAAAGTTTTTGGCTGTGAATGCTATCCTCATTTGCGTCCCTTCAACAGTCACAAACTACAACTTCGATCCAAGCCCTGCCACTTTCTTGGATACTCTCCCAAGCACCATGGATATCAGTGTGTTGATGATGCAGGAAGAATATATACATCTCGGAATGTTATCTTTAATGAGAACATATTTCCCTTTGCTAAGAGGCCATCTACCTCTTCTACATCCTCTCAGGATCGAGCCTCCACTTCTATTCCTCTGTTTCCTGAGACACTTGGCTCTATATCTTCTAATACAGTTCCTCAGCAAGCCACATCTACCGTTGTTGAAGAAGCATCTGATCCAACTCCTACTTCCACTGATACTGGCACTCATGAGACTACACCTACAAGCCCTCACACTCCACATCCTATTCTTGTTGTTCCTGAGGTGGAAGAGATAGGTCAGCTACCTCCTAACTCTCCTCAGTCATTTGAGATAGCTGCTCCTGTGAATATGGTGCCTCCAATCCCTACACCAACTGAGCTCCCTCTTCCAATTAGTAATAGCCATCCTATGGTAACTCAAAATTTTGGTGATGTTCATTTCATATAGATTTTTCATAATGCTGGAGCATAACCTCTTACAAAATTTTCTGGCAAATACTCAAATTGATGAAACCCTAAGCCCAAATGTCCCCCAATTTTCTGATTGAAATTAGAAAGGAATTTTGTGTTTACCGATACATTAAGTTCAGTAATAATAAGACGTTAAGTCGCAAGCACTCAATGCACTGTTGTTTTAGATTTTTAATTTCTAATTATATTATTACTTCTTTGTGCTGCTATGGAAAGATGGTGCTCTGGTGTTGACCGTGTGATATGAAGCAAGTTGTGGAGGTTCTTGTTAGTGTTGTGGGTGTTGTGGGTTCCATTTAATTTGCATTGGTAGCCTGTTACTGTTAGATTTTTCTTTTGAGTTTAAAGGGTGAAGCTTTGGGGTTTAGTTAGTTTCTTTGGAGTAGGTGTTGATGTTTTATATTTTAGCGGTACTGTTTTGATTGGGCTCTCTACCTCGTCTGTATGTACTCTTTTCCTCTATTTAGGGCTAGTGAGGTTTTTAATGAGGCACACAAGTAGGTTATGGTTCTTAACCCATTAATAAATCTCATTTGCTGAGAAAAAAATTATATTATTACTTTATCATTTATTTTTGACCCGTCATAACGACGTTAATAAATTAACGGTGGAGTGACCAAAATAGGTCAATGTATAAAGTTTAGTGAGTAAATTGAACACTTTGAAAGTTCAGCGATCAAAATAAGTTAGAGAGCAAAGTTCAGTGATGCTTTTTATAATTTACCCCCATATATATATATATTTGGATTCCTCTCTGGCAAAAATCTTCTGCCCTTTTCGGTGCCCCTTTCTATGCTCCAACACTAAAAAGTTAAATTCTAAGCTCTAACCCTAAATTCTAAATCCTAACCTTACACCCTAAAAAATACACCATACCTAAAATTCTCTAAACCCTAACCTAAAACCCTAAACATTTTTTAGCGTTGAGGCATAAATAGGGGCACCAAAAGGGGTAGATGATTTTTATTCCCCAAAATAGTATTAAATATGCATGAACGTGTTTTTCATAACATTGAACCGAACGAGTGGTTTCAGTAAAAAGCGGATGATGTTCATCCTAAGAGACCCGTGTTCAATCGTTTTATCTGCTAGGTTTGTGTATTGTCGAAAAATTAAGAATATGTAAGAATATATACTATCTTATAATCACCTTTAGATTATTAAAAATGTTTTCCTAAGACTACGCTTCTTGCCAAGCAAAAAAAATATTTTCATTAGAGTCAAATAGAAAGAAAAAAAACTGAAACAATTTGATATATAGTGTTTAGGTAGTTTATGTTTTACAAATCGATCCAATTTTTTTAATTAATTTATATTAATTTTATTTTTAAATGTAAAAGTAAGTATTGTATACTTAAAATTGACTACATAATAATCAATGATTGTTTAAATTGAAATTATTCAGTACTATAATATTATAAAGAGTTTTGTTATACACAACCCTAGGGATACATATAAGTACTACTAGATTCTTATAATTAATGATAATTTTATTTTTCGATGAAATCGATTAGAATTTAGTTAATTATATTTCTAAAGAATTAAACATCATTGATTTAAAATGTCTAATTCCGATCGGAACAATCACTTCAAAGAAAAAAAAAAGAAATGCTTAAATAAAAATGAAAGAAAGCAAAAGAATTCACTCCATTGCTATTGTTTGAGAAGGATCAATGATCAGAGTTGTCTCAAATACTTTTAGGACTCTAACTTAAAAAAGAAATGCTTAAATAAAAATGAAAGAAAGCAAAAGAATTCACTCCATTGCTATTGTTTTCTTTTCGAGAATGGCTTCAAGTGTTAACGCATTAACTGCTCTATTTCTTTCCCTAAACCTTCTCTTCTTTGCTCTAGTCAGCTCTCACGATGTTGATGCTAATTCAGAACGTTCTTCTTGCACAACAAATTACAGAAACCCCGTCGTTGTTCGCCCCGGCGATGTGCTCCCTAACAGTCAGGGTCAATCCGGTACATGCAATCCCTTGAACCTCGGCGTGTGTCTTAATCTTCTGAGCTTGGTTGGTGTTGAGCTCGGCAACGTGCCTACAAAACCGTGTTGCAGCCTAATCGATGGTTTGCTCGATCTCGAAGCTGCAGTCTGCCTTTGCACTGCTGTGAGAGCCAATGTGTTGGGCATTAACATCAACCTTCCTATTTCTTTGAACCTCTTTCTGAATAACTGTGGAAGAAGAGTCCCTACCGAATACATTTGCAACCTTATGTAGTGTCCTCCAATGTTTGAAGATTGTTTGATTTTATTGTGTGTCAATGTTATTTGTTGGATTTTATAATTTCATTCCCACCAAGTCTGTATTGTTGCTCCCTAATTGAGATTTGAGAATGCTTTTCAACCTTCCCTTTTCATTTTTATTCTAAATAAATGTGTACATCAAGTTTCACACATGAGAAGATTGTTTCTATTTGATATATAAATTTTTGACAATCTTACTTGTTTTAATTCTCTTAAACTTTAAAATTTTAAATATGACCAGTAACATATAGATTGATAGAGTTGTGTAAAATAAATTTTACAAATTATTTTTTACATTATTAAAATTTGTCAATATATTTTGTGGGAAAGATTTATTGAGATAATGGCAGGAGTAAAATCAAGATTTGTTGAATTATGGTGTTGGGCGAGTTGTGAGCTCATTGATTATATATGTTGTATCCGAGATAAGGTTCAGGACAGTCCAACCTTTTTCAATGCTTGCAATCCATGAAATTTAACATTTGTTTCCAAAGGATTGGCTGTTGCGCCGAGTAATTGTATTGGCGCGCTCGTTCGAGGAGTAGAAATCATTTGTACCTTTTTCGGTGTTTCTATTTATGTTTCACTATAAAAATATAGGTTTAATATTTAAGATTAGGACTTAGTGATTAGATTGGGTGTCCACTAGGGTGTTTTGCTTGTACTTATAATAAGGATTTGAGGTTTTCTTTTTTTTGCATTATTATATAAAAACATTTTTAAATAGTTATTTACGTAAATGACTCCCAACCAATGTTATTTAAAAAAAAAATCTTTAAATTGTCGACGTAAGGTGAACTTGCTATCTACAGAAAGCGACTTCGAACCTCGCTTTCTACAAAACATGAGTTTTATGTTGAGTAAGTTGATAAAAAGGGGGGAAAATAATTTCACGTGTTTTTTTAATATGGAACTCGTTTTCTGTAGAAAACGAGTTCGCCTTATGTGGACGATTTAGAGTCATTTTTCTAAGTAACATTGGCTAGGGAACATTTACGTAAATAATTATTTATATGGATTTTTTATATAATAATGCCTTTTTTTTGGGGCGTCGATGTGATGTCTCATTTGATGTTAGTTCACTTCTCAGGTTAATCTGGTTTGGTCCAATTTTGATGCGGTTATTATTGTTAGACGGGTTTTCGTTTGATCATAATCTTTGAGAATGTATATCTAAGATGGATATTCTTTAATTTTGTATTCATTCTGAATCTTTACTTTGATTAATAAATTTCATTATGCTTTGCCCAAAAAAAATTAAGGGTAAACTATATACTTAGTATCCAATCTATTACTTTGGTTCTGTTTTGTACTCCATCTATCTTTTTGGCAAAATAGTAGTTAAAATTATGTTTTGTTTTTATTTTGGTATCACACCGTTAAAAAATAATGGCATACTCACTAGAGAGAGAAAAGTACATGTGGAAGGCTACCTCATCATTGTCTCTATATCTTAGTCAGCGTATCACGTCAAATAAAATCATAAAAAGATCTTACGCGGCAAGTTGACTAGGAGAGAGAAAATAACATTACAATATGCCACGTTTGATTTTCTCACCTAGCCAACATGACGTTATTTTTTTAACGGCGAGGTACCGAAATGTAACGTTAGGTGTGATTTTGACAAAAAAATAGTTGATGTACCAAAACAAAAAAACACGTGTAAAGGTACTAGGGTACCAAATAGATAATTTACCCAAAAATTAATAATAATACAATGACAAAATATTATCTTATGTGAAATAATAGTTGATGTACCAAATATTTTGAGTAAAAAAAGAAATGGGATGATGAAAAGAGGTGTTGCCGAGGTGTTTCGAACACATGCCCATTGGCCTTTTGAGATAAAGGCTTAATCATCTGGACTAAGTTTAGTCTTTGTTAAGGACTAGCCCTTGTTTCTTTTAAATGACGTTTTCGGATATCCAAATAATAAATCAATGAAATATCAATTGGATATCCAACCACCCTCTTTACTGTGTAATTAAAACACATTTGGATCTGGAAAAAAAGGAAAATGAAACGCCAGATCTGGAAACTTCAGAACGCTCTTCTTTCCCCTCACCATTCATTCTCCGACCACCACGCTCCGGCCGACCGTGGTGTGCACTGCCCTCATCGCCATCATCCTTGCCTCTTCACCGTCAAAACCCGACCACCCAACCACCATTCTAGTTAGTTGTTTGCCTTGAAACGGTGAAAAACCGTTCGAGTTCCTTAGCGCCGATCTCTTCCACCGTCAGTGTAACCCCCTAAACCTGACCCAAAAAAATTGGATCGAATATAGGAAGTCAAGCTCAAAGCTTGTCCCTCAAGTAAGTAACATGATTCAAAACTTTAATTCCAAAATAGATAATAATAATAATATTACATAATACATGATTATAAAATCATTCTAAAAGTATTAAATATCCAAAAATGTATATGCATGATAAAACGTAATAAACCAAATAGAACATATGAAATCTGAAATTAAATACAATCTGATAAAAACATATAATATCAATAGGTCCAACTATCATACTGATAATAATAAATAAATAAAGCTGGAAAAACGAGGTCCTCCAAGTACCGTAGCCTAGACCTGAGTATCTGAAATAAAAACTAAGGAGGAGTCAGCGAAAACGCTTAGTGTGTCTCTACAGTGCAACAGAACTAACAGAATTATTATATCAACAGAGTCAACCAGACGTTATCAGAATACGATTTTCCACCAAGAATCAATTCAACACATAAAGAGGTATGAATTAATATGCAACACAGTATGACATGCACCCAACTACATCACCATCCGAAGAGTAAGGTTTCCCAGAACCACTTTTTACCTCGTCACAATCCGAAGTGGAATCCAGCCCGTAGGGCGAAACCACTGATCCGAAGTAGACATCAACCCGAAGGATGAAGCTACTAAACTTCACCGTACATAATCCCAACCATAATGAGATGACATAAAATCCGAGTTCTAAATCTGAATGCATTGTTTATCAACAGAAATGCATAATCATATAATACGATATACAATAATCTGAATCTGATAACACAAACATATATATATATATATATATATATATATATATATATTGGATGATGTAACATCATACTAAACAAGTCAAATATCACAGATCATCATAATGTTATTACTATACAACACCAGACCACATCATATTTACAATTCAATCCACTAACACATATTCATAGAAAGCACTGCAAACAGATAGCTCAAAAGAGAACAAACCTCAGGTAGCTAACACTCAACGTCGACGGTGATGCCTCCCACGCTCAGCTCTATCTCTAGGTCGGTCAGAGTCAGCTCCTACAATAATTAAATACACCATCAAAGATACTACTACTATGCCAAGACACTGATAATATAAACATCGAATATATTATTAATGAAAATCACGAGCGGATCCTGATGTCTGAGCAGCAGAGGTCGTCCAGGTGGAGGAGGAGGAAGGATCTCAGTATCCGAGTCAACATCGTCTGAAAATAAGAATAATTCCAATTAATATCCCGACATTCAAATCTTTAAATATTAAGTATAATCGAATAAAAGTGGCCAAAACAATCTTTCAGGTTCGAATTTGGGAAAATAGGTAGCGGAATCGGAATCAAGACGTCGACAAACATGAAATAGGCCTTTTCTGAAAAAGTCAACGGTCAACGGGTCAACGATTAACAGTCAATGGTCAACGAGTCAACGGATGATGTCATCGCACACGTCAGCCAATTTGGTTCTGGAGAAGGGTCCGGTTCTGCAAACTCAGTTCAACCCGGTTTAGCCAAGATGGACCGGTTCGGTCCGGTCCAACCCAAAAAACCCTAATTTCCCTAATTTTCAACCGTTTCAAAATTAGGGCACAAACAACCCTTGATTCCTCACCGTCGGTGAGCTCTCACGCCACAATTCGGCGAGTTTCTGAAACCCACACACACACACACAACTCGTACAAGCCCTAAACGCTCACCTACAAACCCAAATCAGACGCAACAACCAAAACTAAAGGAGGAAGATGGTGACGCGGTAGAATACCGAACGGTTTTAAACCATTTTCGGTAAAGAACAACGACGAAAGAGCAAGCCCGGGACTTGGTTTCGATCGCGCGACCACTGGGAGTCGAATGGCGGTCTAAAATCGAAGAACGACTGGCGATTGGTGCCTCACCAGAGCTTAATCGGAAAAACGACGATAAGGGGATTTAGTTTCGCACGAGGGAGAATGAGAGAACCACAGTTGGGGGCTTGCGACGCAAAAGGGGTCTCAGAACTAAAAACATATATTTAAATAACCCAAAAATGGGTAAATTATAAGACAAGCCATCGCAATTCCCAAGGGTTTCATAAACAACACCAAAATTTTTCTACCCTTCCAATTTGTTCACGTAAATTCTGAAAAATACCCAATTTAATCACTGAAATTTAATTAGGTTTTCAAATTAAAATTCCTATTTATTAGGGTTTTTCGACGCCTTGAGTTCGATTTCGAAGCCCGTTTCGCAAAATTCTAACCCGAGAGCATCTGAATCTGACCTTGAACTGGAACTTGTTTATGTATTTATTTTCTTCAATTAAGGGTACTATGAATAAAGACTAAAATGAGAATATGTGTAATTGAAGGTACTCACAGTTCCTTGAATACAAATTTTTTAGGGATGTCAAATCCGAGTTCAAGAGTGTTCGAACGCCGTTCACGGATTGACCGATGTAGCTTGGAGCCAAGGTTATACATTACTACCTCTTGTATGCGTTATGGAACATGCTGGTATCCGCCAAATGAATGAATGATCATTTTAAGTGTATGGTTAATTCTGTTTTAGTCAAGTTGATTACAGAAAAATGATAGTATCTTGTTTAGACTGAATTGCTCAGTTAGGAAGATAAGGGACTTGTAAGAACTTCTTATATCCAAGAATAATTTATAGGACTGTTATACTCTAGATCTGATTGCCTATTAATGATCTAACTTCTGAAATGCTTTGTTACAAAAATTACGAAAATGCCCTTAAGGCGCAAGAAAGAGTAAAATATCACTAACAACAAAATAATTTGGGAATCTACACCAAATCTGGTAAAGTAGCTTATTCATTTGAAAACTTTGATTTGCTTGAAAAGTTATAGATCAAAGCTTAAATCTTCCAATTGTAGAGTACTTGGATTGTATTGAACCATGCTTAATCTCTGAAGATAACTCACAATATATATATATATATATATATATATATATATATATATATATATATATATATATATTTGTATATCTGTACTAATCAAAGTGGTTTAAAATATCGAACGGGCCGGCTTGACAGAAGAGGATTGAAAACATCGAAAAGGTTGAATTGATCGAACTGAACGTAATGACTAAAAGACCAAAATATTCTCGGGTACTAACTCTCAACTATATGAAATGATGGATATACCATTGAGATCTGAAACAAATGAATAGATGGAAGAACCGAGAGGCTCGGAATAATTGAAACACCTTTGGACATCGAGGTGACTAAAAATACCTCTAAGACTTGGAATGAGAATTATCAATAAAAGCCAAGCAAAGGCAATAGTCTTGAAAGTGGTAATCCACAACCCTTGTTGGTTGGTCGTTTCGAGAACTATTGTGATATTGGAAGAATACCATATAAAGGCATGTTCAAGTTATTTGGAGAAAGTACCTAGGTCTATGGTAAGAGCAACCTACTCTTTGAGTGTATTCGATGTTATGGATCGAGTTCAGATGCAATACATATGTCTGATTACTTGGGAATTACCATTTGAATACATATTCGATTTCTCGTTGTATGTTCAGTGGTAGCTTGGCAAAGACGAGCTTTTGTTATACAATGTAGTCGGTTCTAAGCAGTGAGTACTGGATGTGTACTGATCTGGTTAAATAATAAACCTTGTGCGATGGTTTGAGAGTAGTTCAAAGGGACTCGGAAACCTGATAAGTAACTAGAACTTCTGAACTCTGTACGTCACTACTTTTACCCGATAGTCTAATTACCCCTGAAGGTCGAAATGACCAAAATGCCCTCATAGGCTTAAATGATTGGATCACTCACGATACATCTGAAATCTCAATGTTCTCAATGTGTCAATTTCCGAATGTTGGTTTGAGCTGTTAGTACCGAGCTCCCTCGCCTAGGGACCTAGTTCTAAAATCAATCCAAAATTGGACCATAAAGTGTGTACCATATGTCCGTGAATACACTTTGTTTTAAACTAAGACTATCTACTCTGAATTAAAAGTATGATTATGTTACCCGTAATGAAAGCTCAACTCTTGGCTTTTGTCTTCTGATATAGAAATATATTTGATATCTGTCTTTTGATACAAAAATAAATCTGATACATGACTTCTGATATAAAAATAAATCTGATATATCTTTTCTTATATTTCTGTCTTCTGAATATAAACTAAATTTCATCTAGGGTATATTATCTGGGATATAAATGAAGATCTGTAGGCTCAACGCTGGTAAGCCCTTTTGGACCTAAGCTCTTAAGCCCAATGGGCCTAGGGTAAGCCTTTCTATAAGCTGCTACGCCTGACGGGCCTAGGGTAAGTCTTTCTAGATACTATTCTGGGTTTTTGTATATTGGCGTATAGTTGGAGGGTAGTTAAGTAAATTATAAAACCTTCTGACCACTTCTGAAACATACTCTACTAAATTAATGTATCAAAGTTGAAATCTCAGTAAAACTACAATTCGCGCTTAATGAACCACTCTGAACTCCTTGATTCAACTTTTGGAATCTGAATCTCTTTCAAATCTTCGGCTTTAAACTCATCTCCTAAGATTCGGGTGATCAAATAAAGAACAACTTTGTTACCTTCTGATATAATGCTTCACTGAAAATATCAAATCCTAATTTGAACTTACCGTTGCCTAGTTCTTCGTGACAATGTTAAGCTTGCCTTATACCTGCTTGTACTTTTAGCATCTCCTGGTAGTTTGTATTACTGAGCTTTCCGAAGCTCAAGTTGTTTTTACCATCACAGGTTAAAAGATCAACCATGTTGCATCTATCAACGTCGGTATGGGAGTTTCTTCGGCTTTGCTTGCGGAGTACGACACATGTTTAATTAGGAGGCATGTATGTCACGTTTTGATTTATATTCGAGTATGAAACTTGTATTAACAACTTTTATCATAGTTTTCTTTCATTGTCTGAATGTTTTCTGAAATTGTATTTTAATTCAAAACTTGATTTATGATTTTAAATGGTTTTTTAATTTGTTTATTTGAAATTTTAATGTGGGTCGCTCCGGTGACCCTAATGTGGCTTCCTAGGATCCGTATTAACGCATAGGCGAGTCTAGGGGGTTACAATACCGCTAAACTATGGCGCTTGAGTCGAAAATACCACCAAACTTTAAACTCTTCAAAACTAGCATTGAACATTAATATTTGAGTCGAAAATGCCACTCCGCCGTTAACTCAAAACGACATCGTTTTGGTGCCGTTGTTTTGAAGCCTAATTTAGCCCAAAACGACGTCGTTTTGCTAGAGCAAAAAAATTAAAACCATGCGTTTAGGGTGTTTTAAACCCAAGACCTTTAGGAGAAAGAGCTAAGTCTTGACCACTGAACCAACATAATATTATATAATATTTTACCACAAATATTATATATCTCAAACTATTCAGATTAATTCAAATTATTTTATAAAATAAATAATATTATAAATAATATTAAAATATATTATTTGTATATATAAAATATATAAAAAAATAAAAGTGTATTATTTTTATTTTGCATATAATATTTATAATATAAATATATTATTTAAAAAACTCCAAAATATTCATAAAAATAATATATTTGTATTATAAATATTATTTAAAACTCTAAACTCTAAATCCTAAACCTTAAACTACAAAACTCAAACCTCAAACCCTAAACTTTATGATTTAAGGTTTGTGATTTATAGTTTTTTATATATTATTTGTAATATAAATATATTGTTTTATGAATATTTTTTGTATATAAAAAATAATATATTTTTATTGATATAGGTAAAAACAATACATTTTATATCATTTATAGAATTATTTTTTTATAAAATAATTTGGTTAACCAAATAGATAAGTTTATATAATTGAAATAAAAATATTTTATTTTTATATTATTTATAATAAAAATATATTTTTAAAAAAAATTTAAAATTTAAATATAAGAAAACCTTAAATCTTAAACTCTAAAGTTTAGAATTTAAGTTCAAGGGTTGAAGTTTGTGGGTTAACAATTTATGATTTAGGGTTTTTATATATTATTAATAGTATAAATATATTATTTTTATAAATATTTTAGGGTTTTTTAAATAATATATTTATATTATTAATAATATAAAAATAATATATTTATATATATATGCAAATAATATATATTTATATTTTTATATGTTAATATTATTTACAATATTGTTTATTTCATAAAATAATTTGAATTAATCTGAAGTGGTTTGAAATATATAATATTTGTGGTAAAGTATTACATAATGTTATGTTGGTTCAATGGTTAAGGCTTAGCACTCTCTCTTAAAGGTCTTGGGTTCAAAACCCCTCAAGCGCGTGGTTCTCACATTCTTCCTCCAGCAGTTGCACCAAAACGACGTTGTTTTGATTTAACGGTGGAGTAGCATTTTCGACTCAAATATTAAAGTTCGGTGGTATTTTCGACTCAGGGGTCATAGCTTAGTGCTATCCGATGTAGTTTACCCATAAAAAATCCTAACCGCTAATAGTTTTTCTCTCTAACCTAAATGCTTAACTCTTCTTTTTTTTCATCGTTATTTGATCGGTGACGACATCAACATTGGAGTTAATCGTCGACCGTCGGTATTCTTTTTTTTCTTTACTTTACTATATTCCACCCTTGTTTTTACTTTATTTTTTCTAGTTTTTAATAAGAATAACTTTTCCTTTATGGCACATTTTCCTTTGTCCTTGTGGTACGTTTTTCTGTACCTTCTGACTTGTTTTTCTTTCTCGGTCAAAGGGTTTTTATAGCCAACATGACGTTATTTTTTTAACGGCGAGGTACCGAATTGTAACGTTAGGTGTGATTTTGACAAAAAAATAGTTGATGTACCAAAACAAAAAAACACGTGTAAAGGTACTAGGGTACCAAATAGATAATTTACCCAAAAATTAATAATAATACAATGACAAAATATTATCTTATGTGAAATAATAGTTGATGTACCAAAGATTTTGAGTAAAAAAAGAAATGGGATGATGAAAAGAGGTGTTGCCGAGGTGTTTCGAACACGTGCCCATTAGCCTTTTGAGATAAAGGCTTTATCATCTGGACTAAGTTTAGTCTTTGTTAAAGACTAGCCCTTGTTTCTTTTAAATGATGTTTTCGGATATCCAAATAATAAATCAATGAAATATCAATTGGATATCCAACCACCCTCTTTATTGTGTAATTAAAACACATTTGGATCTGGAAAAAAAGGAAAATGAAATGCCAGATCTGGAAACTTCAGAACGCTCTTCTTTCCCCTCACCGTTCATTCTCCGACCACCACGCTCCAGCCGACCGTGGTGTGCACTGCCCTCATCGCCATCATCCTTGCCTCTTCGCCGTCAAAACCCGACCACCCAACCACCATTCTAGTTAGTTGTTTGCCTTGAAACGGTGAAAAACCGTTCGAGTTCCTTAGCGCCGATCTCTTCCACCGTCAGTGTAACCCCCTAAACCCGACCCAAAAAAATTGGATCGAATATAGGAAGTCAAGCTCAAAGCTTGTCCCTCAAGTAAGTAACATGATTCAAAACTTTAATTCCAAAATAGATAATAATAATAATAATAATATTACATAATACATGATTATAAAATCATTCTAAAAGTATTAAATATCCAAAAATGTATATGCATGATAAAACGTAATAACCCAAATAAAACATCTGAAATTTGAAATTAAATACAATCTGATAAAAACATATAATATCAATAGGTCCAACTATCATACTGATAATAATAAATAAATAAAGCTGGAAAAACGAGGTCCTCCAAGTACCGTAGCCTTGACCTGAGTATCTGAAATAAAAACTAAGGGGGAGTCAGCGAATACGCTCAGTGTGTCTCTACAGTGCAACAGAACAAACAGAATTATTATATCAACAGAGTCAACCAGACGTTATCAGAATACGATTTTCCACCAAGAATCAATTCAACACATAAACATGTATGAATGAATATGCAACACAGTATGGCATGCACCCAACTACATCACCATCCGAAGAGTAAGGTTCCCCAGAACCACTTTTTACCTCGTCACAATCCGAAGTGGAATCCAGCCCGTAGGGCGAAACCACTGATCCGAAGTAGACATCAACCCGAAGGATGAAGCTACTAAACTTCACCGTACAGAATCCCAACCATAATGCGATGACATAAAATCAAAGTTCTAAATCTGAATGCATTGTTTATCAACAGAAATGCATAATCATATAATACGATATACAATAATCCGAATCTGATAACACAAATATATATATATATATATATTGGATGATGTAACATCATACTGAACAAGTCAAATATCACAGATCATCATAATGTTATTACCATACAACACCAGACCACATCATATTTACAATTCAATCCACTAACACATATTCATACAAAGCACTGCAAACAGATAGTTCAAAAGAGAACAAACCTCAGGTAGCTAACACTCAACGTCGACGGTGACGCCTCCCACGCTTAGCTCTATCTCTAGGTCGGTCTGAGTCAGCTCCTACAATAATTAAATACACCATCAAAGATACTACTACTATGCCAAGACACTAATAATATAAACATCGAATATATTATTAATGAAACTCACGAGCGAATCCCGATGTCTGAGCAACAGAAGGTCGTCCAGGTGGAGGAGGAGGAAAGATCTCAGTATCCGAGTCAACATCGTCTGAAAATAAGAATAATTCCAATTAATATCCCGACATTCAAATCTTTAAATATTAAGTATAATCGAATAAAAGTGGTCAAAACGATCTTTCAGGTTCGAATTTGGGATAATAGGTAGCGGAATCGGAATCAAGACGTCGACAAACATGAAATAGGCCTTTTCTGAAAAAGTCAACGGTCAACGGGTCAACGATTAACAGTCAACGAGTCAACGGATGATGTCATCGCACACGTCAGCCAATTTGGTTCTAGAGAAGGGTCCGGTTCTGCAAACTCAGTTCAACCCGGTTTAGCCAAGATGAACCGGTTCGGTCCGGTCCAAGCCAAAAAACCCTAATTTCCCTAATTTTCAACCGTTTCAAAATTAGGGCACAAACAACCCTTGATTCCTCACCGTCGGTGACCTCTCACGCCACAATTCGGCGAGTTTCTGAAACCCACACACACACAACTCGTGCAAGCCCTAAACGCTCACCTACAAACCCAAATCAGACGCAACAACCAGAACTAAAGGAGGAAGATGGTGACGCGGTAGAATACCGAACGGTTTTAAACCATTTTCGGCGAAGAACAACGACGAGAGAGCAAGCATGGGACTGGGTTTCGATCGCGCGACCACTGGGAGTCGAATGGCGGTCTAAAATCGAAGAACGACTGGCGATTGGTGCCTCGCCAGAGTTTAATCGGAAAAACGACGATAAGGGGATTTAGTTTCGCACGAGGGAGAAAGAGAGAACCAGAGTTGGGGGCTTGCGACACAAAAGGGGTCTCAGAACTAAAAACACATATTTAAATCACCCAAAATGGGTAAATTATAAGACAAGCCATCGCAATTCCCAAGGGTTTCATAAACAACACCAAATTTTTTCTACCTTTCCAATTTGGTCACGTAAATTCTAAAAAATACCCAATTTAACCACTAAAATTTAATTAGGTTTTCAAATTAAAATTCCTAATTATTAGGGTTTTTAATTTAGGGATTTCAATTAAGTTAGGGTTTCCAATTAAGCAAAAAATTGGGTGTTACAGTCAGGCGGTGGTGGACACCGCCACCATTGGCGTGTGCGTCGACCAGCTCTGAACCCCCAGCCGTTGACCATGCGCTCACCCGCGTCACCATTTACCATGTATGCGGCTCTGAACTTCAGCGAGAGCAACCCCTAGTCTGAGCTGTTACCTCCATTTTCTGCCATCCTTGTCGTCCAATCGATTAACGACCATCATATCTGAGCTCCACTCGTCGGTCTGACCAAAACTCAAGTGGTTGGTTGGTGATCCGCCACCGTTACACCCCTCATCGGAGCTACACGCATCTCTGACAATAAGAGTCGTATTTTTGGGTTTCCGGTGAGTTTCGTTCGAGTAAGTGAGGTTTAGTTCAGAAGGTTCACCCTCTTTCATTTTCCGGCAAAAAGTGAGCATTTTGGGACCTCCGGCAGCTTTTCTAGTGCCAGCCGACAAGGTCCTAGTTGATAAATGGACCGGTTCGGTCGAAGCCCAATGCCCGAACCAGCTCAGCCCAAACCCGAGTCAATTCGTGTCAACTCGAACCCGGTCCGAGTATACCCCAACCCGGTCTAAGTCACCCGAGTCTACTTGCCCGAGTCAGCTGAGTTAACTTATCTGAGTCAACCCGAATCAACTCAGTTGACCTCTGCCCGTTGACTGCTGACGTCAACGTTGACCTGCTGCTGTCAGCGTTGACTCTGACCCTGTTGATCGTTGACCAAAAAGTCAAAATTATCCGAAAACTCATATCTTATGTTTTTCGACGCCTTGAGTTCGATTTCGAAGCCCGTTTCACAAAATTCTGACCCCGAGAGCATCCGAATCTGACCTTGAACTCGAACTTGTTTATGTATTTATTTTTTTCAGTTAAGGGTACTGTGAATAAGGACTAAAATGAGAATATGTGTAATTGAAGGTACTCACAGTTCCTTGAATACGAAGTTTTTAGGGATGTCAAATCCGGGTTCAAGAGTGTTCGAACGCCGTTCACGAATCGACCGATGTAGCTTGGAGCAAAGGTTATACATTACTACCTCTTGTATGCGTTATGGAACATGCTGGTATCCGCCAAATGACTGAATGATCATTTTAAGTATATGGTTAATTCTATTTTAGTCAAGTTGATTATAGAAAAATGATAATATCTTGTTTAGACTGAATTGCTAGGTTAGGAAGATAAGAGACTTGTAAGAACTTCTGATATCCAAGAATAATTTATAGGACTGTTATACTCTAGATCTGATTGCCTATTAATGATCTAACTTCTGAAATGCTTTGTTACAAAAATTACGAAAATGCCCTTAAGGCGCAAGAAGGAGTAAAATACCACTGACAACAAAATAATTTGGGAATCTACACCAAATCTGGTAAAGTAGCTTACTCATTTGAAAACTTTGATTTGCTTGAAAAGTTGTAGATCAAAGCTTAAATCTTCCAATTGTAGAGTACTTGGATTGTATTGAACCATGCTTAATCTCTGAAGATAACTCACAATATATATATATATATATATATATATATATATATATATTCGTATATCTGTACTAATCAAGGGCCAGCTTGACAGAAGAGGATTGAAAACATCGAAAAGGCTGAATTGATCGAACTGAACGTAATGACTAAAAGACCAAAATATCCTCGGGTACTAACTGTCAACTATATGAAATGATGGATATACCATTGAGATCTGAAATGAATGAATAGTTGGAAGAACCGAGAGGCTCAGAATAATTGAAACACCTTTGGACATCGAGGTGACTAAAAATACCTCTAAGACTTGGAATGAGAATTATCAATAAAAGCCAAGAAAAGGCAATAGTCTTGAAAGTGGTAATACACAACCCTTGTTGGTTGGTCGTTTCGAGAACTATTGTGATATTGGAAGAATACCATATAAAGGCATGTTCAAGTTATTTGGAGAAAGTACCTAGGTCTATGGTAAGAGCAACCTTCTCTTTGAGTGTATTCGATGTTATGGATCGAGTTCAGATGCAATACATATGTCTGATTACTTGAGAATTACCATTTGAATACCTATTCGATTTCTCGTTGTATGTTCAATGGTTGCTTGGCGAAGACGAGCTTTTGTTATACAATGTAGTCGGTTCTGAGAAATGAGTACTGGATGTGTACTGATCTGGTTAAATAATAAACCTTGTACGATGGTTTGAGATTAGTTTAAAGGGACTCGGAAACCTGATAAGTAACTAGAACTTCTGAACTCTGTACGTCACTACTTTTACCCGATAGTCTAATTACCCCTGAAGGTCGAAATGACCATAATGCCCTCATAGGTTTAAATGATTGGATCACTCACGATACATCTGAAATCTCAATGTTCTCAATGTGTCAATTTCCGAATGTTGGGAAAGGGATGTAAAATCCAAACAAATAAACAATGCCAATTTCACAACAAAATCAAACAATCTTCGAACACTGGAGAAGAACACCCACTACATAAGGTTGCAGATGTATTCAGCAGGGACTCTTCTTCCGCAGTTATTCAAAAAGAGGTTCAAAGAAATAGGAAGGTTGATGTTTATGCCCAACACATTGGCTCTAACAGCAGTGCAAAGGCAAACTGCAGCTTCGAGATCGAGCAAACCTTCGATTAGGCTACAACAAGGCTTTGTAGGTACGTTGCCCAGCTCAACATCAACCAAGCTCAGCAGATTAAGACACACGCCGAGGTTCAAGGGATTGCACGTACCGGATTGTCCCCTACCATTAGGAAGCACATCCCCGGGACGAATAACGACAGGGTTTCTGGAATTAGTTGTGCAGGAATCAACATTGTGAGAGCTTACTAAAGCAAAGAAGACAAGGTTGAGGGAAAGAAATAGAATAGTTGATGCCTTAACACTTGAAGCCATTTCCGAAATGAAAAAAAAAAATAAAAAGATTCGAAGTGATTGAAAAAACAGTGTATTTGAAACTGATTCGAAGACGATGACAGATGATGTTGGTGAAGTGTGCAAAGGGTTTTTATAGCTGACATAGATCAACTCAAAGAGGTTTTTAGAACTAGAAAATGAGAGCCACTAAGTCATATTAGTTGGAGAATTTGGATCTTGGAATATTTGTTTGGTGGGCAATTACTTGTGTGTGTGTATATATATATTTTGCAATTCGAAATCTCCCACATCCATGATGTATAGTATAGAAATCATGTTTGATTGATTTAATTAATAACATGAGTACAACGTTAGAGTTGTTTATATATATTCAGACATGCATGCAACCAAGAAAAATTAAGGTTTCTGTTATAAATATATGTAAAAGGCATCCTTCTCAAACGAGAGAAACCCACAAAAGGAATAGATTAAGCTACTATTTGTAGAATCCGTTAGCAAAATGTATTGTCAAATATATATAGGGGTGTTTAGATTATGTATTATGAAATTTTAAATTTTATGTGTTTTTATGTGATTTATAAAAGAAATGGATTTGAAAATTAAAAAAGGTGAACCGTGTACTTAGTTTCAAGTACTCGATAGGTACAGACCGGCAAATATACTACCCAGAGAACCGAGAACCCAGAATCTCGAGTACCCGAGAGTCCGGGTACCCAAATTTAAACACCCCTATGTATATGTATGGATTCTAATATGGACGGAGCTACATAGAGATTTTGGGGTATGCTCACACCCAAAACTTTTTAGAAATTTTTTTCTATATAACTTGTATATACAAAAATTAAAAATATATATAACACCCTTTTATAAGTTACTTAACTTCTCTTAAATACCGTTAAAAATAGCACCCTTAAATAAATTCTTGACTCTGGCTCTTATTCCTAAAGAGTATTAAAGCACGTGTTTTTCATACGACCGCTTATCATTTTAAATATTTTCATTAGATCCAAATAGAATCAATAAAAAAATGAGAACTACTT
Source organism: Hibiscus tridactylites (assembly GCA_958450335.1). Lineage (NCBI taxonomy): Eukaryota > Viridiplantae > Streptophyta > Magnoliopsida > Malvales > Malvaceae > Hibiscus > Hibiscus tridactylites. Next base: position 12,001,699 of record OY288281.1, on the reverse strand, counting down.
CTATTTTCTCCGACGTGGTTACTTTCTAAAAAACTTTCTTGAATTTTCTTTGTCGTCTAAGTCGTCTTCAATGATGGCCTTATGTCGTCGACTGATTTTTAGTGCTTATGTTGGTTGTATATAAATAAAATTCTTCTCTTTTGATGAGGAATCATTTGTTTTTTTGCTCAATAATGTATGGTTTTATTATTTTTTTTATCAACAAATGTATGTTTTTTATTAAGAAATAAGGAAAAAACATACAGCTTGACGAAATCGCACGCCTCGTTAAAAACCTCCCTAAACCTATTGGAGGAAAAGAGTACGATACGATCCGTCGATTACAATAGGAAAAGCATATCACTTAGGGACAAGTCACAGACAAGCCATGAACGTCGAAAGTCTATCTACTCCCTCCTTCGCCAGTGCATCCGCAAATCCGTTCGCTTCCCTCGGCACGTAGCAGAATTGAATATCATATATGACTTGACAAGCTTGATCAATTACCAAAAATACCTCCCATAGTCGCCACGGTCGTTTTGCAGTCTGATTGATCCAGCTCAACGCGACTTGAGAGTCCGTCTCCATTATCACACAACCCTGTCGCCATTCCTTCTCCTTTATCATTCCCAACGCAAAGGCTATCGCTCGGACCTCTGCTTCATTTGATTCCATCACGCCTATAGGTCCTGAAAATAGACCCAAGATGCGACTATCCGCATCTCGTAACACACCACCAATCCCTGCCGGACCCGGTTTACCTCGCGTTGATCCATCTGTGTTAAATTTTAGAATATTTTGTAACGGGGGCTGCCAGCATCTTTCCCCCCTCGTCCTCTTCGGTTTGGCAGCAACCTCAATTTTAGAAGGGCATGTCCACCAAGCTGCCTCTGCTACCAATTCTCCCCGCCTATTAGCTTTTATCCAATAATAGGATCTCAATTTCACCAAGAAACACAATTCAGCCAAGTTCCATCGCTTCCCACGGAAAATAAATTCATTTCTTGCAATCCATAAAGACCATAAAACAGCGGCAACACATGCTATCCACCACATATTCATGCATCCCTTGAATATACTATGAAAATCAAGAACGTAGAATGCATCAAAACTAACCGGTAAGGTTTTGTCCATTCCCCACCATTGCCGCATCCATAGCCAAACCGATTGCGCAAACGGACATTCATAGAGGATGTGAGCGATGCTCTCCTCTACCATCGCACACCAAGGGCATCGGCCTTGATCATCCGGCAGTGGAATCCCGCGTGCTCGCAAGAAATCAGCAGTGGGTAATCTACGTAACCATGTAAACCATAGGAAAGCTTGAACTTTCGGCGGCACCAGCACCTTCCAAGCGAAGCATTCTCCAAAGTCCATATCCCCCACCTTATCTAGCATGAGCAGTTTCGATAAAGTCCCAACTGAAAAAATTCCACGCTCGTCCGATCTCCAAATTAACTTGTCCAGCTTGCCTTCCCATGCGCGGAAATTGGACACCGTTTGAATTAATTCACGTAGCATTCCCAGTTCAAAAACTCGTAGTGGGCGTCTAAAAAAATCAGGCCAACAATGATGCGATAATCTGCCCTCCACCATATAGTCCCCCACCCTCGCTAATTTATCACATGCTAACGAGAATAAGCGCGGATATATATCTTTTAAGGCCACTTGTTCAACCCACGGATCGAACCAAAACAAAATCGATCTACCATCCCCAAGCTTCCATAAAAAACCGGTCATGCCCATATGCTTTTCAACCTGTGCATCGCATGAGAGAGCTACGATTTGTCGCCATACAAGCGACATAGATGACATCTTTTCCGTGTTGAAACGCCACCATTGTGGATGTTCTCCATATTTTGCTACTATCAAGCCACGCCACAATGAATCTCTATCTTGCGCATAACGCCACACCCATTTTGATAGCATCGCCATGTTCTTAACTCGCAAATTCGCAACCCCCAAACCCCCTAATTGTTTCGGGCGATAAACTACCTCCCATCCTACTCTGCTCATTCGCCGTTCCAAGCCGACACCCCCCATACGAAAGCTCTTCGAATTTTATCAATCCTCTCTATTACCCCTCTGGGAGCGACAAATAAACCCATGTAGAATATCGGTAACGACGAGAGGACTAAATTGACCAACACCACCCGAGCTGCAAAAGACAGAGAGGTCCTTTTCCAACCTGCTAATTTGCATCGGAAATTAGCAATCATTGGTTCCCACGTAGCTATTAGTCTCGGACTTGCGCCTATTGGAAATCCCAAATAGACGAATGGAAATTCAGCTTTTCTACAACCCATTACCTCGGCTACGTTGTTGCCCAGCTCATCTCCTATACCAATTGAGTACAAGGAACTTTTACCGAAGTTAATCTTCAACCCCGAGCACACTTGAAAACAGTGCAGAATTCGTTTCACATTTCTCGCAACTTCTAACGAGCCCTCAAAGAACAAAAGTGTGTCATCGGCAAACTGTAAATGTGTCACGGATAACCCTGCCGCTACATGAACCCCACGAATTAGACCCCCTAATTCAGCCCTTTGCAGCATCAAATGCATTGCTTCCGCGACTATCACAAACGGCAAAGGTGATAGCGGACAGCCTTGTCGCAAGCCTCTACCCATTCTGAATTCCTTTTTGGCATTACCGTTGAGAAGCACCGACAACCTGACTGAACTCATACATTCCTGAATCCATTTTCGCCATGTGTCACAGAATCCCATTCTTCCTAACACCTCATCCAAAAAACACCATCTCACGCAGTCATACGCCTTGGCAAAATCAAGTTTCAATAAAAAACCATATGCACCCCGTTGTCGTAAGGAATGCACCGCCTCAAGTGCTAGAAGTACACCATCCACCAATTGTCGACCCTTTATAAACGCCGATTGGGTATCACTTATTAAATCTGCCAATACCCCTTGCAATCGAGTCGCAAGGCATTTTGCCAAAATTTTGTAAACTGAGTTTACTAAACATATCGGCCTATATTCGCCAAGGGTCGTGGGAGATGTTACCTTAGGAATTAACACGATGAATGTGCAGTTCACATCCTTAGGTAGCCACCCACTTGCATGGAAATTTTCAAAGAACCGTAGAATATCAGCATTGATCACATCCCACCCCTTCTTATAAAAATCCAGCGTAAAACCATCCGGGCCCGGTGCCTTCGAACCATCACAACCTCTCACTATTCCGTGTATTTCTGCCAAGGAGAATGTCGACACCAAATTCCCCCTAGCTGTCTGCGATATCTTCCTAAAATCCCCCTCGAATTGCCATACGCATTCCCTCTTATCACGAGAGAAATGCTTCATGAAAAATTGAACTACGTGGCGACGCATAAGTGATGGCGAGCTGATCCAATTATCATTAACCATAAATCCTGGAATATAATTTCTTGCCGCTCTCAGCTTAGCGGATCGATGAAAATAGGCTGTGTTTCGATCTCCCTGACGCAGCCATGTCGCTCTGGATTTTTGTCTCCACATTGCTTCCTTATGTCTCATAGCTTTCCACAGAGCCTGTAACCATTGTCGCCTTTCCGCCTCTATCTCCTCATCAATACTATCTGTAAAAATTGCTGAATCCGCCCGGTCAATTTTATCTTGCAACTTTGATATTATCTCATTCACATCCCCAAAGCTGTCCCTATTCCATTGTTTCAAAAATGCCTTCAAATGTCGCAGTTTCACCATAATATTTATCGTGCCAATGTCCAATTCAGTTAGCCGGATCCATTCCTCAATAATTTGCCTCATGTGATATTTGCCCTCCATCCAACAATTAAAGAAACAGAACGGACGAGGACCCCAGTCGTTTTCATCGCATTTCAACACTAAAGGTGTGTGGTCGGATACACCCCGTGCTAGCGCCACTTGCTGGATTGAGCTGAAAGCATCCATCCATCTTGACGATATCAAAAATCTGTCAATTCGGCTACATCTTTTCTTTGGGCCAAACCATGTATAGCGTTTGCCTAAAAGTGGTAAATCCATCAGACCTGCTTGTAGAACAAAATCACCAAACGCTTCCATCTCCATATTTCTGTCCGATGTACCAATTCTATCCGACTCGTGTAATATGGCATTAAAATCTCCCGCTATGCACCACGGGCCTTCTTGTTCACTAATCTTACTCAAAATTGCCGTCCATACAGCTTGTTGCCCTTCCAATTCGGACGGTGCATATACCACTACCAAACAACAGCTTAGATCATCATGTAACCATCTACCTCTCATCATAATAAAATTACGTTCAATCACTACCACATCTAAATTAAATTTACTCATCTCCCATATCACTATAATATTGCCTGACGCACCAATTGATGGCGCGATCACTGATTCGTAGTTATCGCTTCCCCATAGATTTGCTAGCTACAATTTCAGACACTCCTCCATCTTTGTTTCTTGTAGCATTGCCATATCCGCATCGTTTTTCCTTATTACATCGCGAACAAACCGGCGTTTAACACTTCCTCCCAAGCCCCTCACATTCCATGATAATATTTTCATGAGTCACAAACCGCGTCGATCGCCACTAATTACTTTTGATATGTCTCGGATAATTTCTTCTTCCCGGCCGTTGGAATTTACCCCAATCAGAGAGCCCAGTTTCACCTTTTCAATCGCTTCTTTTTCAATATTGTTTGCTGCCTGACCGTCGTCCCCTTCTCCCCCAATATTCGATAGTACTTGGTTGGTCTTGTATAATCGGTTAGTCTTCTTTTTTCTAGAAATCCGACACCCTTCCAAATTTCCCCCTACAAACCGTCGAATCTTGCAATAAGCCTGACCCACCTGGACAATTTCTGTTTTACTCAAGTCTGGTTGTTCAATTGTCGAAAAGAGAATAGGATAATGGTTTAATTTAGAATTTAATTTTGAATTAAATTTTGAATTATCTTCCCTTTGTAAATTAGACTCCTGATCATTTGAATCACTTGCTTTAGAATTAGCAATTCCCGCTATATCCAAACTCTTGCAAATTTGAATATCTCCTATTCCTACAGGACTCTTATCACCACCGTCCTTCTCCCCACTCAGTCCTCTTTCCGCCGTGTCCTCTAACCGTGCCGGTGAACTCGTCGTTGGCCTGTCCGGCGATTGAGACGAGTTGTTTGATGCCCTTTGTTCGTCGTTGCCATTCTGATCAGACTGTCGTTCTACATTTGTTTTTTCGTGTTGATCTCCTTGTGGCCCTTCCCATGCTTCATTTGCAAGCCATAGCACCGAATTTGTATTTTCTTTTATGTTTTCTGCATCCTCTCCGTTTCCCACTGTTGTATGCGGTAGTGAATTATTTTCACTGCTCCCTTCTTCGTCCGTCGAATCAAACTCCCCGCAATCGCATTCCACCGTGGGGGAGGTGCTATCCATCTCTAACACTCGGATGTTATATGTTTCCCCCTCAAAACGAACTTCAATGTGTTCTTCAATCCGGTTGAATTGGGATGTTTCGACCATAATTCTACCACAATCAAATGAAGATGGTGTTTCCGTGTCATCATCCATTCGAATAAAAACACCCCAGAGACTTGCAATGTTCATGAATGTTCGTTTGTGCCATAGGTGTATCGGGAGGCCGATTATCGACATCCAAATCCGTCGCATTTCCACTTTGATCGCTCGAGACCATTCTTCTACCTTTGCGAAACATTCTTTCACCCGGTCAAGATGCATGATTTTGTCGCAGACGGCTGCCGATGTACACATTAGCAATATCATTGCTCCGGATAAACGCATGATCGAGAAACCATCGTGTTTGTCTACCTCCAGCCTTTCCGCTAGGGTCTTTATGCTACATGGATTTTGGCACAAACCCACCGCACACCATCGCAATATTGCCCATTTGTCTTCATCCACTATCCCTACTACTTGCGATTTATTTTGTTTCACTTCGTTTCTCATTGCCGTTTCTGATTTTCTTGATTCCTCACTGTCCTTCTTCTCATGTTGTTCTATGTTTCTTCTTTTCTTACTGTGCCATTCCGTTTTGCCCCTCCACGCCATGGCAACTCTCAATCTACCGTCGTGTATCCATTTGCCGTTTAATCTCTCTATCACCCTGTTTGCATCTTCCTTCGATGCCATTCTAACGAACCCAAACCTCTGTCCATCCCTGGCTCTTTTGTTCGGTATGAAGGTATCTTTTACAATTCCATGTCTGTCACACACTTGCCACAATCCTTTCCAATGGATTGTCCGAGAGAGACCACTGATGAATAAAGTCCAAACTTGCTGATGTTTCTGATCTCGTTGCACCGTCCTGCTGCCGGTATGTGCTTCACTGTTCCGGCCGGTGCTATTTTCCTGTTCGGCGGCTAGGCGTTTCCAAATTCCCTTTGAGAGCATTTTTCCCTAAAATTTTAATACCTTGTAAGGCCACTGTTCACGTGAGGCTAATACTACTGCGGACGCCTTGGCGAAAGGGGTGTCAATAGAGTTTCGTGGTTACAAATTCTTAATTAAAGTGGTTTGGTGTGCAATACATGGTTGCAGTTCCACGTTGGTGGTCGTGTGATTTGTCTAATGTATGGTTTTATAATGAACGAAACATACATGTCATACACCACCGGTGGCCTCGTTAAAAACCTCCCTACTCCTAAATAGAGGAAAAGAGTGCCCCGACGATGTGTAAATGATACACCACAAAACCGATCAAGCAAGTACTCGAACCCAAGACGGGCGATCAACACCACTTTTTGCTAACGCATCAGCCATACAATTCGCCTCTCGAAACACATGATGGAAACAAACATCCGCCAGAACACGGCAAGCTTCATCGATCCGACAAAACCACTACGATAACCTCCATGGTCGTTTCTCCCGATGTAGCACCCACGCTATAGCAATCGCCGAATCGGACTCAATCACAATTGCTCGCGACTCACGCCACACCGATTCACACAACAATTCCAGAGCAGCACAAATAGCCTGAAGCTCGGCCTAATTCGAGTCCACCACCCGAATCGGACCCGAGAACAAAGCGAGTATACGCCCATAGGTATCGCGCAACACCCCCCACAACCCGCCTTGCCTGGTTTTCCCCTCGAGGACCCATCAACATTAAATTTCAGCACACCCAATGGCGGTTTTTCTCACACAACATTCACCCGACTACCCCTCGGATCGGTTCGGACCTCACATAGCCAAGGGCAATCCCACCACACATGTTCCGAAATGGCTTCGGATGCACCAATCCGAGCCCAATACATCGATCGTAATTTAATGAGAAAAATCATCTCACTCACCGGCATTCATTGTTCACGAAAGATGACCCCATTTCGGCCCAACCATATCGACCATAACATCGCCGCACATCCCGCTAGCCACCATTCCCGCACCACTCCACGAAAGAAACTATCAAACACCATCCTCAAAAACTCTAACAACGTCCGCGGATGTACCACATCCACCTTCCACCATTGGAAAAACATCATGCACACACCCCACACAGTCGTGCACTCAAAGAGAATATGGTTCGCCGTTTCTCCCGCCTCACAACACCAACAGCAGCCCCCTCTCGATGCTTTGACCACGATACCGCGATTGTGCAAATGATCCATCGTTGGCAGCCTACCCAACAACAAAAACCAAAAAAATACTGAATATTTGGGGGCACTTACAGCTTTCAAATTGCATTTAGTTGCGACATGGATTCCAATCCAAACGACACCATCAATCCATATAAAGAGCTCACAGTGGAATCATTTGTTTCATTTTAGCAGTTTCATTTCTTTTCTTTGTTTTGCTTTGACAGAAGTCATTTTACATATGTTTTTCTGGTTGTCTTACTTATGTTTGTATGACAGTTTGGTTGCCTGCTTTTTTGTAGGATTTGTCTGTCTTTGTAACAATATTGTCTGGTGTTATGACAATTTAGCGTTCAAATAACAAGTATTATCGAGCATTTCAAATCACAAGATGATCGGCGGTATGTTATATTTCGAATCCCTTGTGGTAGTTTGTAGATGTGCCAAGAACTCGTAACAAAAGTGTTGGGAAATGTCGGTTCACTCCATGGCTCAGCGGAAAAATTATCCGGTGATTACCTCCAAAGATCCATGTACGAGGAACAAATTCGGGGTGAAAGGGATGGGACGTTATCTTAATAAATCTGGAAATCCGCAGGAAGTATATGAGAATCCAAATTGAATCTGAGTCGTCACAATCGCGTTCTGACTTCTACGCAGTTCACCCGAACGAAACAAACAATATTTTCTCTTCTCTATTGTTAGAGAGGTTTTTTCGAAAGGCATATCTTGGCTGCTAGACCTTATGCCTTTATATAGCATTCAAAAACTTAATTCTAATTAAATTTGGATTCATTAAATATCCTATATATTTAACCGAATATAATTAAATATGTAGAATCTAATTTTACTTTAATTCAGATTTATTAAATATACAATATATTTAACTGAATATAATTAAATATGTAGAATCCGATTCTACTTTAATTAGGTTTCTTTAGATACATATATATATATATTAATAGTATTTGATAATTACAATAATTATCTAGTATTAATATATATATATATACATATACAAGATTATCTGTAATTACAATAATTATAATAATTTTGTTTTAATAGTTATTACATGTACAACAAGTTTGTATGTACATTATTTAGTCGATATTTATTCGTTTCAATCATAGGGTGTGACCCTTGTAAGTTCATGTAACATTAGTAGTAATATCTAGAACAATTCTAACATTACAAGCAATGAGCGGCATCTAGCAATACATCATTGCCACCTAAGAAGGGGTATGTTTATCTCCACCTTTTGAAAAACATCAAGTATCTCCTTTTCCTCGGCTTTTTTTATCACGTTTAACCAACCTCGAAGGAAATGGAGGTGGAACGACATAGGGAGATGGCGTGGGAGGACTTTGCGACAATTTTTTCTTTTTCCTCTAGGATTTTGATTCGTCATCTTTCTGGGATTCTGCAACAATGTTCGCATGGACTGGTGTTGCGATAACAGTGCCACTCCAAAGGGTGATTGCACTAACATTTTGGCGTGGGTTCACCTCGGTTTTCGATGGCAACTTCCCTTTGGATTCTAAACAACTCACTGCTAACGTCAGTTAACTCACATGTTTGTCAATTTCTTGAAAGTGTGCTTTGGTCTTTAGTTGAATTTTTTATTAGGATATCGCCAACCTTTCAACAATTGACTCCAACGACAATTTTTGCGGTTGATATTGTTGTGGTGTAGGTGGTTGATAAGCTTGATTTGGTTTGGGATTTGGTCCATGGTTGAAGTTTGGATGTTACAATCCTTTCGTTGCTTTCGTGGCTCCTGATCTTGCTTCTCTTGACCCTTCTCTTGAATCCCCTCGGGTCAACTCCCTTGTCGCTGTTGTTCCTGGCTCGTCTTCTATTGTTTGGTTTCCTGAATCATGTGCTACGCACCATGTAACAAATACGTATGGTGCTCTTCATTTCACAAATCCTTACTCTGGTATGGGAAAAGTTCGTTTAGGTGATGGATCTGCTCTTTCAATTTCTAGTATAGGACAAGCTGATTTCATTACTTCATCTCGGCAACTTAGGTTATCTCATTTACTTCACGTACCTGAGATCACGCGTAATCTTTTGTCAGTTTCAAAGTTTACTTCTGATAACAATGTCTTTTTGGAATTTCAAGCAAACTCTTATTGTGTGAAGGATGAGAAATCAGGTATTACGCTTATGCATGAGGTTCAGTAAGGTGGCTTTTATACATTCACTGGTGCTCCTGCTTCCAATCCTGCCATGGCATATTCTACATAAGTTTCCTCTCCGTACTGGTTATGGCATCAGCATCTCGGTCATCCCTCGCTCGATGTTCTTAATTTAGCTATGAATAAACAAATAGCTCTAGATGGTCACACCATTTGTAAAGCTTGTTAGTTAGGGAAAAGTCATGTTCTTCCCTTTAAATCCTCTAATACAGTGTATTCATCACCTTTTGAACTTGTAGAAGTGGACTTATGGGGACCTGCATCAGTTGTTTCCAATGGTTATAAATACTACATCTTATTTGTTGATTTATACTCACGCCATTGTTGGATTTACTTGCTTAAAAGCAAATCAGATGCAAGTGCAGCATTTTCGTTATTTTATGCTCTCATTAAAAATCAGTTTAGCTTCAATCTTCGAGCAATTCAGACTGATGGTGGTGGGGAGTTCCAATTTCTCGATTCCTTGCTTGGTCCACTTGGTATTCAACATCGAGTCTCATGTCCCCACACCTCTCAGCAAAATGGTGTAGTGGAACGAAAGCATCGTCACATTGTTGAGATGGCTCTAACCTTATTAGCTCAAGCATCCATGCCTCTCAAGTTCTCGTCCTATGCTGTTCTGAGCCCGGTTTATCTCATAAACAGGCTACCAACCAAGGTTCTTGGTCATTGTTCTCCTTTTCAGAAGCTCACTGGCAAAGCTCCTGATTACACCTTCTTGAAAGTTTTTGGCTGTGAATGCTATCCTCATTTGCGTCCCTTCAACAGTCACAAACTACAACTTCGATCCAAGCCCTGCCACTTTCTTGGATACTCTCCCAAGCACCATGGATATCAATGTGTTGATGATGCAGGAAGAATATATACATCTCGGAATGTTATCTTTAATGAGCACATATTTCCCTTTGCTAAGAGTCCATCTACCTCTTCTACATCCTCTAAGGATCGAGCCTCCACTTTTGTTCCTCTGTTTCCTGAGACACTTGGCTCTATATCTTCTAATACAGTTCCTCAGCAAGCCACATCTATCGTTGTTGAAGAAGTATCTGATCCAACTCCTACTCCCACTGATACTGGCACTCATGAGACTACACCTACAAGCCCTCACACTCCACATCCTATTCTTGTTGTTCCTGAGGTGGAAGAGATAGGTCAGCTACCTCCTAACTCTCCTCAGTCATTTGAGATAGCTGCTCCTGTGAATATGGTGCCTCAAATCCCTACACCAACTGAGCTCCCTCTTCCAATTAGTAATAGCCATCCTATGGTAACTCAAATTTTTGGTGATGTTCATTTCATATAGATTTTTCATAATGCTGGGGCATAACCTCTTACAAAATTTTCTGGCAAATACTCAAATTGATGAAACCCTAAGCCCAAATGTCCCCCAATTTTCTGATTGAAATTAGAAAGGATTTTTGTGTTTACTGATACATTAAGTTCAGTAATAATAAGACGTTAAGTCGCAAGCACTCAATGCACTGTTGTTTTAGATTTTTAATTTCTAATTATATTATTACTTCTTTGTGCTGCTATGGAAAGATGGTGCTCTAGTGTTGATCGTGTGATATGAAGCAAGTTGTGGAGGTTCTTGTTAGTGTTGTGGGTGTTGTGGGTTCCATTTAATTTGCATTGGTAGCCTGTTACTGTTAGATTTTTCTTTTGAGTTTAAAGGGTGAAGCTTTGGGGTTTAGTTAGTTTCTTTGGAGTAGGTGTTGATGTTTTATATTTTAGCGGTACTGTTTTGATTGGGCTCTGTACCTCGTCTGTATGTACTCTTTTCCTCTATTTAAGGCTAGTGAGGTTTTTAATGAGGCATACAAGTAGGTTATGGTTCTTAACCCATTAATAAATCTCATTTGCTGAGAAAAAAATTATATTATTACTTTATCATTTATTTTTGACACGTCATAACGACGTTAATAAATTAACGGTGGAGTGACCAAAATAGGTCAATGTATAAAGTTTAGTGAGTAAATTGAACACTTTGAAAGTTCAGCGATCAAAATAAGTTAGAGAGCAAAGTTCAGTGATGCTTTTTATAATTTACCCCCATATATATATATATTTGGATTCCTCTCTGGAAAAAATCTTCTGCCCTTTTCGGTGCCCCTTTCTATGCTCCAACACTAAAAAGTTAAATTCTAAGCTCTAACCCTAAATTCTAAATCCTAACCTTACACCCTAAAAAATACACCATACCTAGAATTCTCTAAACCCTAACCTAAAACCCTAAACATTTTTTAGTGTTGAGGCATAAATAGGGGCACCAAAAGGGGTAGATGATTTTTTATTCCCCAAAATAGTATTAAATATGCATGAACGTGTTATTCATAACATTGAACCGAACGAGTGGTTTCAGTAAAAAGCGGATGATGTTCATCCTAAGAGACCCGAGTTCAATCGTTTTATCTGCTAGGTTTGTGTATTGTCGAAAAATTAAGAATATGTAAGAATATATACTATCTTATAATCACCTTTAGATTATTAAAAATGTTTTTCTTAAGACTACGCTTCTTGCCAAGCAAAAAAAAAAAATTTTCATTAGAGTCAAATATAAAGAAAAAAAACTGAAAAACAATTTGATATATAGTGTTTAGGTAGTTTATGTTTTACAAATCGATCCAATTTTTTTAATTAATTTATATTAATTTTATTTTTAAATGTAAAAGTAAGTATTGTATACTTAAAATTGACTACATAATAATCAATGATTGTTTAAATTGAAATTATTCAGTACTATAATATTATAAAGAGTTTTGTTATACACAACCCTAGGGATACATATAAGTACTACTAGATTCTTATAATTAATGATAATTTTATTTTTCGATGAAATCGATTAGAATTTAGTTAATTATATTTCTAAAGAATTAAACATCATTGATTTAAAATGTCTAATTCCGATCGGAACAATCACTTCAAAGAAAAAAAAAAGAAATGCTTAAATAAAAATGAAAGAAAGCAAAAGAATTCACTCCATTGCTATTGTTTGAGAAGGATCAATGATCAGAGTTGTCTCAAATACTTTTAGGACTCTAACTTAAAAAAGAAATGCTTAAATAAAAATGAAAGAAAGCAAAAGAATTCACTCCATTGCTATTGTTTTCTTTTCGAGAATGGCTTCAAGTGTTAACGCATTAACTGCTCTATTTCTTTCCCTAAACCTTCTCTTCTTTGCTCTAGTCAGCTCTCACGATGTTGATGCTAATTCAGAACGTTCTTCTTGCACAACAAATTACAGAAACCCCGTCGTTGTTCGCCCCGGCGATGTGCTCCCTAACAGTCAGGGTCAATCCGGTACATGCAATCCCTTGAACCTCGGCGTGTGTCTTAATCTTCTGAGCTTGGTTGGTGTTGAGCTCGGCAACGTGCCTACAAAACCGTGTTGCAGCCTAATCGAAGGTTTGCTCGATCTCGAAGCTGCAGTCTGCCTTTGCACTGCTGTGAGAGCCAATGTGTTGGGCATTAACATCAACCTTCCTATTTCTTTGAACCTCTTTCTGAATAACTGTGGAAGAAGAGTCCCTACCGAATACATTTGCAACCTTATGTAGTGTCCTCCAATGTTTGAAGATTGTTTGATTTTATTGTGTGTCAATGTTATTTGTTGGATTTTATAATTTCATTCCCACCAAGTCTGTATTGTTGCTCCCTAATTGAGATTTGAGAATGCTTTTCAACCTTCCCTTTTCATTTTTATTCTAAATAAATGTGTACATCAAGTTTCACACATGAGAAGATTGTTTCTATTTGATATATAAATTTTTGACAATCTTACTTGTTTTAATTCTCTTAAACTTTAAAATTTTAAATATGACCAGTAACATATAGATAGATAGAGTTGTGTAAAATAAATTTTACAAATTGTTTTTTACATTATTAAAATTTGTCAATATATTTTGTGGGAAAGATTTATTGAGATAATGGCAGGAGTAAAATCAAGATTTGTTGAATTATGGTGTTGGGCGAGTTGTGAGCTCATTGATTATATATGTTGTATCCGAGATAAGGTTCAGGACAGTCCAACCTTTTTCAATGCTTGCAATCCATGAAATTTAACATTTGTTTCCAAAGGATTGGCTGTTGCGCCGAGTAATTGTATTGGCGCGCTCGTTCGATGAGTTCGAGGAGTAGAAATCATTTGTACTTTTTTCGGTGTTTCTATTTATGTTTCACTATAAAAATATAGGTTTAATATTTAGATTAGGACTTAGTGATTAGATTGGGTGTCCACTAGGGTGTTTTGCTTGTACTTATAATAAGGAGTTTGAGGTTTTTCTTTTTTTTTGCATTATTATATAAAAAACATTTTTAAATAGTTATTTACGTAAATGACTCCCAACCAATGTTATTTCAAAAAAATCTTTAAATTGTCGACGTAAGGTGAACTTGCTATCTACAGAAAGCGACATCGAACCTCGCTTTCTACAAAACATGAGTTTTATGTTGAGTAAGTTGATAAAAAAGGGGGAAAATAATTTCACGTGTTTTTTAATATGGAACTCGTTTTCTGTAGAAAACGAGTTCACCTTATGTGGAGGATTTAGAGTCATTTTTCTAAATAACGTTGGCTAGGGAACATTTACGTAAATAACTATTTATATGGGTTTTTTATATAATAATGCCTTTTTTTGGGGCGTCGGATGTGATGTCTCATTTGATGTTAGTTCACTTCTCAGGTTAATCTGGTTTGGTCCAATTTTGATGCGGTTATTATTGTTAGACGGGTTTTCGTTTGATCATAATCTTTGAGAATGTATATCTAAGATGGATATTCTTTAATTTTGTATTCATTCTGAATCTTTACTTTGATTAATAAATTTCATTATGCTTTGCCCAAAAAAAATTAAGGGTAAACTATATACTTAGTATCCAATCTATTACTTTGGTTCTGTTTTGTACTCTATCTATCTTTTTGGCAAAATAGTAGTTAAAATTATGTTTTGTTTTTAGTTTGGTATCACACCGTTAAAAAATAATGGCAGACTCACTAGAGAGAGAAAAGTACATGTGGAAGGCTACCACATCATTGTCTCTATATCTTAGTCAGCGTATCACGTCAAATAAAATCATAAAAAGATCCTACGCGGCAAGTTGACTAGGAGAGAGAAAATAACATTACAATCTGCCACGTTTGATTTTCTCTCCTAGCCAACATGACGTTATTTTTTTAACGGCGAGGTACCGAAATGTAACGTTAGGTGTGATTTTGACAAAAAAATAGTTGATGTACCAAAACAAAAAAAACACGTGTAAAGGTACTAGGGGTACCAAATAGATAATTTACCCAAAAATTAATAATAATACAATGACAAAATATTATCTTATGTGAAATAATAGTTGATGTACCAAAGATTTTGAGTAAAAAAAGAAATGGGATGATGAAAAGAGGTGTTGCTGAGGTGTTTCGAACACGTGCCCATTGGCCTTTTGAGATAAAGGCTTAATCATCTGGACTAAGTTTAGTCTTTGTTAAAGACTAGCCCTTGTTTCTTTTAAATGATGTTTTCGGATATCTAAATAATAAATCAATGAAATATCAATTGGATATCCAACCACCCCCTTTATTGTGTAATTAAAACACATTTGGATCTGGAAAAAAAGGAAAATGAAACGTCAGATCTGGAAACTTCATAACGCTCTTCTTTCCCATCACCGTTCATTCTCCGACCACAACGCTCCGGCCGACCGTGGTGTGCACTGCCCTCATCGCCATCATCCTTGCCTCTTCGTCGTCAAAACCCGACCACCCAACCACCATTCTAGTTAGTTGTTTTCCTTTAAACGGTGAAAAACCGTTCGAGTTCCTTAGCGCCGATCTCCTCCACCGTCAGTGTAACCCCCTAAACCTGACCCAGAAAAATTGGATCGAATATAGGAAGTCAAGCTCAAAGCTTGTCCCTCAAGTAAGTAACATGATTCAAAACTTTAATTCCAAAATAGATAATAATAATAATAATAATAATACATAATACATGATTATAAAATCATTCTAAGAGTATTAAATATCCAAAATGTATATGCATGATAAAATGTAATAACCCAAATAAAACATCTGAAATCTGAAATTAAATACAATTTGATAAAAACATATAATATCAATAGGTCCAACTATCATACTGATACTAATAAATAAATAAAGCTGGAAAAACGAGGTCCTCCAAGTACCATAGCCTAGACCCGAGTATCTGAAATAAAAACTAAGGGGGAGTCAGCGAAAACGCTCAGTGTGTCTCTACAGTGTAACAAAACTAACAGAATTATTATATCAACAGAGTCAACCAGACGTTATCAGAATACGATTTTCCACCAAGAATCAATTCAACACCTAAAAAGGTATGAATGAATATGCAACACAGTATGACATGCACCCAACTACATCACCATCCGAAGAGTAAGGTTCCCCAGAACCACTTTTTACCTCGTCACAATCCGAAGTGGAATCCAGCCTGTAGGGCGAAACCACTGATCCGAAGTAGATATCAACCCGAAGGATGAAACTACTAAACTTCACCGTACAGAATCCCAACCATAATGAGATGACATAAAATCCGAGTTCTAAATCTGAATGCATTGTTTATCAACAGAAATGCATAATCATATAATACGATATACAATAATCTGAATCTGATAACACAAACATATATATATATATATATATATATATATATATATATATATATATATTGGATGATGTAACATCATACTGAACAAGTCAAATATCACAAATCATCATAATGTTATTACCATACAACACCAGACCACATCATATTTACAATTCAGTCCACTAACACATATTCATACAAAGCACTGCAAATAGATAGCTCAAAAGAGAACAAACCTCAGGTAGCTAACACTCAACGTCGACGGTGACGCCTCCCACGCTTAGCTCTATCTCTAGGTCGGTCAGAGTCAGCTCCTACAATAATTAAATACACCATCAAAGATACTACTACTATGCCAAGACATTTATAATATAAACATCGAATATATTATTAATGAAACTCACGAGCGGATCCCGATGTCTGAGCAACAGGAGGTCGTTCAAGTGGAGGAGAAGGAAATATCTCAGTATCCGAGTCAACGTCGTCTGAAAATAACAATAATTCCAATTAATATCCCGATATTCAAATCTTTAATATTAAGTATAGTCGAATAAAAGTGGTCAAAACGATCTTTCAGGTTCGAATTTGGGAAAATAGGTAGCGGAATCGGAATCAAGACGTCGACAAACATGAAATAGGCCTTTTCTGAAAAAGTCAACGGTCAACGGGTCAACGATTAACGGTTAATTGTCAACGAGTCAACGGATGACGTCATCACACACGTCAGCCAATTTGGTTCTAGAGAAGGGTCCGGTTCTGCAAACTCAGTTCAACCCGGTTTAGCCAAGATGGACCGGTTCGGTCCGGTCCAAGCCAAAAAAACCCTAATTTCCCTAATTTTCACCCGTTTCAAAATTAGGGCACAAACAACCCTTGATTCCTCACCGTCGGTGGCCTCTCACGCCACAATTCGGCGAGTTTCTGAAACCCACACACACACACAACTCGTGCAAGCCCTAAACGCTCACCTACAAACCCAAATCAGACGCAACAACCAAAACTAAAGGAGGAAGATGGTGACGCGGTAGAATATCAAACGGTTTTAAACCATTTTCGGCGAAGAACAACAACGAGAGAGCAAGCCCGGGACTGGGTTTCGATCGCGCGACCATTGGGAGTCGAATGGCGGTCTAAAATCGAAGAACGGCAGGCGATTGGTGCCTCACCAGAGCTTCATCGGAAAAACGACAATAAGGGGATTTAGTTTCGCACGAGGGAGAAAGAGAGAACCACAGTTGGGGGCTTGCGATGCAAAAGGGGTCTCAGAACTAAAAACACTTATTTAAATCACCCAAAATGGGTAAATTATAAGACAAGCCATCGCAATTCCCAAGGGTTTCATAAACAACACCAAAATTTTTCTACCCTTCCAATTTGGTCACGTAAATTCTGAAAAATACCCAATTTAATCACTAAAATTTAATTAGGTTTTCAAATTAAAATTTCTAATTATTAGGGTTTTTAATTTAGGGATTTCAATTAAGTTAGGGTTTCCAATTAGGCAAAAATTTGGGTGTTACAGTCAGGCGGTGGTGGACACCGCCACCACTGGCGTGTGCGTCGACCAGCTCTGAACCCCCAGCCGTTGACCATGCGCTCACCCGCGTCGCCATTTACCATGTATGCGGCTCTAAACTTCAGCGAGAGCAACTCCTAGTCTGAGCTGTTACCTCAATTTTCCGCCATCCAATCGAGTAACGACCATCGGATCTGAGCTCCACTCGTCGGTCTGACCAATACTCAAGTGGTTGGTTGGTGATTCGCCGCCGTTACGCCCCTCATCGGAGCTACACGCATCTCTGACCATAAGAGTCGTATTTTTGGGTTTCCGGTGAGTTCCGTTTGAGTAAGTGAGGTTTAGTTCAGAAGGTTCACCCTCTTTCATTTTCCCGCGAAAAGTGAGCATTTTGGGACCTCCGGCAGCTTTTCCAGTTGCCAGCCGGCAAGGTCCTAGTCGATAAATGGATCGGTTCGGTCGAAGCCCAATGCCCGAACCAGCTCAGCCCAAACCCGAGTCAATTCGAGTCAACTCGAACCCAGTCCGAGTATACCCCAACTCGGTCTGAGTCAGCCGAGTCAACTTGCCCGAGTCAGCTGAGTTAACTCATCCGAGTCAACCCAAATCAACTCAGTTGACCTCTGCCCGTTGACTGCTGACGTCAACGTTGACCTGCTGTCGTCAGCGCTGACTCTGACCCTGTTGATCGTTGACCAAAAAGTCAAAATTATCCGAAAACTCCTGTTTTATGTTTTTTGACGCCTTGAGTTCGATTTCGAAGCCCGTTTTGCAAAATTTTGACCCGAGAGCATCCGAATCTGACCTTGAACTCGAACTTGTTTATGTATTTATTTTTTTTCAGTTAAGGGTACTGTGAATAAGGACTAAAATGAGAATATGTGTAATTGAAGGTACTCACAGTTCCTTGAATACGAATTTTTTAGGGATGTCAAATCCGGGTTCAAGAGTGTTCGAACGCCGTTTACGGATCGACCGATGTAGCTTAGAGCCAAGGTTATACATTACTACCTCTTGTATGCATTATAGAACATGTTTGTATCCGCCAAATGACTGAATGATCATTTTAAGTATATGGTTAATTCTGTTTTAGTCAAGTTGATTACAGAAAAATGATAGTATCTTGTTTAGACTGAATTGCTTGGTTAGGAAGATAAGGGACTTGTAAGAACTTCTGATATCCAAGAATAATTTATAGGACTGTTATACTCTAGATCTGATTGCCTATTAATGATCTAACTTCTGAAATGCTTTGTTACAAAAATTACGAAAATGCCCTTAAGGCGCAAGAAGGAGAAAAATACCACTGACAACAAAATAATTTGGGAATCTACACCAAATCTGGTAAAGTAGCTTATTCATTTGAAAACTTTGATTTGCTTGAAAAGTTGTAGATCAAAGCTTAAATCTTCCAATTGTAGAGTACTTGGATTGTATTGAACCATGCTTAATCTTTGAAGATAACTCACAATATATATATATATATATATATATATATATATATATATATATTCATATATCTGTACTAATCAAAGTGGTTTAAAATATCGAACGGGTCGGCTTGACAGAAGAGGATTGAAAACATCGAAAAGGCTGAATTGATCGAACTGAACGTAATGACTAAAAGACCAAAATATCCTCGGGCACTAACTGTCAACTATATGAAATTATGGATATACCATTGAGATCTGAAACGAATGAATAGTTGGAAGAACCGAGAGGCTCAAAATAATTGAAACACCTTTGGACATCGAGGTGACTAAAAATACCTTTAAGACTTGGAATGAGAATTATCAATAAAAGCCAAGCAAAGGCAATAGTCTTGAAAGTGGTAATACACAACCCTTGTTAGTTGGTCGTTTCGAGAACTATTGTGATATTGGAAGAATACCATATAAAGGCATGTTCAAGTTATTTGGAGAAAGTACCTAGGTCTATGGTAAGAGCAACCTGCTCTTTGAGTGTATTCGATGTTTTGGATCGAGTTCAAATGCAATACATATGTCTGATTACTTGGGAATTACCATTTGAATACCTATTCGATTTCTCGTTGTATGTTCAGTGGTTGCTTGGCGAAGACGAGCTTTTGTTATACAATGTAGTCGGTTCTGAGAAGTGAGTACTGGATGTGTACTGATCTGGTTAAATAATAAACCTTGTGCGATGGTTTGAGATTAGTTCAAAGGGACTCAGAAACCTGATAAGTAACTAGAACTTCTGAACTCTGTACGTCACTACTTTTACTCGATAGTCTAATTACCCCTGAAGGTCGAAATGACCAAAATGCCCTCATAGGCTTAAATGATTGGATCACTCACGATACATCTAAAATCTCAATGTTCTCAATGTGTCAATTTCCGAATGTTGGTTTGAGCTGTTAGTACCAAGCTCCCTCCCCTAGGGACCTAGTTCTGAAATCAATCCAAAATTGGACCATAAAGTGTGTACCATATGTCCGTGAATACACTCTGTTTAAACTAAGACTATCTGTTCTGAATTAAAAGTATGATTATGTTACCCGTAATGAAAGCTCAACTCTTGGCTTTAGTCTTCTGATATTGAAATATATTTGATATCTGTCTTTTGATACAAAAATAAATCTGATACATGACTTCTGATATAAAAATATATCTGATATATCTTTTCTTATATTTATGTCTTCTGAATATAAACTAAATTTCATCTAGGGTATATTATCTGGGATATAAATGAAGATCTGTAGGCTCAGCGCTGGTAAGCCCTTTTGGACCTAAGCTCTTAAGCCCAATGGGCTTAGGGTAAGCCTTTCTGTAAGCTGCTACGCCTGACGGGCCTAGGGTAAGTCTTTCTAGATACTATTCTGGGTTTTTGTATATTGGCGTATGGTTGGAGGGTAGTTAAGTAAATTATAAAACCTTCTGACCACTTCTGAAACATACTCTACTAAATTAATGTATCAAAGTTGAAATCTCAGTAAAACTACAATTTGCGCTTAATGAACCACTCTGAACTCCTTGATTCAACTTTTGGAATCTGAATCTCTTTCGAATCTTCGGCTTTAGACTCATCTCCTAAGATTCGGGTGATCAAATAAAGAATAACTTTGTTACCTTCTGATATAATGCTTCACTAAAAATATCAAATCCTAATTTGAACTTACCGTTGCCTAGTTCTTCGTGACAGTGTTAAGCTTGCCTTATACCTGCTTGTGCTTTTAGCATCTCCTGGTAGTTTGTATTATTGAGCTTTCCGAAGCTCAAGTTGTTTTTACCATCACCGGTTAAAATATCAACCATGTTGCAGCTATCAACGTCGGTATGGGAGTTTCTTCGGCTTTTCTTGCGGAGTACGACACATGTTTAATTAGGAGGCATGTATGTCACATTTTGATTTATATTCGAGTATGAAACTTGTATTAACAACTTTTATCATAGTTTTGTTTCATTGTCTGAATGTTTTCTGAAATTGTATTTTAATTCAAAACTTGATTTATGATTTTAAATGGTTTTTTAATTTGTTTATTTGAAATTTTAATGTGGGTCGCTCCGGTGACCCTAATATGGCTTCATAGGATCCGTATTAACGCATAGGCGAGTCTAGGGGCTTACAATACCGCTAAACTATGGCGCCTGATTCGAAAATACCACCAAACTTTAAACTCTTCAAAACTAGCACTGAACATTAATATTTGAGTCGAAAATGCCACTCCGCCGTTAACCGTTAACTCCCCCGTTAAGTCAAAACGACATCGTTTTGGTGCCGCTATTTTGAAGCCTAATTTAGCCCAAAACGACGTCGTTTTGCCAGAGCAAAAAAATTAAAACCATGCGTTTAGGGTGTTTTAAACCCAACACCTTTAGGAGAAAGAGCTAAGTCTTGACCACTAAACCAACATAACATTATATAATATTTTACCACAAATATTATATATCTCAAACTATTCAGATTAATTCAAATTATTTTATAAAATAAATAATATTATAAATAATATTAAAATATATTATTTGTATATATAAAATATATAAAAAAATAAAAGTGAATTGTTTTTATTTTGCATATAATATTTATAATATAAATATATTATTTAAAAAACTCCAAAATATTCATAAAAATAATATATTTGTATTATAAATATTATATAAAAACTCTAAACTCTAAATCCTAAACCTTAAACTACAAAACTCAAACCTCAAACCCTAAACATTATGATTTAAGGTTTGTGATTTATAGTTTTTTATATATTATTTGTAATATAAATATATTGTTTTATGAATATTTTTTGTATATAAAAAAATATATATTTTTATTGATATATGTAAAAACAATACATTTTATATCATTTATAGAATTATTTTTTATAAAATAATTTGGTTTAACCAAATAGATAAGTTTATATAATTGAAATAAAAATATTTTATTTTTATATTATTTATAATATAAATATATTTTTTTAAAAAAAAATTAAAATTTAAATATAAAAAAACCTTAAACCTTAAATCTTAAACTCTAAAGTTTAGAATTTATGTTCAAGGGTTGGAGTTTGTGGGTTAACAATTTATGATTTAGGGTTTTTATATATTATTAATAGTATAAATATATTATTTTTATAAATATTTTAGGGTTTTTTAAATAATATATTTATATTATTAATAATATAAAAAATAATATATTTATATATATATGCAAATAATATATATTTATATTTTTATATGTTAATATTATTTACAATATTGTTTATTGCATAAAATAATTTGAATTAATCTAAAGTGGTTTGAAATATATAATATTTGTGGTAAAGTATTACATAATGTTATGTTGGTTCAATGGTTAAGGCTTAGCACTCTCTCTTAAAGGTCTTGGGTTCAAAACCCCTCAAGCGCGTGGTTCTCACATTCTTCCTTCAGCAGTTACACCAAAACGACGTTGTTTTGATTTAACGGTGGAGTGGCATTTTCGACTCAAATATTAAAGTTCGGTGGTATTTTCGACTCAGGGTCATAGTTTAGTGCTATCCGATGTAGCCGCTAATAGTTTTTCTCTCTAACCTAAATGATTAACTCTTCTTTTTTTTCATCGTTATTTGATCGGTGACGACATCAACTTTGGTGTTAATCGTCGACCGTCGGTATTCTTTTTTTTTCTTTACTTTACTATATTCTACCCTTGTTTTTACTTTATTTTTTCTAGTTTTTAATAAGAATAACTTTTCCTTTATGGCCCATTTTCCTTTGTCCTTGTGGTACGTTTTTCTCTACCTTCTGGCTTGTTTTTCTTTCTCAGTCATTTGATCATGCTTTTCATTTTATGTTTTCTCATGGGTGGATTTGATGACGCCGCGACTGATGAAGGTGGTGCTTATTTGTTATCTTGATGGTCTTCCCTACTTTGGACCCTCAGGCTCGATTTGGATATGCATTCAGAATCATTGTTTCTTGTTCGCGATTGAGTTGTGATAAAGATCGTTTTACCACGTACCATAATGGTTATATGTTTTTTAATGTTAGTGTTGATGGCTTTATCCTTCAATCGTTGATTTATGGAGTTGTTCATATCTATCTTTTGTTCGAGTCATTTGATTGAGATTTTAACCTTATTATTGTATGCATGGTCCTTGTATGATCTCAAGTGACTAGTTTTTATTTTAAAGGTTATAAGAAATGTTGAAATTAAATATTTAGTCTACGCTCAAAGTTTTAAACCCTCCAATTTTAAATATTTTTATTTTTAATAAAACTAACTAATTTTATTAAAAAAAATTGAAGGGTACATGTATTTAATAAAAAAAATGAAAGTGAAGGCTGAAAGGCCTTCTCAATTAATGAGAAACAATACAAAGACTTATTGGGAAAGGTGATGTAAAATCCAACAAATAAACAATGCCAACTTCACAACAAACACACAGTAAAACCAAACAAACATTGGAGAAGAACACTACATAAGGTTGCAAATGTATTCAGTAGGCACTCTTCTTCCGCAGTTATTCAGAAAGAGGTTCAAAGAAATAGGAAGATTGATGTTAATGCCCAACACATTGGCTCTTACAGCAGTGCAAAGGCAAACTGCAGCTTCGAGATCGAGCAAACCTTCGATTAGGCTACAACACGGTTTTGTAGGCACGTTGCCCAGTTCAACATCAACCAAGCTCAGCAGATTAAGACACACGCCGAGGTTCAAGGGATTGCACGTACCGGATTGACCCCGACCGGTAGGGAGCACATCTCCCGGACGAATAACAACAGGGTTTCTGTAATTTGTTGTGCAAGAAGAACCTTTTGAATTACTATCAACATTGTGGGAGCTTACTAAAGCAAACAAGACAAGGTGGAGGGAAAGAAATAGAGCAGTTGATGCTTTAACACTTGAAGCCATTTCGGAATAGAAAAAGATCTGAAGTGATTGAGAAAACAGGGTATTCGAAACTGATTCGAAGTCGATGACAGATGATGTTGGCGAGCAAAGGGTTTTTATAGCTAACATAGATGAACTAGAAAATGAGAGGCACTAAGTCAGCTTAGTTGGAGAATTTGGATCTTGGAATATTTGGTTGTCTGTGTATATATATTAGAATTCGAAATCTCCCACATCGATTCGATATCATGTATAATTGATTTAAGAAATAACATGGGTACAACGTTAACGTTGTTTATATATATTATACGTATATACATATTCAGACATGCTTGCGACTAATACACATTAAGGTTTCTGTCATAAATATATGTAAAAAGCATTGACCTTCTCAAGCGAGAGTAATGAAGTAAGTTTTAGTCTTCTTTCAGCTCTTGTGGTTCTCTGTCTTCGTTGATTTCTCAAATCGGAACCCACAAAAGTAATATGCTAAGCTAAGATTTCTACAATGTTTATTTGGTTAATTCGGTTGGTGATCAATTCGTGACGCTAACTCACGATCCGAAAGTACATCGTATTATAGAATCGATGACGGTATATATGCATATATCGGGTAATACAGACAGTCGCACATAATTGTTCTACAAATCGATCACATAGACAATTCAGTCACAATTATTAAATGAATAATCATGTAATCACAGTTCGATTCAAACATAGATTGTACAATATCACACAACAATAATCAGACAAATAGTGGCACACAATATTCATGTACCAGCAACATAGTAGTTCAGGCATGCATAAATTACAAGTATATTTAACAATATTAACTAAGGAATTCAGCCATTGTGCATAAATTGCAAGTATATTTAACGGTATTAACTAAGAAATGTAGTAATTGATAGAGGTTTGAAAAATATTTTGATACACAAGTTTGTATAAAGCGTTAGTATATACAAAGTCTTTTAATTTTAGGGTTTAGGTTGTAGGGTTTAGAATTTAGGGTTTATGATTTAGAGTTTAGATTTTAAGGTATTATGGTCAAAGATTTAGATTGTAGATTTTATAGTTTAAATATTAAAGGTTATTTTTTTATCAGCAACTGTATGATTTTATTTTAAATATAAAAAAACATACAGCTTGACGGATCACACGCCTCGTTAAAAACCTCCCTAATCCTAATGGAGGAAAAGAGTACGATGAGATCCATCGAAATAACAAAAAGAACAAAACACCAACTCATATACATGCCACAAAAATCGAACATCTGTCCACACCCTCTTTCGCTAAGACATCCGCGAAGCCATTCGCCTCCCTCGGCACATAACAGAATTGAATGTCATACGCGACTTGACAAGCCTGATCTATCGCTAAGAAAACCTCCCACAACCGCCAAGGACGTTTTGCGGATTGTGTAACCCAGCTCAACGCCACTTGAGAGTCCGACTCTATAATAACACAGCCCTTCCGCCATTCCCTCTCCTGTATCAGACCCAAGGCGAAAGCTATCGCTCGCACTTCCACTTCGTTCGAATCCATCACACCTAAAGGTCCTGAGAACAATCCCAATATACGGCTATCTTCGTCTCGCATTACGACACCAAACCCCGCTGGACCCGGCTTACCACGCGCCGATCCATCCGTGTTAAATTTTAACACGCCCTTTAAAGGAGGCTGCCAGCACCGTCCCACCCTCACTTTTTTTGGTTGCGCACTAACCTCAAACTGAGCAGGACATGTCCACCATATGGATTCCGGAAGCACTTCGCCTCGCCTATCAACTTTTATCCAGTAGTATGATCGCAATTTCACCAAGAAGCATAATTCAGATAAATTCAAACGTTTCCCACGAAAGATATACTCATTTCTCGCTAACCATAGCGACCACAATAATGCACTAACGCTCGCTACCCACCACATTTTCATGCAACCAGTAAAAACGCTATGGAAATCAATCACAAAAAATGCATCAAAACTGACCGGGAAAGTTGTGTCGATTCCCCACCATTGTCTCATCCATACCCAAGCTGATCGCGCAAAGGAACATTCGTACAAAATGTGAGTGATGCTCTCCTCCTCCGTCGTACACCAAGGACAACGTCCTTGATCATCCGGCAATGGAATCCCACGAGCACGCAAGAAGTCAGCCGTGGGTAATCGCCGTAGCCATATGAACCACAAGAAGGCCTGAACCTTAGGCGGTACCAGCACTTTCCAAGCAAAACATTCACCTAAACCCATATCCCCAACCTTATCAAACATAATCAGCTTCGACAAGGTCTGAACCGAAAAATTTCCATGAGCATCCGGCCTCCAAATCAAAGTGTCCATCCTGCCTTCCCATACCCGAAAATTGGACACCAAATTATGCAACTCCCACAACTGCCCGTGCTCGAAAACCCTTAATTGCCTCCTAAAGAAATCGTCCCAATGCTGGTGAGAGAATCTCTCATCCATCGCGTAATCACACACCCGCGCTAATTTGTCAATCTCCAACGAGAATAGACACGGGAAAACATCTTTTAAGGCAAACTGTTCAACCCACGGATCGAACCAAAAAAGAATTGATCTCCCATTACCAAGTTTCCAAAAAAACCGGTCATGCCCATGTGTTTTTCCACTTGTGCTGCGCATGAATTTGCAACATTTTGTCTCCATACTATCGACATCGACGACAGCTTCTCTGTATTAAAACACCACCACTGCGTATGTTCACCATACTTAGATACTATCAAACTTCGCCATAGAGAGTCTTTATCACGAGCGTATCTCCAAACCCATTTAGATAGCAAAGCCATGTTCTTTACCCTTAAATTCGCAACTCCCAAACCCCCAAACTGTTTTGGCCGACATACCACCTCCCACCCTACTCTACTCATATGTCGTTCTAGTCCAACACCTCCCCATAGGAATGCCCTCCGGATCCTATCTAACCTGTCAATCACCCCCTTTGGAGCAACAAATAACCCCATATAAAATATAGGTAGAGAGGAAAGTACCGAGTTCACCAAAACAACACGAGTAGCAAAGGACAGAGATGATCGTTTCCATCCTGCTAGCTTGCGCCTAAATTTAGCAATTATCGGTTCCCAAGTAGCAACCATTCTCGGATTCGCTCCTATCGGAAAGCCCAAATATACAAACGGAAAATCTGCTCTTCTACACCCCATCACCTCGGCCACACTAGCACTCAATTCATCACCTATACCAATCGAGTATAATGAACTCTTACCAAAGTTTATCGTCAAACCAGAACAGACTTGAAAACAATGCAGGATCCGTTTTAAACTTTGCGCAATCGCTAATGATCCCTCAAAAAATAACAATGTGCCGTCAGCAAACTGTAGATGTGTCAAAAATATTCCTGACGCCACCTCAACCCCACGGATTAATCCTCCCAATTCGGCCTTTCGTAACATCAAGTGCATCGCTTCTGCGACAACCACAAATAGTAATGGCGATAGCGGACAGCCTTGGCGCAAACCTCTACCCATTCTGAATTCCCTTGTTGCATTACCGTTGAGTAGCACCGATAGCCTAGCAGAGCTGATACATTCACTAATCCAATTTCGCCATATGTCGCAGAAACCCATTTTAGCTAGTACCTCGTCCAAAAAACGCCAACTAACACAGTCGTATGCCTTTGCGAAATCGAGTTTCAATAAAAAAACCACTAGCTCCCCTCTGACGCAGGGAGTGCACAACCTCAATAGCTAGAAGTACCCCATCCACTAATTGACGTCCCTTTATAAAGGCTGACTGCGTGTCGCTTATTAAATCACCCAAAACTAACTGCAATTGATTCGCTAGACATTTCGCCAATATTTTATACACTGAATTCACCAAACATATAGGCCTATATTCACCAAAAGTCTTAGGAGATGATACCTTAGGCAACAAGACGACGAACGTGCAATTTGCATCCTTTGGTAACCGACCACTAGCATGGAAACTTTCAAAAAATCGGAAAATGTCACCGCTAACCACCTCCCACCCTTTCTTATAAAAATCCAAAATAAAACCGTCTGGACCCGGCGCTTTCGAACCATCACATTCCCTCACCACACCGTGAATTTCCTCCAAGGAGAATACCGCAACCAACCTTTTCCTAGCAATCGAGGATAATTGTCGGAACTCCCCATCAAAATGCCATACACACTCCCGCGTATCACTAGAAAAATGTCTAGTGAACGCTTGCACCACATGTCGGCGCATTTGATTTGGTGCAGTGATCCACTTGTCATTAATCAAAAAACTAGGAATAAAATTCTTTGCTGCACGCAGTTTAGCGGATCGGTGCAAGAATGCCGTATTTCGATCACCCAATCGAAGCCATGTCGCGCGCGATTTTTGTCTCCACATCGCTTCCTTATGTCGCACAGCTCTCCATAACGCATGTAGCCACTGACGTCGCTCTACCTCAACTCCCTCATCAACACTATTTGTATTTACCGCTTCATCCACCTGATCGATCTTGCCTTGCATCTCAGAAATAGTCGCGTTCACATCCCCAAAACTGTCACGGTTCCACTGTTTCAAGAATGATTTCCGATGTCGCAGTTTTACCATAATGTTCACGTTGCCAATGCCCAAAACTGTCAATCGGACCCATTCTTCAACAATTTGGCGAGCATGATATCGACCCTCCATCCAGCAATTGAAGAACCTAAAAGGCCGAGGTCCCTAATCGTTCTCATCACATCTCAATAACAAGGGCGTGTGATCCGATATGCCCCGCGCTAAAGCCTCTTATTGAATTGAGCTGAAAGCATCCATCCAACCCATCGATATCAAGAAGCGATCTATTTTGCTGCATCTATTTTTTTGGACCAAACCATGTGTAGCGTTTTCCTAATAGCGGCAAATCCATTAAACCCGCGTGGAGTACAAATTCACCGAATATTTCCATTTCCACATCCCTGTCTGACACCCCAATTCTATCAGATTCATGTAAGATTGCGTTGAAATCCCCCGCAATACACCACGGCCCCTCTTGATCTCTAATTTTATCCAATATCGCTGCCCAAACTGCTTGCTGTCCCTCAATCTCTGATGGGGCGTATACGACTACTATCCCGCAAGCCATATCGTCTTGTAACCATCGGCCCCGCAACACAATAAAATTTCGTTCCACCTCGACTTGTTCTATATTAAATTTGCTTATTTCCCACACCACTAATATACCTCCTGAAGCACCAATTGAAGGCGCGAAAACTGATTCAAAGCTGTCTGTTCCCCATAAGTTTGCTATCCATGACTTCGGCCACTCCTCCATCTTCGTTTCTAGCAACATCGCCATATCCACATTGTTTTTCCGTAATACCTCACGTACATACCGTCACTTAGCACTCCCTCCCAAGCCCTGAACATTCCAAGATAGCAATTTCATTAGTCACAAGCCCCGACAATCCCCGCTGATTACTCTTGATATGTCTCGGATTATCTCCTCTTCACGTCCGTTAGAATTTACCCCAATCAATGAACCCAATTTTACTGTTTCGATTGCCTCACTTTCTATATTTTTGTTTGTATTCACATCGACTGCTACCTCCCTTTCCCCATTCAAATTTTCTTGTCGAAACCCACTCGATCGGTTGCCCCTCTTTTTTCGATATACCCGACAGCCTCCTATGTTTTGTTCGCCACCTAGGACCCGTCTGATTTTGCAAAAAGCCCGACCCACTTGAAATAATTCGGTAGTACCCAGACCCGGGCGTGTAGCTATCGAATATAGAGGTGGATATGAATTTAATTCTATCTTATCCCCTGTTTGTATTTGAGTCTCCAGCCCCACTGAATCACTTGATTTGGAGTTTACAATCCTAGCTATATCCAAACTCTCGCACATTTGAACGTTCCCTACCACCCCAAGACTTCTATCACTACTGTCCTTCTCACCGCTCAGCCCACCTCCCGTCATCAACACATTCCGTTCCAGCAGCCCCTCCGTTTGCCTGTCCGGCGACCGATCTAATTGTTGCGACGACCCCCGTTCCTCATTAGAAATTAAAATTGTTTTTTGTTCTAGATTTTTCGCACCGTTTGAGGCCCCTTGTTGTCCTTCCCAAATATCATTTGCTAGCCACATTACCGGTTCAATGATCACCCTTTGATTTGTTGTGTCCTCAAAGCTTTCTACAACCCTTGCAATGTTGTTTGATGTATCATGATCACAACTCTCCTCTCCGTCGGTCGACTCTATTTCGCCACAATCGCATTCGACCGCCGGAATTTTGCCATCCATCTCCAGCACACGGACCGAATATGATTCCCCCTCAAATTGCACGTCTATGTGATCCTCAATTCGGTTAAAAATGGATGTCTCCACCATGATTCTGCCGCTATCAAAAGAAGACGGCATTTCCGTTGCGTCGTCCATACAAATAAAAGAACCCCATATGTTTGCAATATTCATAAATGTCTTTTTGTGCCATAAATGAATTGGAAGACCTACAATTGACAACCATACCCGGCGTGATTCCACTTTGATCGCTAGTGACCACTTCTCCACCTTCGCAAAACATTCTTTCACTCGGTCAAGCTTCAATATTTTTTCACGAACGTTCGCCGATGTGCACATTAACAATACCATGGATCCGGACAATCGCATGATGGAGAAACCGTCATGTTTTTCCACCTCCAAGCGTTCCGCCAATGATTTTATGCTACACAGATTCAAGCACCAACCCACCGCGCACCATTGTAAAATCGCCCATTTGTCTTCATCCACTATTCCAGGTATTTTCTTTCGATTTTCGCTCGCCTCTTCTCTACCTATCGGATTCGAAGTATATGATGCCTTTGAGTCTCCATTCTCCATTGTCCCACGTTGTTCCCCGCTTCTTTTTTCTCCCCCTTTTTTCCTATACCATACCGATTTGCCCTTCCACGCCATGGCTACACTCATCCGAGCACCGTATATCCATTTTCCATGTAGTCTCTCTATAACCCTATTTGCGTCTTCTTGTGATGCCATCCGCACAAAGCCAAATCGCTGCCCATCTCTAGCCACTTTGTTCGGAATAAACGCGTCTTTGACGACCCCATGTCTATCGCATACCTGCCATAGTCCTTTCCAGTGTATTGCTCGAGAGAGACCTCCGATGTATAGAGTCCATACTTGTTGACTGGCCTGATTTTTCTTCACCGATTGGCCTCCCTTGCTTGTTTCACGGTGCTCGCCGGCAGTATGATCCTCTTTTTGCTCTGTTACGAGGCGTTTCCACAGTACCGTTAAGGACATTCTTCGGGAGAGTTTTCACGGTGATGCAATTTTAAATATTAAAGGTTATGTAATTTTTTTTCACATAGTTTGTATATTAAAATATAACCCTTAAGGTTTTTGTCTCTTTAATACTTTCAAGTTTCAACTTGAGGTTATTATTAATGATATTCATTAGTACAAATCAATAACATCACAAAAAAGCTCTATTTATCAATTGATTTTTTTTATTTTTGCAGTGTTGTGCTTTTAGACTAAGACATAATTTTATAATAATAGGAGAATCATGTTAAATTTATACAGAAACTAGAACAACTCATCTCGATCGAATCAAAATCAATAAATTTAACTTGACTCAAAAAATTGTAAATAAATTTAAAAGAATAAATAAAACTTATCAACTCGATTAACTTAAGACCACGATCAATTCAATATGTTCATATTTTTTTTGATCAACTTAAATCTTATTTTGATCAACAATGTTTTCATATATTTCAACTACTGACCAAAGTTCTAATAAATTCTTAATAAATGGAATGTTAAATTTTGAAATGAAAATATTATCTCATGCGAAAAAATAGAAGGGTACATTTATTTAGAATAAAAATGAAAGAGATGGCTGAAAAGCCTTGTCAATTAATGAGAAACAATACAAAGACTTGTTGGGAAAGGGATGTAAAATCCAAACAAATAAACAATGCCAATTTCACAACAAAATCAAACAATCTTCGAACACTGGAGAAGAACACCCACTACATAAGGTTGCAGATGTATTCAGCAGGGACTCTTCTTCCGCAGTTATTCAGAAAGAGGTTCAAAGAAATAGGAAGGTTGATGTTTATGCCCAACACATTGGCTCTAACAGCAGTGCAAAGGCAAACTGCAGCTTCGAGATCGAGCAAACCTTCGATTAGGCTACAACAAGGCTTTGTAGGTACGTTGCCCAGCTCAACATCAACCAAGCTCAGCAGATTAAGACACGCCGAGGTTCAAGGGATTGCACGTACCGGATTGTCCCCTACCATTAGGAAGCACATCCCCGGGACGAATAACGACAGGGTTTCTGGAATTAGTTGTGCAGGAATCAACATTGTGAGAGCTTACTAAAGCAAAGAAGACAAGGTTGAGGGAAAGAAATAGAATAGTTGATGCCTTAACACTTGAAGCCATTTCCGAAATGAAAAAAAATAAAAAGATTCGAAGTGATCGAAAAAACAGTGTATTTGAAACTGATTCGAAGACGATGACAGATGATGTTGGTGAAGTGAGCAAAGGGTTTTTATAGCTGACATAGATCAACTCAAAGAGGTTTTTAGAACTAGAAAATGAGAGCCACTAAGTCATATTAGTTGGAGAATTTGGATCTTGGAATATTTGTTTGGTGGGCAATTACTTGTGTGTGTGTGTATATATATATTTTGCAATTCGAAATCTCCCACATCCATGATGTATAGTATAGAAATCATGTTTAATTGATTTAATTAATAACATGAGTACAACGTTAGAGTTGTTTATATATATTCAGACATGCATGCAACCAAGAAAAATTAAGGTTTCTGTTATAAATATATATAAAAGGCATCCTTCTCAAACGAGAGAAACCCACAAAAGGAATAGATTAAGCTACTATTTGTAGAATCCGTTAGCAAAATGTATTGTCAAATATATATAGGGGTGTTTAGATTATGTATTATGAAATTTTAAATTTTATGTGTTTTTATGTGATTTATAAAAGAAATGGATTTAAAAATTAAAAAAGGTGAACCGTGTACTCAGTTTCTAGTACTCGATAGGTACAGGCCGGCAAATATACTACCCAGAGAACCGAGAACCCAGAATCTCGAGTACCCGAGAGTCCGGGTACCCAAATTTAAACACCCCTATGTATATGTATGGATTCTAATATGGACGGAGCTACATAGAGATTTTGGGGTATGCTCACACCCAAAACTTTTTAGAAATTTTTTTCTATATAACTTGTATATACAAAAATTAAAAATATATATAACACCCTTTTATAAGTTACTTAACTTCTCTTAAATACCGTTAAAAATAGCACCCTTAAATAAATTCTTGACTCTGGCTCTTATTCCTAAAGAGTATTAAAGCACGTGTTTTTCATACGACACGCTTATCATTTTAAATATTTTCATTAGATCCAAATAGAATAAATAAAAAAAAATGAGAACTACTTCTATTTTCTCAGACGTGGTTACTTTCTAAAAAACTTTCTTGAAATTTTCTTTGTCGTCTAAGTCGTCTTCAATGATGGCCTTATGTCGTCGACTGATTTTTAGTGCTTATGTTGGTTGTATATAAATAAAATCCTTCTCTTTTGATGAGGAATCATTTGTTTTTTTTTTGCTCAATAATGTATGGTTTTATTATGAACGAAACATACATGTCATACACCACCGGTGGCCTCGTTAAAAAACCTCCCTACTCCTAAATAGAGGAAAAGAGTGCCCCGACGATGTGTAAATGATACACCACAAAACCGATCAAGCAAGTACTCGAACCCAAGACAGGCGATCAACACCACTTTTTGCTAACGCATCAGCCATACAATTCGCCTCTCGAAAAACATGATGGAAACAAACATCCGCCAGAACACGACAAGCTTCATCGATCCGACAAAACCACTGCGATAACCTCAATGGTCGTTTCTCCTGATGTAACACCCACGCTATAGCAATCGCCGAATCGGACTCAACCACAATTGCTCGCGACTCACGCCACACCGATCCACACAACAATTCTAGAGCAGCACAAATAGCCTGAAGCTCGGCCTAATTCGAGTCCACCACCCCAATCGGACCCGAGAACAAAGCTAGTATACGCCCATAGGTATCGCGCAACACCCCTCATAACCCGCCTTGCCCGATTTTCCCCTCGAGGACCCATCAACATTAAATTTCAGCACACCCAATGGCGGTTTTTCCCACACAACATTCACCTGACTACCCCTCGGATCGGTTCGAACCTCACATAGCCAAGGGCAATCCCACCACACATGTTCTGAAATGGCTTTGGATGCACCAATCCGAGCTCAATACATCGATCGTAATTTAATGAGAAAAATCATCTCACTCACCGACATTCATTGTTCACGAAAGATGACCCTATTTCGGCCCAACCACATCGACCATAACATTGCCGCACATCCCGCTAGCCACCATTCCCGCACCACTCCATGAAAGAAACTATCAAACACCATCCTCAAAAACTCTAACAACGTCTGCGGATGTACCACATCCACCTTCCACTATTGGAAAAACAATAGCCACACATCCCACACAGCCGTGCACTCAAAGAGAATATGGTTCGTCGTTTCTCCCGCCTCACAACACCAACAGCAGCCCCCTCTCGATGCTTCGACCACGATACCGCGATTGTGCAAATGATCCATCGTTGGCAGCCTACCCAACAGCAAAAACCAAACAAAATACTGAATCTTTGGGGGCACTTACAGCCTTCAAATCGCATTTAGTTCTGACATGGATTCCAATCCAAATGACACCATCAATCCATATAAAGAGCTCACAGTGGAATCATTTGTTTCATTTTAGCAGTTTCATTTCTTTTCTTTGTTTTGCTTTGACAGAAGTCATTTTACATATGTTTTTCTGGTTGTCTTACTTATGTTTGTATGACAGTTTGGTTGCCTGCTTTTTTGTAGGATTTGTCTGTCTTTGTATAAATATTGTCTGGTGTTATGACAATTTAGCGTTCAAATAACAAGTATTATCGAGCATTTCAAATCACAAGATGATCAGCGGTATGTTATATTTCGAATCCCTTGTGGTAGTTTGTAGATGTGCCAAGAACTCGTAACAAAAGTGTTGGGAAATGTCGGTTCTCTCCATGGCTCAGCGGAAAAATTATCCGGCGATTACCTCCAAAGATCCATGTACGAGGAACAAATTCGGGGTGAAAGGGATGGGACGTTATCTTAATAAATCTGGAAATCCGCAGGAAGTATAGGAGAATCCAAATTGAATCTGAGTCGTCACAAATGCGTTCTGACTTCTACGCAGTCCACCCGAACGAAACGAACAATATTTTCTCTTCTCTATTGTTAGAGAGGTTTTTTCGAAAGTCATATCTTGGCTTATAGACCTTATGCCTTTATATAGCATTCAAAAACTTAGTTCTAATTAAATTTGGATTCATTAAATATCCAATATATTTAACCGAATATAATTAAATATGTAGAATCTAATTCTACTTTAATTCAGATTTATTAAATATACAATATATTTAACTGAATATAATTAAATATGTAGAATCTGATTCTACTTTAATTAGGTTTCTTTAGATACATATATATATATATATTAATTGTATTTGATAATTACAATAATTATCTAGTATTAATATATATATATATATATATATATATATATATATATATATATATATACAAGATTATCTGTAATTACAATAATTATAATAATTTTGTTTTAATAGTTATTACGTGTACAACAAGTTTGTACGTACATTATTTAGTCGATATTTATTCGTTTCAATCATAGGGTGTGACCCTTGTAGGTTCATGTAACATTAGTAGTAATATCTAGAACAATTCTAACATTACAAGCAATGAGCGGCATCTAGCAATACATCATTGCCACCTAAGAAGGGGTATGTTTATCTCCACCTTTTGAAAAACATCAAGTATCTCCTTTTCCTCGGCTTTTTTATCACGTTTAACCAACCTCGAAGAAAATGGAGGTGGAACGACATAGGGAGATGGCGTGGGAGGACTTTGCGACAATTTTTTCTTTTTCCTCTAGGATTTTGATTCGTCATCTTTTTGGGATTCTGCAACAATGTTCGCATGGACTGGTGTTGCGATAACAGTGCCACTCCAAAGGGTGATTGCACTAACATTTTGGCGTGGGTTCACCTCGGTTTTCGATGGCAGCTTCCCTTTGGATTCTAAACAACTCACTGCTAACGTCAGTTAACTCACATGTTTGTCAATTTCTTGAAAATGTGCTTTGGTCTTTAGTTGAATTTTTTATTAGGATATTGCCAACCTTTCAACAATTGACTCCAACGACAGTTTTTGCGTTTGATATTGTTGTGGTGTAGGTGGTTGATAAGCTTGATTTGATTTGGGATTTGGTCCATGGTTGAAGTTTGGATGGTCCTTCCACCCCAGATTGTAGGAGTTGGCGTTAGGATTGTAAGGTCTCTCTGATGTCCTGAAAAATTTCCCACTGAATTTACTTGCGCGACATCATCTTCTTTCAACCCTTCAAATTTAAACACCCGATTTCTCTTTAAATTAGATTTAATTCAATAAGTACTAATGGAAGGAATTCAGGGACCAAATTGAATAAATTGATTAATTGTGAACTTATGTGCTTTTAAAGAAATAAAAAATACTCTAATTTAATAAGTTAAATTCTAGGACGGAAAAGAGGATGTTACAATCCTTTCGTTGCTGTCGTGGCTCCTGATCTTGCTTCTCTTGACCCTTGTCTTGAATCCCCTCGGGTCAACTCCCTTGTCGCTGTTGTTCCTGGCTCGTCTTCTATTGTTTGGTTTCCTAACTCATGTGCTACGCACCATGTAACAAATACGTATGGTGCTCTTCATTTCACAAATCCTTACTCTGGTATGGGAAAAGTTCGTTTAGGTGATGGATCTGCTCTTTCAATTTCTAGTATAGGACAAGCTGATTTCATTACTTCATCTCGGCAACTTAGGTTATCTCATTTACTTCACGTACCTGAGATCACGCGTAATCTTTTGTCAGTTTCAAAGTTTACTTCTGATAACAATGTCTTTTTTGAATTTCAAGCAAACTCTTATTGTGTGAAGGATGAGAAATCAGGTATTACGCTTATGCATGGGGTTCAGTAAGGTGGCTTTTATACATTCACCGATGCTCCTGCTTCCAATCCTGCCATGGCATATTCTACATAAGTTTCCTCTCCATACTGGTTATGGCATCAGCGTCTCGGTCATCCCTCGCTTGATGTTCTTAATTTAGCTACATCAAGGCTTTGTAGGTACGTTGCCCAGCTCAACATCAACCAAGCTCAGCAGATTAAGACACACGCCGAGCTTCAAGGGATTGCACGTACCGGATTGTCCCCTACCATTAGGAAGCACATCCCCGGGACGAATAACGACAGGGTTTCTGGAATTAGTTGTGCAGGAATCAACATTGTGAGAGCTTACTAAAGCAAAGAAGACAAGGTTGAGGGAAAGAAATAGAACAGTTGATGCCATAACACTTGAAGCCATTTCCGAAATGAAAAAAAAGAAAAAGATTCGAAGTGATCGAAAAAACAGTGTATTTGAAACTGGTTCGAAGACGATGACAGATGATGTTGGTGAAGTGAGCAAAGGGTTTTTATAGCTGACATAGATCAACTCAAAGAGGTTTTTAGAACTAGAAATGAGAGCCACTAAGTCATATTAGTTGGAGAATTTGAATCTTGGAATATTTGTTTGGTGGGCAATTACTTGTGTGTGTGTGTGTATATTTTGCAATTCGAAATCTCCCACATCCATGATGTATAGTATAGAAATCATGTTTAATTGATTTAATTAATAACATGAGTACAACGTTAGAGTTGTTTATGTATATTCAGACATGCATGCAACCAAGAAAAGTTAAGGTTTCTGTTATAAATATATGTAAAAGGCTTCCTCCTCAAACGAGAGAAACCCACAAAAGGAATAGATTAAGCTACTATTTGCAGAATCCGTTAGAAAAATGTATTGTCAAATATATATATATATATAGGTGTTTAGATTATGTATTATGTATTATGAAATTTTAAATTTTTTGTGTTTTTATGTGATTTATAAAAGAAATGGATTTAAAAACTAAAAAAGGTGAACCGTGTACACAGTTTCTATTTTTTCCGACGTGGTTACTTTCTAAAAAACTTTCTTGAAATCTTCTTTTTCGTCTAAGTCATCTTCAATGATGGCCTTATGTCGTCGACTGATTTTTAGTGCTTATGTTTTTTTTATCAGCAAACTGTATGATTTTATTCAATAGAAAGAAAAACATACAGCGCGACAGGCCATACGCCTCGTTAAAAACCTCCCTAGTGGAGGAAAAGAGTACTATATGACATGTCAAGAACAAAACAAAACACCCTCAAAAACTTATCATAAACAAGCCACGAACAATGAAACACGATCCACGCCCTCCTTGGCCAATATATCGGCGAAGCCATTAGCCTTCCTAGGCACATAACAAAACTGTAACTCATATGAAGACTGACACGCTTGATCAATCGCCGTAAACACGTCCCACAACCGACATGGCCTCTTCGTCGATCGTGTAGCCCAACTCAAAGCCACCTGTGAATCCGACTCAATTATCACACAATGATGTCACCAACTCCTATCCCCACCAAACTCAAGGCGAACGTTATAGCCCGAATTTCAGCTTCATTGGAGTCCATCACCCCCAACGGCCCCGAAAACAGCCCCAAAATCCGACTCTCCCCGTCCCGCATCACGCCCCCAAAGCCCGCAGGCCCCGGCTTACCCCTCGCTGCACCATCAACGTTGAATTTCAAGACTCCCATAACCGGTGGCTGCCAAAACACCCCACGCCGCACCTTCTTCGCAGTCGAGCTAAGCACAATAGCGGACGGACATGTCCACCAAACTGACTTGGACATTAACTCTCCCTCTGCACCCACTTTAATCCAATAAAACGATCTCAGCTTCACCAAAAAGCATAGCTCTTCCATCGACACGCATTTACCTCGAAATATAAGCTCATTTCTAGCCAACCATAGTGACCATAACAAGGCACTAACGCTGGCTACCCACCATCGTTTCATGCTACCAGTAAAAGGGCAATGCAAATGTTCAACAAAGAAATCAGCAAAACTAACCGGGAAAGGTGTCGATATATTCCACCAATTGCGCAACCACACCCAAAATTTCAGCACACTCGGACACTCATAAAAAAGGTGTGCAATCGATTCCTCCGATGTCGTGCAT
Source organism: Hibiscus tridactylites (assembly GCA_958450335.1). Taxonomy (NCBI): domain Eukaryota; kingdom Viridiplantae; phylum Streptophyta; class Magnoliopsida; order Malvales; family Malvaceae; genus Hibiscus; species Hibiscus tridactylites. The sequence goes on along the minus strand of OY288281.1, from coordinate 11,962,311 downwards.
CACGAACATCTACCTTGTTCCTCACTCAATGACAGCCCACGGTGACGCAAAAAGTTCGTTGTTGGTAATCTCCGTAACCATATGAACCAAAGAAACGTCTGAACCTTTGGTGGAACCAATACTTGCCAAGCGAAACATTCTCCCAAGTCACCATCGCCAAACTTATCCAACATCAACAATTTGGATAAAGCCTTCACCGAGAAAACCCCATGATCATCCGGTTGCCAAATTAGAGTATCCTATCGAGCCTCCCATAATCGCACCTCCCTCACCAACTCGCGTAACCCCTGCAAACGGTTCATCTCAAAAACACGCAAGTGTCTACGAAAAAACGACACCCACTGCCCATGCTCAAACGTCCCACCCACTGCATAATCATAGACCCACGCCAATTTGTTTATAGCCAACATGAACAATCGCGGAAAGATATCTTTTAGAGGCTGCTGCGTTATCCACAGATCGAACCAAAATAAAACCATCTTCCCATTCCCAATCTTCCACTGAAAACCCGGCATTCCCACAAGTCGATCAATGCTATCGTCACAAGAATTCAGCACAATCTATTTCCACACCACCGACATTATCGATAATTTCTCTGTATTAAAACGCCACCATTGGGTATGTTCATCATACTTTGCCGTGATCAATCTACGCCACAACGAGTCACGATCATTTGCATAACGCCACACCCACTTGGATAGCAACGCCTTATTTTTCAACCTCAAATCCGCCACACCCAAACCACCCAAATGACGTGGCCGACACACAACCTCCCAACCCACCCTACTCATCTTACGTTCAAGTCCAACACCCCCCAAAGGAATGCACATCGAATCTTATCCAATTGTGCTATAACCCCTTTTATAACCATAAACAGCCCCATATAAAAGATAGGTAATGCGAAGAGTACGGAATTTACCAATGTTACGCGTGCAGCAAAAGACAGTGATGTGCGCTTCCATCCGGCTAACTTGCGCCGAAAGTTAGCTATGACAGGCTCCCAAACCGATAATGTCCGCAGATTAGCCCCTAATAGAAAGCCTAAGTATGTAAACGGCAATACCCCCTGCTTACACCCCAACATCTCGGCCACCGAGTTGACCAACTCGTCTTCCACTCCAATGGCATACAGCGAACTTTTGGCGAAGTTAATCCGCAAGCCAGGACATGCCTGAAAACAATCCAGGATCCGTTTGATGTTACGTGCCACTTCTACCGATGCCTCAAAAAATAATATAATGTCGTCGGCGAACTGTAAATGAGTTAAAAATACCCCCGACACTACCTCCACCCCACGCACTAAACCGGTCGACTCGGCATTACCCAACATCAAGTGCAGTGCTTCAGCAACTATTACAGATAACAATGGCGAAAGCGGGCAGCCTTGGCGTAATCCACGCCCCATCCTAAACTCATTAGCCGCGCTGCCATTTATCGAAACCGATTATCGAGCTGAACTGATACACTCCTTAACCCACGCTCTCCACATTCTACAAAACCCCATCCGATCTAATACTGAGTCAAGAAAATTCCAGCTTACACAATCGTAAGCTTTAGCGAAATCGAGCTTCAAAATAAAACCCCCTCCACCTCTCTTCCGCAGCGAATGTATCACTTCCGTGGCCAATAAAACCCCATCTACTAGCTGTCGCCCTTTTACAAACGCGGATTGTGAATCGCTGATTAAACCACCCAGTACAAGTTGAAGCCTATTCGCTAAGCACTTGGCCAACAATTTATACATGGAATTCACCAAGCATATTGGACGGTACTCACCTAAACGTTGGGGCGATTCCACTTTTGGTAACAGCACTATAAAAGCACAATTTGCACCCTTCGGCAACACACCGTTCGCATGAAATTACTCAAAGAAATGCATCACATCGAGTCGCACCACCTCCTAGCCTTTCTTATAAAAATCTAGTGTGAATCCATCCGGACCCGGTGCCTTAGTACCATCACATTCCCATAATATTTTTTTAATTTCATCCATTGTGAAAGGTTGTACCAACTGCTACCTATCCGTCTCATTTACCCTTCGAAAACCACCATCAAACTGCCACTCACCCGCCCGCATGTCACCAGCAAAATGTTTGATAAATTCCGCCACCACAAAATTTCGAATAACCATAGGCTCAGTAATCCACTCACCCGCAATCACCAGCCCCGAAATATAATTTCTAGCTATTCTTAACTTTGCCGCTCTATGAAAATACGTCGTATTACGGTCTCCCAAGCGTAACCATGTAGCTCTCGATTTTTGCCGCCACATTGATTCCTTATTTCTCATAGCACACCATAACGCTCTCATCCACCGTCGCCTCGCAACCTCTACTTCTTCAATATCTCCCCCCTCAACCATGTCATCATCCGCCCTATCTAATTGTTGTTGCATATCCACAATAATTTGATTTACATCCCCAAAGCTGTCTTTATTCCATCGTTTCAAAAACTTCTTCAAATGTCTCAACTTAACTACAATGTTTTCATTTCCCACACCCAAAACAGTCAGTCGGCTCCATTCTTCTAATACATGCCTAATGTTCGATCGCCCATCCATCCAACAATTGAAAAATCTGAACAGGCGTGGTCCCCAATCACAGTCATCGCATTTCAACAACAACGGTGTGTGGTCAGAAACTTCCATCGCCAACGCTTCCTGTTGTATTGACTTAAATCCATCTAGCCAAGCTGAAGATATTAAGTACTGGTCAATCCGACTACAATGATTGCCATAACCGAACCAAGTGAATCTTTTGCCCACTAACGGCAAATCGATCAATCCCGCACCATGTACGAACTGCCCAAAAGCTTCCATCTTTGCGTTCCTATCGGAAACCCCTATACGATCCGACTCATGTAATATGGCGTTGAAATCGCCTGCAACACACCATGGCCCCTCAAAACCATACATCTGATTTAATATTGAATCCCATACTAATTTTTGTCCAGCAATATCCGTAGGGGCATATATCGCTACAATGCAACACATCATATCTTCTTGCTGCCAACGGCCCTGAAGTATAATAAAGTTATGATTAACATCAATATTAACCAAATGAAACTTGTTACCTTCCCATATACTCAAGATGCCCCTGGATGCTCCCATCGACGGCGATACTGCCATCTCAAAACTGTCTGAGTACCACAAGTTAGACACCCATATCGACGGCACCTCCTCTAATTTTGTCTCTTGCAATAACACCATATCAACACGATTTTTCCTTATCACTTCACCAACACCTCGACGCTTCGCGCCACCGCCCAAACCCCGTACATTCCAAGATAGTAAACGCATTAGTCACAAACCACGATTTTCCCCGGCGATGTTTCGAGAAATATCTTTGATAATGTCTTCCTCCCTCCCCCTCGATTTCACTCCAATTAGGGACCCCAATTTTACCGTTACCGCTGCCTCACACTCAATATCTCGGGACCTTGGCGAAACACTATCCGTCACCCCTACCCCCACTGTTTTTGATGCAGAACGTGATCGACGATCACCCAAAATAGTCTGCTTCTTTACTCGAACCTCACGGCTGGCCTCTTGCAAATGATCATTTCCGATTATTCTTCTAATCTTGCAAAATGCGTGTCCGACCCTAATTAATTCCGTAGAGCCTAACCCAGCTTTAGATTCACTCGAATGTATGATAGGAGGAGAATTTACCTCATGTAATTCTTCAATTGAGTTGATCAAATCCCCTGACCCCACATTATCTACATTTTTTGAATTTGCAATTCCTGCTATGGATATACTCTCACACTGTGGAATTTCCTCAACAAACTCTAGAGTCCTAACCCTACCCTCCTTCTCTAATATTTGATTATCCACTCTCACCGGAGTTGTCTGCTGCCCATTCGACGATCGTACTTGCTGCTCCGACGACCGGTCCTCTACTTGGACATCAACATTCGCAACGGCATTTTGTTCCCCTGTACCCTCCTGTATTTCTATCCCTTGCGGATCAATCCAAGCGTCGTTCATCACCCAGATCACCCGATCGCCCCCTTGAGAAGTATGTGTCACTGGTTCCATCCCCTCCAGCCCGTGTATGGCGGCATCCAACTTTTCTACACGCTCTTCTCTGCCCATGTCTGATCTCTGTACCGAATTGTCCTCCGTCGTCCTCCATTCACAGCAATCACACTCAACTTCGGGACCTTTTCCCTCCATTTCTAGGACACGTACCCAATATTCGGTGTTGTCCACCTTAACACTGATTCGTTCCTCGATTCGATTGAATGTCGTGTCTCTACCATGATTCTGCCGCAATCGAATGATGTAGGCGTTTCTGTGTCGTCATATAGACAAATCAATGATCCCCACAAATGAGCGATATTTGTGAAGGTTTGTTTGTGACAAAGATGTATCGGCAACCCCACTATCGACAACCACACCCTCCTGGATTCTACTTTAATCGAAGGCGACCAAACATACACCCTATTGAAACATTCTCTAACACGATCCATCTTCATTACCCTATCACGTACAATCACCGACGTGCACATCAACAACACCATGTGGCCGGATAATCGCATAATGGAAAATCCATCGTGTTTTGCTACCTCCAATCTCGCTGCCAGTGTTTTAATGCTACAAGGATTCAAACACCAACCCACCGCACACCATTGTAGCACCGCCCATTTATCTTCATCAACAATGCCTTTTATCACCTTGTGCTTTACGTTGCCCTCCTCCCCGATCGGCGCTGCTGAGGATCGCTCATTGTTTCTACCCACTTTCGACTCCTCCCTTGATCCCCGACTCACCACTCCCTCTCCTTTTCCGTGGGACAGTGTCGTTCTTCCCTTCCAAGCCAACGAGACTCTCATGCGAGCGCCGTAAATCCATTTCTTGTTCAATCTCTCGATCACACGATCGGTGTCCTCTTTTGATGCCATTCTAACAAAACCAAATATGTTTCCGTCTCGGGCCAAATGATTTGGGATGAACGCGTCTTTGACAACCACATGCCTATCGAACACTTGCCACAAATCCTTCTAGTGTATTGTATTCGACAATCCCCCCACATACAACGTCCATACCCGTTGCACACTCTGATCGCGTTGTCCACGATCATCGTTGCCGCTGTATTGTTTGGCGGCTTGTTCCCTTGTGAGGCGCTCCCACAAACCCACCATTATGTTTCTCCTGAAAGAAACAAATTCTTGAAGCTGATTTTGCTTAGTTTAACATTTTTTATGAGGAATCATTTGTTTCATTTTAGCAGTTTCATTTCTTTTCTTTGTTTTGCTTTGACAAAAGTCATTTTACATATGTTTTTCTGGTTGTCTTACTTATGTTTGTATGACAGTTTGGTTGTCTGCTTTTTTGCAGGATTTGTCTGTCTTTGTAACAGTATTGTCTGGTGTTATGACAATTTAGCGTTCAAATAACAAGTATTATCGAGCATTTCAAATCACAAGATGATCAGCGGTATGTTATATTTCGAATCCCTTGTGGTAGTTTGTAGATGTGCCAAGAACTCGTAACAAAAGTGTTGGGAAATGCCGGTACACCTAGGGATGGCAAAAATACCCGGCCCCGACCCGACCCGAGGTGCCCCGACCCGACTCGACCGGGTATTTTTTCTAAAATTTCGGGGATCAGGGCGGGGCGGGGCGTGAAAGACATGATGTCGGGGCGGGGCGGGTTCGGGTATTTGCTAGAAATTCCCCGCCCCGCCCCGCCCCGGTACATTTTTATATTTTTATATATATTTTTATTATATTTATAAAAAATATTATTTTATTTAAACACTTTTATGAGTTTTAAGCTATTTTTTGTTTTTATTTTGGTTCGTACTTATTGTAAAATTTGGTTAGATGTTGTTCAAGTTTTAATATATTCGATTCTAACGGTTAATGATTCAAGTTTATTCTTTTGAATATGTAGTTTAACACGTGGATAATTTAAAATTAGTTTTATTTTATTTTTTTATATAAGTTTGAAGTCCTTTGAAACTATAATTTGTGATTGTGGTGGAAGATTGGTCGAATCTAATATTTACCGTCGGCGAAAATTAATTTTTTTTTTAATTTTTCGGGGCGGGTCGGGGCGGGTGAAATAATATTTTAATTCGGGGCGGGGCGGGGTCGGGTATAATATATTATAGGTCGGGGCGGGTTTGGGCGGCCAAAAACCCGCCCCGCCCCGCCCCGTTGCCATCCCTAGGTACACCCCATGGCTCAGCAGAAAAATTATCTGGTGATTACCTCCAAAGATCCATGTACGAGGAACAAATTCGGGGTGAAAGGGATGAGACTCGGTGGTGGAGTGTTGAAATGGTGCAGCCGTGGGGGGTAAAGACGTTGCTGGAAATGTGTTTTGATGCCTTGTTTGTGGGACAGATATGAGGCCGGTGGTTGGAGGGGTGTGCAGCGATGCTTTGGTCATTATGGTTGGCTCGAAATAACTGTTTGTTTCATAAGACGCGGGCGACATCGGGGGAAATTGTTTTCCTAATCAAGTTGAGATCGATGTATTGGGTGCGGATGGTAAGTAGTGAATGTGTGATTTTGGAATCGGCATGGTGGGATTCTCCATGGAAGTGTGAAACTCATACACATGCTGCATTGTTACGGGCTAATGTACAGTGGGAAAGACCGCCGGCGGGAGTGTTTAAATTCAATGTAGATGGGTCGGCGAGGGGAATGTCGGGTAAGGCAGGGTGTGGGGGTGTGTTGAGGGATGAGCTTGGGCGTATTTTTGCTATGTTTTCGGGACCGATAGGGGTTGCGGACTCAAATGAAGCGGAGCTCCAAGCTATTTGCCATGCGTTGGAGATCGTGGTAGGTTCACGGTTGGAACAATGCCCGTTAGTGGTGGAGTCGGATTCTACAACAGCTGTGGCATGGGTAATGCATTTGGAGAAACGGTCGTGGAAGTTTTGGCGTTGGATTCGGCGGATTGATGAGGCCTGTGGGGCGTTGAACGATGTATGTTTTCAACAGGTTTACAGAGAGGCGAATAGGCTTGCGGATGCACTGGCGAAAAGTGGTGTAGATAAGGCAAATTGGTTTACACAATGTGCTTAGATTGTTCGATTGTTTGGTTTATTGGTGTTTTTTCTGTATACACGCTCATGGGTACTCTTTTCCTCTGTAGGATTTAGAGAGGTTTTTAACGAGGCTTGTGAGCGTGATGGTTATGTATGTTCAAATCTTAATAAAATATGCATGTTGCCGATTAAAAAAAGAAAGGGATGAGACGTTATCTTAATAAATCTGGAAATCCGCATGAAGATATGAGAATCCAAATTGAACCTGAGTCGTCACAATCACGTTCTGACCTCTACGCAGTCCACCCTAACAAAACGAACAATATTTTCTCTTCTCTATTGTTAGAGAGGTTTTTTCGAAAGGCATATCTTGGTTGCTAGACCTTATGCCTTTATATAGCATTCAAAAACTTAATTCTAATTAAATTTGGATTCATTAAATATCCAATATATTTAACCGAATATAATTAAATATGTAGAATCTAATTCTACTTTAATTTAAATTTATTAAATATACAATATATTTAACCGAATACAATTAAATATGTAGAATCTGATTCTACTTTAATTAGGTTTCTTTAGATATATATATATATTAACAGTATTTGATAATTACAATAATTATCTGGTAATAATATATATATATAGACGAGATTATCTGTAATTACAATAATTATAATGATTTTGTTTTAATAGTTATTATGTGTACAACAAGTTTGTACGTACATTATTTAGTCGATATTTATTCGTTTCAATCATAGGGTGTGACCCTTGTAGGTTCATGTAACATTAGAAGTAATATCTAGAACAATTCTAACATTACAAGCAATGAGCGACATCTAGCAATACATAATTGCTACCTAAGTTACATGAAGTTGTGGTTCGACTTTACCTTTTTTCGACGTTAATAAATTAACGGTGGAGTGACCAAAATAGGTCAATGTATAAAGCTTAGTGAGTAAATTGAACGCTTTGAAAGTTCAGCGACCAAAATAAGTTAGAGAGCAAAGTTCAGTGATGCTTTTTATATATTTGGATTCCTCTCTGGAAAAAATCCTCTGCCCTTTTCGGTGCCCCTTTCTATGCTCCAACACTAAAAAGTTAAATTCTAAGCTCTAACTCTAAATTCCAAATCCTAACCTTACAACCTAAAAAATACACCATACCCAAAATTCTCTAAACCCTAACCTCAAACCCTAAACATATTTTTTAGCGTTGAGGCATAAATAGGGGCAGCAAAAGGGGTAGAGGATTTTTATTCCCCAAAATAGTATTAAATATGCATGCACGTATTTTTCATAACATTGAACCGAACGAGTGGTTTCAGTAAAAAGTGGATGATGTTCATCCTAAGAGACCCGAGTTCAATCGTTTTATCTGTAGGTTTGTGTATTGTCGAAAAGTTAAGAATATGTAAGAACATATACTATCTTATAATCACCTTTAGATTATTAAAAAATGTTTTCCTAAGACTACGCTTCTTGCCAAGCAAAAAAAAAATATTTTCATTAGAGTCAAATAGAAAGAAAAAAAAACTGAAAACCAATTTGATATATAGTGTTTAGGTAGTTTATGTTTTAGAGCAGGACCAAGTGCGGGTTTTGTGTGGTTTGGTTCGAGAAGTCTGTCTTTGGGAGTCTCGCATTGATACTCTCATTTGGCTCTCGAATGAGCATGGTGAGTTTTCGGTTCGTGCTATGTCAAAATCGTTGTTGATGGATAAGGTTGGGGACAAAGATTTTGGGGATTGCTTTGCGTGGCGCGTGCTAGTTCCGCCTAAAGTTCAGGCGTTTCTATGGTTCATTTGGTTGAAACGGTTGCCGACGAAGGATTTTTTGAGAGCTCGGGGGGTCCCGTTGTCTGACGGGCAAGGCTTGTGTCCGTGGTGTGTAACAGTGGAGGAATCGATTGCACATTTGTTCTATGAATGTCCTTGTTTGAAGCAGGTTTGGGATTGGTTATGCGGATGGTGGGGAGTATCATTACCTTTACCGGTGAGTTTTGCTAAATTTTTTATTGTGGGTTTTCATTGTTCGTTTTCTGGTTGTAAGTTGAAATGGTGGGTGGTTGGTGTTAGTGCATTGCTATGGTCCTTATGGTTAGCTCGTAATGAGTTTATTTTTCGGGGCAAACGGTTGCCGATGGCGGAATTGTGTTTCCTTGTCAAACTGTGATCTTTTTACTGGATTAAGGTTGATGCTGCGAGTGAGATGATGACCGAACCTGTTTGGTGTTCTTGTCCATCTACATTTGTTGTTAGTCCCTCGCCGCGGAAGGTACGTGTTGGGATTTGTTGGCAGCCTCCGGTTCAGGGTGTACTCAAATTTAATGTTGATGGTTCAACACGCGGTAAGCCAGGTCTTGCGGGTATTGGGGGTGTTCTGCGAGATGAGGAGACTCGCATTTTGGGGGTGTTTTCCGGGCCGTTGGGACGGATGGATTCCAATGAGGCTGAAGTGCGAACTATAGAGTTGGCGGTAAGGTTGATCGCTGAAGGAGATTGGTGCGAGCGTTGTGTGGTTATTGAGCCGGACTCTCAAGTTGCGTTGAGTTGGGTTATGAGATCGGCGAAACGACCTGGCGTTTGGGGGAGATATTTACTGCGATTGATCAGGCTTGTCAAGGTATTTCTGAGATTCATTTTCGTTATGTGCCTCGTGAGTATTTCATACTTAAAACAGTAAAAGTATTTAAAATTGACTACATAATAATCAATGATTTTTTAAATTGAAATTATTCAGTACTATAATATTATTAAGAGTTTTGCTATACACAACCCTAGGGGATACATATAAGAACTACTAGATTCTTATAATTAATGGTAATTTTACTTTTCGATGAAATGGATTAGAATTTAGTTAATTATATTTCTAAACAATTAAACATCATTGATTTAAAATGTCTAATTCCGATCGGAACAATCACTTCAAAGAAAAAAAAGAAATGCTTCAATAAAAATGAAAGAAAGCAAAAAAAATCACTCCATTGCTATTGTTTGAGAAGGATCAATGATCAGAGTTGTCTCAAATACTTTTAGGACTCTGGGTGAAAACTTAAAAATAGACAAAACCTTTGGCTTGGTGGCATGCATGTCTTGAAATATGTATGTATATATATATGTGATATATGAAAAACAACGTTGTACTCATGTTATTAATTAAATCATTTAAACATGCATAGACGTGTGGGAGATTCCATACTTGTATATAAAATTTTGGAATCATATATGGCAGCCTGGCTTCCTCTCATCTTCTACTTCCAAATAGCCTCAAACTTCATTAATGTCTCCTATAAAACCCCTTTAATCCCACCAACATTAAGCAGTCTTAGCTTTCTTACATCGAATAAACTCTTTCTCTCAACAACTCCAAACATTTTCTTTTCGAGAATGGCTTCAAGTGTTAACGCATCAACTGCTCTATTTCTTTCCCTAAACCTTCTCTTCTTTGCTCTAGTCAGCTCTCACGATGTTGATGCTAATTCAGACCGTTCTTCTTGCACAACAAATTACAGAAACCCCGTCGTTGTTCGCCCCGGCGATGTGCTCCCTAACGGTCAGGGTCAATCCGGTACATGCAATCCCTTGAACCTCGGCGTGTGTCTTAATCTTCTGAGCTTGGTTGGTGTTGAGCTCGGCAACGTGCCTACAAAACCGTGTTGCAGCCTAATCGAAGGTTTGCTCGATCTCGAAGCTGCAGTCTGCCTTTGCACTGCTGTGAGAGCCAATGTGTTGGGCATTAACATCAACCTTCCTATTTCTTTGAACCTCTTTCTGAATAACTGTGGAAGAAGAGTCCCTACCGAATACATTTGCAACCTTATCTAGTGTCCTCCAATGTTTGAAGATTGTTTGATTTTATTGTGTGTCAATGTTATTTGTTGGATTTTATAATTTCATTCCCACCAAGTCTGTATTGTTGCTCCCTAATTGAGATTTGAGAATGCTTTTCAACCTTCCCTTTTCATTTTTATTCTAAATAAATGTGTACATCAAGTTTCACACATGAGAAGATTGTTTCTATTTGATATATAAATTTTTGACAATCTTACTTGTTTTAATTCTCTTAAACTTTAAAATTTTAAATATGACGAGTAACATATAGATAAATAGAGTTGTGTAAAATAAATTTTACAAATTATTTTTTACATTATTAAAATTTGTCAATATATTTTATGGGAAAGATTTATTGAGATAATGACAGGAGTAAAATCAAGATTTGTTGAATTATGGTGTTGGGCGAGTTGTGAGCCCATTGATTATATGTGGTGTATCCGAGATAAGGTTCAGGACATTCCAACCTTTTCCAATGCTTGCAATCCATGAAATTTAACATTTGTTTTTTAAAGGATTGGATGTTGCGCCGAGTAATTGTATTGGCGCGCTCGTTCTAGGAGTAGAAATCATTTGTACCTTTTTCGGTGTTTCTATTTATGTTTTACTATAAAAATCTAGATTTAAGGCTTAAGATTATGACTTAGTGATTAGATTGGGTGTCCACTAGGGTGTTTTGCTTGTACTTATAATAAGGAGTTCGAGGTTTTCCTTTTTTTGCATTATTATATAAAAAAAACATTTTTAAATAGTTATTTACGTAAATGACTCCCAACCAATGTTATTTAAAAAAAATTAAAATTGTCGACGTAAGGTGAACTTGCTATCTACAGAAAGCGAGTTCGAACCTCGCTTTCTACAAAATATGAGTTTTATGTTGAGTAAGTTGATAAAAAAGGGGAAAATAATTTCACATGTTTTTTAATATGGAACTCATTTTCTGTAGAAAACGAGTTCGTCTTATGTGGACGATTTAGAGTCATTTATTCTAAATAACATTAGCTAGGGATCATTTACGTAAATAACTATTTATATGGGTTTTTTATATAATAATGCCTTTTTTTGGGGCGTCAGATGTGATGTCTCATTTGATGTTAGTTCACTTCTCAGGTTAATCTGGTTTGGTCCAATTTTGATGCGGTTATTATTGTTAGACGAGTTTTCGATTGATCAGAATCTTTGAGAATGTATATCTAATATGTATATTCTTTAATTTTGTATTCATTCTGAATCTTTACTTTGATTAATAAATTTCATTATGCTTTGCCTAAAAAAAATTAAGGGTAAACTATATACTTAGTATCCAATCTATTACTTTGGTTCTGTTTTGTACTTCATCTATCTTTTTGGCAAAATAGTAGTTAAAATCATGTTTTGTTTTTATTTTGGTATCACAACGTTAAAAAATAATGGCAGACTCACTAGAGAGAAAAAAGTACATGTGGAAGGCTACCACATCATTGTCTCTATATCTTAGTCAGCGTATCACGTCAAATAAAATCATAAAAAGATCTTACGCGACAAGTTGACTAGGAAAGAGAAAATAACATTGCAATCTGCCACGTTTGATTTTCTCTCTCCTAGCCAACATGACGTTATTTTTTTAACGGCGAGGAACCAAAATGTAACGTTAGGTGTGATTTTGCCAAAAAAAAATAGTTGATGTACCAAAACAAAAAACACGTGTAAAGGTACTAGGGTACCAAATAGATAATTTACCCAAAAATTAATAATAATACAATGACAAAATATTATCTTATGTGAAATAATAGTTGATGTACCAAAGATTTTGAGTAAAAAAGAAATGGGATGATGAAAGGAGGTGTTGTTGAGGTGTTTCGAACACGTGCCCATTGGCCTTTTGAGATAAAGGCTTAATCATATGGACTAAGTCTAGTCTTTGTTAAAGACTAGCCCTTGTTTCTTTTAAATGATGTTTTCGGATATCCAAATAATAAATCAATGAAATATCAATTGGATATCCAACCACCCTCTTTATTGTGCAATTAAATCACATTTTGATCTGGAAAAAAAGGAAAATGAAACGCCAGATCTGGAAACTTCAGAACGCTCTTCTTTCCCCTCACCGTTCATTCTCCGACCACCATGCTCCGGTCGGCCGTGGTGTGCACCGCCCTCATCGCCATCATCCTTGCCTCTTCGCCGTCAAAACCCGACCACCCAACCACCATTCTAGTTAGTTGTTTGCCTTTAAACGGTGAAAAACATTCGAGTTCCTTAGCGCCGATCTCTTCCACCATCAGTGTAACCCCCTAAACATGACCCAGAAAAATTGGATCGAATATAGGAAGTCAAGCTCAAAGCTTGTCCCTCAAGTAAGTAACATGATTCAAAACTTTAATTCCAAAATAGATAATAATAATATTACATAATACATATTTATAAAATCATTCTAAAAGTATTAAATATCCAAAATGTATATGCATGATAAAACGTAATAACCCAAATAAAACATCCGAAATCTGAAATTAAAAACAATATGATAAAAACATATAATATCAATAGGTCCAAGTATCATACTGATAATAATAAATAAATAAAGCTGGAAAAACGAGGTTCTCCAAGTACCGTAGCCTAGACCTGAGTATCTGAAATAGAAACTAAGGGGAGTCAGCGAAAACGCTCAGTGTGTCTATACAGTGCAACAGAACTAACAGAATCATCATATCAACAGAGTCAACCAGACGTTATCAGAATACAATTTTCCACCAAGAATCAATTCAACACATAAACATGTATGAATGAATATGCAACACAGTATGACATGCACCCAACTACATCACCATCCGAAGAGTAAGGTTCCCCAGAACCACTCTCTACCTCGTCACCATCCGAAGTGGAATCCAGCCCGTAGGGCGAAACCACTGATCCAAAGTAGACATCAACCCGAAGGATGAAGCTACTAAACTTCCCCGTACAAAATCCCAACCATAATGAGATGAGATAAAATCCAAGTTCTGAAACTAAATGAATTGTTTATCAACAGAAATGCATAATCATATAATCCGATATACAATAATCTGAATCTGATAACACAAACATAATATATATATATTGGATGATGTAACAACATACTGAACAAGTCAAATATCACAGATCATCAGAATGTTATTACCATACAACACAAGACCACATCATATTTACAATTCAATCCATTAACACATATTCATAAAAAGCACTGCAAACAGATAGCACAAAAGAGAACAAACCTCAGGTAGCTAACACTCAACATCGACGGTGACGCCTCTCACGCTCAGCTCTATCTCTAGGTCGGTCAGAGTCAGCTCCTACAATAATTAAATACACCATCAAAGATACTACTACTATGCCAAGACGCTGATAATATAAATATCGAATATATTATTAATGAAACTCACGAGCGGATACCGATGTCTGAGCAACAGGAGGTCGTCCAGGTGGAGGAGGAGGAAGGATCTATGTATCCGAGTCAACGTCGTCTGAAAATAAGAATAATTGCAATTTGGGAAAATGGGTAGCGAAATTGGAATTAAGACGTCGACAAACATGAAATAGGCCTTTTTTGAAAAATTCAACGGTCAACGATCAATGGTCAATGGTCAACGGATGATGTCATTGCACACGTTAGCCGGTTCGGTTCTAGAGAAGGGTTCAGTTCTGTAAACTCGGTTCAACCCGGTTTAGCCAAGATGGACCGGTGCGGTCCGGTCCAAGCCAAAAAACCCTAATTTTCACCAGTTTCAAAATTAGGGCACAAACAACCCAAGATTCCTCACCGTCGGTGACCTCTCACGCCACAATTCGGCGAGTTTTCGAAACCCCCCCACACACACACACAACTCATACAAGCCCTAAACGCTCACCTACAAACCCAAATCAGACGTAACAACCAAAACAAAAGGAGGAACTATGGTTCTAAACCGTTTTCGGCGAAGAACGACGACGAGCGAGCAAACTCGGGACTGGGTTTCGATCGCGCGGCAACGGGGAGTCGAATGGCGGTCTAAAATCGGAAAAACGAAGGTAACGGGATTTAGTTTCGCACGAGAGAGAAATAGAGAACCATAGTTGGGGGCTTGCGATGCAAAAAGGGTCTCAGAACTGAAAACACATATTTAAATCACCCAAAATGGGTAAATTACAAGACAAGCCATCGCAAATCCCTAGGGTTTCAGAAACAACACCAAAATTTTGCTACCCTTCCAATTTGGTCACGTAAATTCGTAAAAATACCCAATTTAATCACTGAAATTTAATTAAGTTTTCAAATTAAAATTCCCAATTATTAGGATTTTTAATTTAGGGATTTCCATTAAGTTAATGTTTCAATTTTCAAATTAGGCGAAAAATTTGGGTGTTACAGTCATACGTTGGTGGACACCACCACCACTGGCGTGTGCGTCGACCAGCTCTGAACCCCCAACCATTGACCATGCGCTCACCTGCGTCGCCATTTACCGTGTATGCGGCTCTGAACTTCGGCGAGAGCAACCCCTAGTCTTAGCTGTTACCTGCATTTTCCGCCATCCTCATCGCCAACCGAGTAACGGCCATCGGATCTGAGCTCCACTCGTCGGTCTGACCAAAACTCAAGTGGTTGGTTGGTGATCCGCTGCCGTTACGCCCCTCATCGAAGCTACGTACATCTCTAACCATAAGAGTCATATTTTTGGGTTTCCGGCGAGTTTCCGTTCGAGTAAGTGAGGTTTAGTTCAGAAGGTTCACCCTCTTTCGTTTTTCAGCGAAAGTGAGCATTTTGGGACCTCCGACAGCTTTTTCGGTGGCCAGCCGGCAAGGTCCTAATTGATTAATGGACCGGTTCATTCGAAGCCCAATGCCCGAACCAGCTCAGCCCAAACCCGAGTCAACTCGAACCCTGTTCGAGTTAACCCGAACCCAGTCTGAGTCAGTCGAGTTAATTTGCCCGAGTCAGCTGAGTTAACTTGTCCGAGTCAGCCCGAATCAACTCAGTTGACCTCTGCCTGTTGACTGCTGACGTCAACGTTGACCTGCTGACGTCAACATTGACATGCTGACGTCAGCGTTGACTCAGACCATGTTGACCGTTGACCAAAAAGTCAAAATTTTTCGAAAACTCATATTTTATGTTTTTCGACGTCCTGAGTTCAATTTTGAAGCCCGTTTCGCAAAATTCGAACCCAAGAGCCTCTGAATTTGACCTTGAACTCAAACTTGTTTATGTATTTATTTTTTTCAGTTAAGGGTACTGTGAATAAGGACTAAAAATGAGAATTTGTGTAATTGAAGGTACTCACAATTCCTTGAATACGAATTTTTTAGGGACGTCAAATCCGGGTTCAAGAGTATTCTAACACCGTTCACGGATCGACCGATGTAGCTTGGGGCCAAGGCAATACATTACTACCTCTTGTATGCGTTATAGAACATGCTGGTATCCGCTAAATGACTAAATGATCATTTTAAGTATATGGTTAATTCTGTTTTACTCAAGTTGATTACAGAAAAATGATAGTATCTTGATTAGACTGAATTGCTCGGTTAGGAAGATAATGGACTTGTAAGAACTTCTGATATTCAAGAATAATTCATAGGACTGTTATACTCTAGATCTGATTGACTATTAATGATCTAACTTCCGAAATGCTTTGTTACAATAATTACAAAAATGCCCTTAAGGCGCAAGAACGAGTAAAATACCACTGACAACAAAATAATCTGGGAATCTACACCAAATCTAGTAAAGTAGCTTATTCATTTGAAAACTTTGATTTGCTTGGAAAGATGTAGATCAAAGCTTAAATCTTCCAATTGTAGAGTACTTGGATTGTATTAAATCATGCTTAATCTCTGAAGATAACTCACAATATATATATATGTGTGTGTGTGTGTGTATTTGTATATCTGTACTAATCAAAATGGTTTAAAATATCGAACGGGTCGGCTTGACAGAAGAGGATTGAAAACATCGAAAAGGGTGAATTGATCGAACTGAACGTAATGACTAAAAGACCAAAATATCCTCGGGTACTAACTGTCAACTATATGAAATGATGGATATACCATTGAGATCTGAAACGAATGAATAGTTTGAAGAACTGAGAGGCTCAGAATAATTGAAACACCATCGGACATCGAGGTGACTGAAAATACCTCTAAGACTTGGAATGAGAATTATCAACAAAAGCAAAGCAAAGGCAATAGTCCTGAAAGTGGTAATTGTTGCGTATAAAAGTGTCTATCGCAATGTAGTGCAAGTGTACACGACGCTAGTAGTAAAGTGATACGTAAGTATCGAATATCGTCTCCACAGGGACTGGGCCAATAGCTTTAACCTGGAATTACTGCACGAGAGGGAAAAGAAATAGTTTAATTGTTTGTCACGAGATAATAAAGAAAACTAAAAATAAAAGAGTAAAGAAATCAGGATAAAGAGAATGGGCCGGTATTGAATTGCTCAGTAGTGTAGGTTTGCAAAGTCTAGAAATCTCTGTTCTGTCGTTGCGCCTGTCGCGGCAGCTGTCTGTTGGTTATCGTGGCAGCGATCACACAACTCTGTACTTCAAGCTTGGTAAGAATCCCTGCTGTGCTTTAGCCTATCCCTAGGTCCAAGTCTGTCGATGAACACGTCTTTGATGATACCTCCCGGCGTGAATCGAAGGATGAACACCGATGTTGTTGAATTCTTCCTTAGCCACTTAACCTTGTCCTATCCCTAGGTCCGAGATAGTTCAACCATAAAGTGGAGAACCCGTACTTATTCCTTTCGTATACTTAACTCTCCCGATATTAAGTAAATATGTAATCTCACAATGCTCTCCCGATACTCTTGCAAGATGTTGAAAACCAGAATAAGAAAACTTGAAGTCTATTTTATTGAACAGAAAAATTCCTAAAACAAATGCAATCCTTGCAACTACTTTACAAATCAACCCTTAGCCCTAGGGGAAGTTTAGAACATGATAAGAAGGGGAAAACGAATAGGGTTTTGAAGAGAAGGATAGAAAGTAAGATATCCTTCCCTAGGTCGAATGACATGCCTTTATATAGGCCTTGGGTTCAAGTTTTCTAATATGGAAATAATACAAATTTAAACTAAAGTACAACTCTATTAAAGACTAAATCTTCAGAGCATATGTCTTTAATTCGTCCTTCCTTCTTGCTTGGAGTTTCTTCCTTGAACTTTGGGCTTGGCCTTCATTCTGATCTAGGGCTTGGAAAAATATAAGGGTGCTCCAAGACAGACCGGCTTAATTTTCTCTTTCTGTCGAGGCCCACTTCACTTCTTCTCTTCACCATTGTTGTCGTCCTTGGCTGCCACGGCAGCGGCCATGGCAGTGTCGTTCTCCTTGTCTGCAATTCTAGTTCCAGCTCTGCTTCTTCACTGCCCTCCATCTGCTACAACAGCTACGTGCAAAAACAACCAATTTCAGTAGAAACTGTGCCATTTGATACAATTGTGATGTATAAATGAAATCTACCTAAATGAAATGAATTATGCTTGAATGCAGCAGAAAAATGGGTTAAGTAGGGGTAAAATATAGAACTTTTACACACTCAACACACCCCCAAACTCAAGTTTTTGCTTACCCTCAAGCAATTCAAACCTAAAAAAGAAAAACAAAATTTTTTGTTTG
Source organism: Hibiscus tridactylites (assembly GCA_958450335.1). Taxonomy (NCBI): domain Eukaryota; kingdom Viridiplantae; phylum Streptophyta; class Magnoliopsida; order Malvales; family Malvaceae; genus Hibiscus; species Hibiscus tridactylites. Next base: position 11,943,859 of record OY288281.1, on the reverse strand, counting down.
GCTTAAAACAGTGAACTTTTCCTTACCTACCATTCATTCCCTACTGTGAGCAACACCTTGTTGGATAATTCGGGATTCATCCAGAACCTTACTATAATTCTCGTGCAATGTGTGCATGCTTGTGAACAATTATATGCCAAGACTCCCTTAGTTTACTAGAATAGTTAAGCTTCTAACTTGAATTTTTATGCCAATTTTCATCTTTTTTGAGGCAATTCTTAGGCTCCTTTAGTTTTTATGCAGACAGTATAAAAGTCACAAATAGTGTTTAAGATTTAGAACTATAGTAAGGCTCTAAATTGTTCCTAAAACTATCCTAAAGGCACTGCCACGGTAGAGGTTGTCACGGCAGGTAAGTTCAGTTCAAAGACTTAAGCCAAATTTTCATCATTTTTTAAGCAAAAATAAACTAATTAAAAGACACGATTTTTAAACTTAAATAGACTTCATTAATGGAGAGATGCCACCCCCAAACTCGAGGGTTGCATTGCCCTCAATGCAAAATGACAGAGATGAAAAAAAGAAAAAGAAAAACATCATCACAAAATATAACAAAAAAGGTGACAGCAATATAAGATAAGAAACTTAAATTTTCAAGCGTAGTCATCGCCGCTGCTGTTGCTGCTGAATTGAATCTGCCGACGGGCAGTGACTTTCCTTGTCGGTGCCGGCAGTCGGATGGGAGAGGCTCAGAAGTGTTCTTTATTTTGGCTTCTCGTGGAGGTTGGATGCGGGTAGGGGAGACATGAGGTGGTTTCTCCAATACCTGAACCTCTTCGGAGCTGCTACTAATGCTGCTACTGCTGCTGCTGCCGGATTTTTCTTGGTCGGATGGGTCAACTTCAGGGCCCGTTTTCTACCGTTTCTCCGGGGTAAACTCCTTGGACAAGTTCCTCTTGACAGAGGGCTCATCGTCGGATGCGGCCCAAATTTCAGAGGAGGAGAAGCCAGCAATATACCTGTCGAGGTCGGACATAGGCTCCTTTCTCTTGGCTCCCCTAGCAGAAGTTTCTGCTGTGCGGCTGCCTCCTACAGCTGTTGTGGCAGGGGTCGGAGTAGACGCGACATATGGCGTTTTTGGTGTGGCAACAGGGGTGGGGGTACGGGTAGGGGTGGGGGTAGCAAAATAATGGTTGGGGAAAGCAGGGAACAGTACATTAGGGAAATTAAGAGAAGTGTGGATGAAATGTACCGTGGCGGTGGTGAAGTCTCGGATGAAACTCATCAGGCCTAGTTGTCGTTCCTCCATTTTCTGTAGGGCAGCGAGTATTTGTGTGGAGGTGTCTGCTAGAGGAGCTGCTGCGGTGGGCTGTCTGGGTTCTGTGGTGGCAGGCTCGGGTTAGGTGGGCTCTATCGGCTCACTTGCCGTGGCAGTGGGGTCAAAGAACGACAGGGGTGTGGCAGCTTTGAGTTCCATCAGGCTGAGGATGTTCCTGTCTGTCCAGCTTTTTCCTTGGACTCTTAAGTCTTCGGCAGCTTCCGGTACATTGTGGCCGCGGCAGAGGGCAGTAGTGAGGTAAGGGTAGAAGAGTGGTCTTGACGGCCGGTATGCACAATCCAATATTCCCTCTCGAACGTATCTGCCAACGTTAATTGGCCTCTCATTTAAAATAGAATGGATGAGGGCTAACCTTGGTTGGTCGACTGTTATGTTGTGCGAGGAGGGCATAATCCGTTTCTTGATAAATGCATTCCGTAGTTTTTCCTCCGGAGTGAGTTGAACTCGTTTTACCGTCCTTGGATGTTTAGGATCGGTATTCCACTCGGTCCCCTCGTCTGTGAGTTCTGCCATCACAACGTCATAATCTGCCGGCTCCAAGCTTTCTATAAATCTTTGGTGGCCATCTTTCTTTCTCCTCACATAGAACCCATAGAGTGTGTTGATGTATTCAGGCTCAAAAGGTACCTCTTTTCCTCGGACTGTAACTGTTGTCGCTTCCCTGCTGTCGATGGCAGCATAAAATTCTCGAACGAGAGTCACGTTTATTTCCTCTGGCTGCTCGGCAAATATCTGCCACTGCAGGGCTCTGATTTTGCGGGCTATGAACGGTTGCAGCCCAAGGTTCTCCGTTCTGGTGGTGTAAATGAAGCCTTTCTCCTCCCACATATCTCAGATCTAGAAGGAGCTGGGAGTGGATGCTGATGTGGAAGATCCTGAGGCAGCGCTTCGACGGGTATTTCTGGTACTCATGTTGCAAGGACTGTGGAAAGAAAATGAAAGCAAATAAAATTCTAGAGGAAACAAGTAGAGAGAGTAAAAGTGAGTGAAAAATGAATAGTAAAATGGGGTTTATATAGAGGGGGGGTTTGCTGTCCGTTGGAGCTGTAACGGCGGGCGCGAATAACGGGGCCAGCTGTTACACGGTTTCTGACGCGTCTGGCGCGCGTTTTCGTGTCTGCTGCGCGTCTGTTACGCATTTGTGTGTCTACCGCGACAGCGTGTTGACAGGCTGGACTTTCCGCGTCTGTCGCGACAACTGTAACGGCAGGCTCCAAAGTTGGGCTTTTGGGTTGATGGAAAGATGGTGGGCTGAATTCACGTCTCCTCTTCTCCTTGTCTCCTTTATTTCCTAAAAATAATAAAAGTAAAAAACTTTAGTTCCTAAAAATAAAATAATTCTAATTACCTAATATATATATAAATAATAATAATAATAAATAAAATTAGGTTAAATTAGGGATGCCAGGAGGGGCATCTCCTAAAGTAACCACTTCCTGCATTCTTGGGGCTTTAGTACCCTGATAATGCTTCAATCTTTGTTCATTGACTTTAAATTGGTGCCCGTCTTTTAAAGATCTGATTATGATGGCACCATGGGGGAAAACTTGCACCACTTGGAATGGGCCAGACCATCTAGATTTCAGCTTCTCTGTGAAGAGTTTCAACCTAGAATTGAACAACAACACAAGCTGCCCTGGGTAGAACTGTCGTGGCAGCAACTTCTTATCATGCCACTTCTTTGTCTTGTCTTTGTAAATCCTTGTGTTGTCATAGGCCATTGCTCGAATTTCTTCTATCTCATTCAAGTCAAGCAACCTTTTATGTCCTGCCTTTTCCAAGTCCATATTTACTGCCTTGATGGCCCAGTATGCTCTATGCTCAATCTCAACAGGTAGATGGCATGTTTTCCCATAAATTAGCCGGTAGGGTGACATTCCCAATGGAGTTTTGAATGTTGTTCTGTAGTCCTATAATGCATCATTGAGGTGTAGAGACCAGTCCTTCCGAGTTGGCTTAACCATCTTTTCAAGAATGTTCTTAACCTCTCTGTTGGATATTTCAGCTTGTCCATTGGTCTGAGGGTGGTATGTTGTTGCGATCCGATGTTTAACACCATACTTTTTTAAGGCAGCAGCTATAACCCTATTATCGAAATGCCTCCCTTCATCACTGATGATCGCTCTAGGGATGCCAAATCTGGAAAATATGTTTTTATGTAAAAACCTCTGAACCGTCTTGGCATCGTTTTTCTGAGTAGCGACCGCTTCAACCCATTTGGACACATAGTCCACTGCCAGGAGGATATATAAGTTCCCATATGAAGTTGGGAATGGTCCCATAAAATCAATCCCCCAAACATCGAAGATCTCGACTTCAAGAATGTTTTGCAGCGGCATCTCATGTCTTCTTGAGATATTTCCAGTCCGTTGACATTTGTCATAGTTTTTGTAGAATTTCTAAGCATCTTTGAATAGTGACAGCCAATAGAATCCAGACTGCAAAACTTTGGCAGCAGTTTTGTTACCACCTAAGTGTCCTACGTATTGTAAAGCATGGCAGTGATGAAGCACAACTTCCTGTTCGTCCTGTGGTACGCATTTCCTGATAACCTGATCTGCACCATATTTGAAGAGAAGAGGTTCGTCTCAATAATAATGCTTAACATCATTTTGGAACCTCTTCCTAGCTTGATAGTTAAGGTCAGGAGGAGTTATTCTGCTAACTAAATAATTAACGAAATCAGCATACCATGGGAGTTCAGAAAACTTACCTGCCGCCATGGCTGTCGCGGCAGTGCTTGTGGCAGCGAACAGCAGCTCGTCAGGGAAGGTCTCCAGTATGTATGTCTCATCTGTTGGGAGACTCTTTCCCTTCTCTAGCCTTGACAAGTGATCTGCAACTTGGTTCTCTGTCCCCTTTTTGTCCTTGATCTCAAGGTCGAACTCTTGCAGTAGCAGAATCCAACGTATTAGTCTAAGCTTTGCATCCTTTTTGGCGAACAGATACTTCAATGCAGAGTGGTCTGTGTGGACTATGACCTTCGTTCCAAGTATATATGAACGAAACTTGTCAATAGAGAACACCACAGCTAACGATTCCTTCTCTGTTGTGGTGTAGTTTACTTGGGCGTCGTTCAGTGTTTTGATGGTATAATATATAACATGAAAGAGCTTGTCTTTCCTCTGCCCAAGTGCTGCACCGACAGCATAGTCACTAGCATCACACATGATCTCAAATGGTAGTTTCCAATCTGGTGGATGTACTATTGGGGTTGTTACCAGCTTTTCTTTTCAGAAACTTGAATGCCTCAGTACATTTAGTGTTGAAGTCGAAGGGACGGTTCTGCTCCAGAATATGGCATAAGGGTTTGGTGATCTTTGAAAAGTTCACGATAAACCTCTGATAAAAACCAGCATGCCCTAAGAAACTCTTGATTCCCTTGACTGTGGTGGGTGGCGACAGCTTCTCAATTACTTCGATCTTAGCTCTGTCGACTTCTATGCCGTGGCAGCTTACTTTATGGCCTAGGACTATCCCTTCATCCACCATGAAGTGACATTTCTCCTAGTTCAATACCAAGTTTGCGTTCTCACATCTCTCGAGCACTTTCTGTAGGTTGCCTAGGCAGCTTTCAAAGTTGTCTCCAAAGACAGAGAAATCATCCATGAATATCTCCAGGAAATCCTCCACCATATCGAAAAAGATCGCCATCATACACCTCTGAAAGGTAGCTAGTGCATTACAAAGTCCAAATGGCATCCTCCGAAAAGCGTAAGTACCGTATGGGCAAGTGAACGTCGTCTTTTCTTGATCTTCCGGTGCGATTGCTATTTGATTATAACCTGAGTATCCATCAAGAAAACAATTATAAGGCTTTCCCGCTAATCTATCAAGCATTTGATCGATAAAGGGTAGGGGAAAGTGGTTCTTCCGAGTAGCTTTGTTAAGCTTCCGGTAGTCCATACAAACCCTCCAACCGGTCATAGTCCTGGTTGGGATTAACTCGTTTTCTTCGTTGGTTACCACGGTTATTCCTCCTTTCTTGGGAACGCACTGCACCAGGCTCACCCACTTGCTATCCGAGATGGCATAGATTATTCCAGCATCTAGCCATTTGATGATCTCCTTACGAACCACCTCTCGCATAGCATCGTTTAGACGTCTCTGGGCATCAATGGTCGGCTTGTGATCATCCTCTAGGAGGATTTTATGCATGCATAGTGCCAGGCTGATGCCTTGGATATCAGCTATTGTCCATCCAATAGCCTTTTTATACTGTTGCAGCATCCCTATCAGCTGTTGTTCCTGTTCCTGCATCAACTTGGAAGAGATGATTACGAGCAACGTATCATTTAAACCAAGGAAAACATATTTAAGCTGCCCTGGCAGAGGCTTAAGATCTAGAACAGGTGGCTCTACAGTTGATGGCTTTTGGACTATATGTTCATTCGAGGTATAATTTAAAGGCTCGAATAACATACCTGGACGATTGCCTATCCAGTTTACCTCCTCTTGATCTTCAGTATCAGATTCTGAGGAGATGCTGTCGTCGTCGCTGCCGTGACAGTCTTCTAAATGGCTGCTGGGGCAGTGGCCAATTTTGATGTCATGGCAGCCCGACCTGATGCAGGGTTGGTCAAGGATAACTTCAGTGATAGCCTTGCATTCTTCTTCTGCATCAGCATGTTTTATTGCCTGCAGAACATTAAGCTTGATCTCTTGATCGTTCACTCTCATAGTGAGTTCTTCTTTTTCCACATCAATCAGTGATCTTCCTGTGGCTAAGAAGGGTCACCCCAGGATGGTTGGTGCATTCTCATCTGCTTCACAATCTAAAATAAGAAAGTCAGCAGGAAAAATAAATTTATCCACTCTTACCAAAATATCTTCAATTTTTCCTTCTGGATGAACGTAAGAGCGGTCTGCCAGCTGCAGTACGACTGTTGTGGGCCGAGATTTTCCAATACCTAATTTCTGAAAAACAGATTTGGGCATTAAATTTATACTAGCACCAAGATCACAAAGTGCCTTACCCACAAATTTATCTCCGATTATGCACGGTATGATGAAGCTCCCATGATCCTTCTTCTTCTGGGTGGATGCTTGTGCAGAATACTCATGCATCCCTCTGTCATTTTAACCGTTTCAAATTCCCCAAGTCTGGATTTCTTTGACATGGCATCCTTGAGAAATTTGGCATAACCAGGCATCTCCTTGATAGCATCTAACATCGGGATATTGATATGAACCTGCTTAAAAATATCGTAGATTTTCTTAAGTTGGGACTCCTGTTTCAACTTCTGTAACCGCTGAGGAAAAGGAGGTGGGGATGATAATCATCAATATGTCCTTCCCACTACATTTGGATCTGAGGAGGTTTAGGTTCTTCATCTTTCTCCTCTGTCCCTTCTACTGTCGTGACAAGTTCATCGGCAGCAGGCTGTTTGTCGTCTACCGGGATAGCGTTCTCGGCAGTCGACTCCAAAGCTGGTTCCTTAACTAATTCAGATTCCTTCTCTGGCCCTGGTAATTTCTTCCTACTCCTTGTCGTGATAGCTTTACACTGCTCATTTGTGGGTTGTCTAGCGTTTTCAGTATCGCTAGGAAATCCTCCATTCTACCTCGGTTTAATATGCTGGGAAACCTGACCCATCTGTGTCTCCAGTGATTTCAGAGTAGCTTCATGATTAGTCATCTGCATCTCTATTTTATCCATGAATGACTCAGTTTTCTTGACAAAGTGATTCATGTTCTCAATGTAGGTTCATATTTGAGACATAAACGTAGCCAATGTCTGCTCTAGTATACTAGTCGTGGCAGTTAATGGTTGTTGATGATGCTACTGCGGTTGCTGCCGAGTCAGTAACCTAGGTCCCCCCTGATTCTGAGTGTTCTGTGCTTGAGGATTCAGGGCATTGTTAGAGTTGCTCCAAGAGAACTTGGGATCCTTTCTCCAATTGGGATTGTAGTTGTTGGAATTGTAGTTCTGTTTATTGTAGTTCCCAACATACATCCCTTCCTCCAACTGTAGCGGACAATCTTCCGAACTGTGATTCCCATCGCAAGTTTCACATACCTCTTCAGCTGAGTAGACAGGTTGTGAATCTTCTTTCAAGAGCCTTTTCATTGCCTTAGTGAGATATGCCACATGTGTTTTTAGAGAACTGTCGGCCTCATAATCTTTCACAGCTAGTACTCTTTTACCCCCCTCTTCTTGCTGTAGGAAACTGTTCCTCATTCTTCGCCAGATTTTTCAATACTGCCATTGCGTCTTCTAGGTCTTTGTCCAATAGCAATCCATTCGCTGCTGAATCAATTCTCATACGAGTCTGTAAGTTGGCAGTATTATAAAATTTTGGTTACCTGGTTCCAAACGGGGAATCCATGCATAGGGCAGTTTCTAAGAAGAGTGGTAAATCTGTCCCATGCCTCGTGCATCGGCTCGTCATCTTCCTGTTGAAAAGTAGCAATTTCGTTACGTAATCGCTCAGATAAATGTGAAGGATTAAAACGAGACAAGAATTCACGAGTTAAATCTGTCCAAGTTCGTATTGAACCCGGCGTTAGTTTATTCCACCAAGTTTTCGCCATGTCCCTCAATGAATGAGGAAATAATCGAAGCCTCAGTATCTCTGGGTTAACTCCTGGTAGTCTAAACGAACCACAGATTTCCTGGAACGTTTTCAGATGCTCCCTAGCATCCTCTGTAGCAGCACCACTAAATTGGCCAATGTTGTTAATCATGTTGAACATAACAGGTTTCAGCTCAAAATTGTCAACTTCTACGTCTGGCAGGGTTGTTTCTAGTTCCACATGATCATTGAGCATGTAGTCTCGGCATGACCGGCGTGCGGTAGCGACAGGAGGATCAGCAGGTTGTTCGTTCCTCCCATCTCCGGCAAGACCTTCAGCATCCTGGGGATTCCTTTGGTTGTTCATGGCTTCTAATTGTTCTTCAAGGTATTCGTTTCTGGCTAACACGAAGCGAAGTCGGTTCCTAAGATTGTACGAGCATTCGATTTCAGGGTCTAGTGGATACTTAGGTTTCTCTCCTCGTTTCGATCTGCGCATAAACAGAAAACCTTGTGAAAAGCACAAGTTGAACAATCCAAGTAAAACAAAACAAAAAAATAAAAGAAGTGCAGTAAAAGGTAGGGTGAAGATATGTTGCAAGTCCCCGGCAACGGTGCCAAAAACTAGTTGCGTGTAAAAGTGTCTATCACAATGTAGTGCAAGTGTACACGACGCAAGTAGTAAAGTGATACGTAGGTATCAGATATCGTCTCCACAGGGACTGGGCCAATAGCTTTAACCTGGAATTACTGCACGAGAGGGAAAAGAAATAGTTTAATTGTTTGTCACGAGATAATAAAGAAAACTGAAAATAAAAGAGTAAAGAAATCAAGATAGAGAGAATGGTTCGTTATTGAATTACTCAGTAGTGTAGGTGTTGCAAAGTCTAGGAATCTCTGTTCTGTCGTTGCGCCTGTCGCGGCAGCACCTGTCGCGGCAGCTGTCTGTTGGTTATCGTGGCAGCGATCACACAACTCTGTACTTCAAGCTTGACAAGAATCTATGTTGTGCCTTGGCCTATCTCTAGGTCCAAGTCTGTCGATGAACACGTCTTTGATGATACCTCCCGGTGTGAATTGAAGGATGAACACCGATGTTATTGAATTCTTTCTTAGCCACTTAACCTCGCCCTATCCCTAGGTCCGTGATAGTTCAACCATAAACTGGAGAACCCGTACTTATTCCTTTCGTGAACTTAACTCTCCCGATATTAAGTAAATATGTAATCTCACAATGCTCTCCCGATACTCTTGCAAGATGTTGAAAACCAGAATAAGCAAACTTGAAATCTATTTTATTGAACAGAAAAATTCCTAAAACAAATGCAATCCTTGCAACTACTTTACAAATCAACCCTTAGCCCTAGGGGAAGTTTAGAACATGATGAGAAGGGGAAAACGACTAGGGTTTTGAAGAGAAGGCTAGAAAGTAAGATATCCTTCCCTAGGTCGAATTACATGCCTTTATATAGGCCTTGGGTTCAAGTTTTCTAATATGGAAAGAATACAAGTTTAAACTGAAGTACAACTCTATTAAAGACTAAATCTTCAGAGCATATGTCTTTAATTCGTCCTTCCTTCTTTCTTGGAGTTTCTTCCTTGAACTTTGGGCTTGGCCTTCATTCTGATCTAGGGCTTGGAAAAATATAAGGGTGCTCCAAGACAGAGCGACTTAATTTTCTCTTTTTGTCGATGCCCAATTCACTTCTTCTCTTCACCATTGATGTCGTCCTTGGCTGCCACGGCATCGGCCATGGCAGCGTCGTCCTCCTTGTCTGCAATTCCAGTTCTAGCTCTGCTTCTTCACTGCCCTCCATCTGCTACAGCAGCTACCTGCAAAAACAACCAATTTCAGTAGAAACTGTTCCATTTGATATAATTGTGATGTATAAATGAAATCTACCTAAATGCAATGAATTATGCTTGAATGCAGCAGAAAAATGGGTTAAATAGGGGGTAAAATATAGAACTTTTACACACTCAACAGTAATACATAACCCTTGTTGGTTGGTCGTTTCGAGAACTATTGTGATATTGGAAGAATACCATATAAAGGCATGTTCAAGTTATTTGGAGAAAGTACTTAGGTCTATGGTAAGAGCAACATATTCTTTGAGTGTATTCAATGTTATAGATCGAGTTTAGATGCAATACACAAGTCCGATTACTTGGGAATTACCATTTGAATACCTATTCGATTTCTCGTTGTATGTTCAGTGGTTGCTTGGCGAAGACGAGCTTTTGTTATACAATGTAGTCAGTTCTGAGAAGTGAGTACTTGCTGTGTATTGATCTGGTTAAATAATAAACCTTATGCGATGGTTTGAGATTAGTTCAAAGGGACTCGGAAACCTGATAAGTAACTAGAACTTCTAAACTCTGTACGTCACTACTTTTACCCAATAGTCTAATTACCCCTGAAGGTCGAAATGAACAAAATGCCCTCGTAGGCTTAAATGATTGATCACTCTCGATACATATGAATTCTCAATGTGTCAATTTCCGAATGTTGGTTTGAGCTGTTAGTACCGAGCTCCCTCGCCTAGGGACCTAGTTCTGAAATCAATCCAAAATTGTCAGACGTTCTATGCTCCCTTTCTAATAATTATCAAGTGTCTCTGAGAAATATATTGAACCATAAAGTGTGTACCATATGTCTGTGAATACACTCTGCTTTAAACTAAGACTATCTGCTCTTAATTAAAAGTATGACTCTGTCACCCGTAATGAAAGCTCAACTCTTGGCTTTTGTCTTCTGATATAGAAATATATTTGATATACGTCTTTTGATACAAAAATAAATCTGATACATGACTTCTAATATAAAAATATATATGATATATGTTTTATAATATTTATGTCTTCTAAATATAAACTAAATTTCATCTAGGGTATATTATCTGGGATATAAATGAAGATCTGTAGGCTCAGCATTCGTAAGCCCTTTTGGACCTAAGCTCCTACGCCCAATGGGCCTAGGGTAAGCCTTTCTGTAAGCTCCTACGCCTGACGAGCCTAGGGTAAGTCTTTCTGGACACTATTCTGGGTTTTTGTATATTGGTGTATGGTTGGAGGGTAGTTAAGTAAATTATAAAACTTTCTGACCACTTCTGAAACATACTCTACTAAATTAATGTATCAAAGTTTAAATCTCAGTAAAACTACAATTCACGCTTAATGAACCACTCTGAACTTCTTGATTCAACTTTTGGAAACTGAATCTCTTTCCAATCTTCGGCTTTAGACTCATCTCCTAAGATTCGGGTGATCAAATAAAGAACAACTTTGTTACCTTCTGATATAATGCTTCACTGAAAATATCAAATCGTAATTTGAACTTACCGTTGCCCAGTTCTTCGTGACAGTGTTAAGCTTGCCTTATACTTGCTTGTGCTTTTAGCATCTACTGGTAGTTTGTATTACTGAGCTTTCTGAAGCTCAAGTTGTTTTTACCATCACAGGTTAAAAGATCAACCATGTTGCAGCTATCAACGTCGGTATGGGAGTTTCTTTGGCTTTGCTTGCGGAGTACGACACCTGTGTAATTATGGGGCATGTATGTCACGTTTTGATTTATATTCGAGTATGAAACTTGTATTAACAACTTTTATCACAGTTTTGTTTCATTGTCTGAATGTTTTCTGAAATTGTATTTTAATTCAAAACTTGATTTATGATTTTAAATGGTTTTTTAATTTGTTTATTTGAAATTTTTAATGTGGGTCGCTCCGGTGACCCTAATGTGGCTTCCTAGGATCCGTATTAACGCATAGGCGGGTCTAGGGGGTTACAATACCGCTAAACAATGGTGCATGAGTCGAAAATACCACCGAAACGACGTCATTTTGATTTAACGGTGGAGTGGCATTTTCGACTCAAATATTAAAGTTCGGTTGTATTTTCGACTCAGGGGTCATAGTTTAGTGCTATCCGGTGTAGTTTACCCATAAAAAATCCTATCCGCTCATAGTTTTCTCTCTAACCTAAATGCTTAACTCTTCTTTTTTTCATCGTTATTTTATCGGTGACGACATCAACTTTGGTGTTAATCGTCGACCGTCGGTATTTTCTTTCTTTACTTTACTATATTCTACACTTGTTTTTACTTTATTTTTCTAGTTTTTAATAAGAATAACTTTTCCTTTATGGCACATTTTCCTTTATCCTTGTGGTACGTTTTTCTCTACCTTCTGGCTTGTTTTTCTTTCTCGGTCATTTGATCATGCTTTTCATTTTATGTTTTCTCAGGGTGGATTTGACGACGACGCGACTGATGAAGATGGTGCTTATTTGTTATCTTGATGGTCTTCCCTACTTTCGATTCTCAGGCTCGATTTGGATATGCATTCAGAACCTTTGTTTCCTGTTCGCGATTGAGTTGTGGTAAAGATCGTTTTACCACGTACCATAATGGTTATATGTTTTTTAATGTTATGTTGATGGCTTTATCCTTCAATCGTTGATTTTTGGAGTTGTTCGTATCTATCTTTTGTTCGAGTCATTTGATTGAAATTTTAACCTTATTATTCTATGCATGGTCCTTGTATGATCTCAAGTGACTAGTTTTTATTTTAAAGGTTATAAGAAATGTTGAAATTAAATATTTAGTCTACGCTCAAAGTTTTAAACCCTCCAATTTTAAATATTTTTATTTTTAATAAAACTAACTAATTTTATTAAAAAAAATTAGAAGGGTAGTTGTATTTAGTAAAAAAACGGAAGTGAAGGCTGAAAGGCCTTCTCAATTAATGAGAAACAATACAAAGACTTATTGGGAAAGGTGATGTAAAATCCAACAAATAAACAATGCCAACTTCACAACAAACACACAGTAAAACCAAACAAACATTGGAGAAGAACACTACATAAGGTTGCAGATGTATTCAGTAGGCACTCTTCTTCCGCAGTTATTCAGAAAGAGGTTCAAAGAAATAGGAAGGTTGATGTTTATGCCCAACACATTGGCTCTAACAGCAGTGCAAAGGCAAACTGCAGCTTCGAGATCGAGCAAACCTTCGATTAGGCTACAACAAGGCTTTGTAGGTACGTTGCCCAGCTCAACATCAACCAAGCTCAGCAGATTAAGACACACGCCGAGGTTCAAGGGATTGCACGTACCGGATTGTCCCCTACCATTAGGAAGCACATCCCTGGGACGAATAACGACAGGGTTTCTGGAATTAGTTGTGCAGGAATCAACATTGTGAGAGCTTACTAAAGCAAAGAAGACAAGGTTGAGGGAAAGAAATAGAATAGTTGATGCCTTAACACTTGAAGCCATTTCCGAAATGAAAAAAAATAAAAAGATTCGAAGTGATTGAAAAAACAGTGTATTTGAAACTGATTCGAAGACGATGACAGATGATGTTGGTGAAGTGAGCAAAGGGTTTTTATAGCTGACATAGATCAACTCAAAGAGGTTTTTAGAACTAGAAAATGAGAGCCACTAAGTCATATTAGTTGGAGAATTTGGATCTTGGAATATTTGTTTGGTGGGCAATTACTTGTGCGTGTGTATATATTTTGCAATTCGAAATCTCCCACATCCATGATGTATAGTATAGAAATCATGTTTAATTGATTTAATTAATAACATGAGTACAACGTTAGAGTTGTTTATATATATTCAGACATGCATGCAACCAAGAAAAATTAAGGTTTCTGTTATAAATATATGTAAAAGGCATCCTTCTCAAACGAGAGAAACCCACAAAAGGAATAGATTAAGCTACTATTTGTAGAATCCGTTAGCAAAATGTATTGTCAAATATATATAGGGGTGTTTAGATTATGTATTATGAAATTTTAAATTTTATGTGTTTTTATGTGATTTATAAAAGAAATGGATTTAAAAATTAAAAAAGGTGAACCGTGTACTCAGTTTCTAGTACTCGATAGGTACAGGCCGGCAAATATACTACCCAGAGAACCGAGAACCCAGAATCTCTAGTACCCGAGAGTCCGGGTACCCAAATTTAAACACCCCTATGTATATGTATGGATTCTAATATGGACGGAGCTACATAGAGATTTTGGGGTATGCTCACACCCAAAACTTTTTAGAAATTTTTTTCTATATAACTTGTATATACAAAAATTAAAAATATATATAACACGCTTTTATAAGTTACTTAACTTCTCTTAAAAACCGTTAAAAATAGCACCCTTAAATAAATTCTTGACTCTGGCTCTTATTCCTAAAGAGTATTAAAGCACGTGTTTTTCATACGACACGCCTATCATTTTAAATATTTTCATTAGATCCAAATAGAATAAATAAAAAAATGAGAACTACTTCTATTTTCTCCGACGTGGTTACTTTCTAAAAAACTTTCTTGAAATTTTCTTTGTCGTCTAAGTCGTCTTCAATGATGGCCTTATGTCGTCGACTGATTTTTAGTGCTTATGTTGGTTGTATATAAATAAAATCCTTCTCTTTTGATGAGGAATCATTTGTTTTTTTTTTGCTCAATAATGTATGGTTTTATTATGAACGAAACATACATGTCATACACCACCGGTGGCCTCGTTAAAAACCTCCCTACTCCTAAATAGAGGAAAAGAGTGCCCCGACGATGTGTAAATGATACACCACAAAACCGATCAAGCAAGTACTCGAACCCAAGACAGGCGATCAACACCACTTTTTGCTAACGCATCAGCCATACAATTCGCCTCTCGAAACACATGATGGAAACAAACATCCGCCAGAACACGGCAAGCTTCATCGATCCGACAAAACCACTACGATAACCTCAATGGTCGTTTCTCCCGATGTAACACCCACGCTATAGCAATCGCCGAATCGGACTCAACCACAATTGCTCGCGACTCACGCCACACCGATCCACACAACAATTCCAGAGCAGCACAAATAGCCTGAAGCTCGGCCTAATTCGAGTCCACCACCCCAATCGGACCCGAGAACAAAGCTAGTATACGCCCATAGGTATCGCGCAACACCCCTCACAACCCGCCTTGCCCGGTTTGTACGTACATTATTTAGTCGAGAACAAAGCTAGTATACGCCCCTAATTTTGTTTTAATAGTTATTACATGTACAACAAGTTTGTACGTACATTATTTAGTCGATATTTATTCGTTTCAATCATAGGGTGTGACCCTTGTAGGTTCATGTAACATTAGTAATAATATCTAGAACAATTCTAACATTACAAGCAATGAACGGCATCTAGCAATACATCACTGCTACCTAAGTTACATGAAGTTGTGGATCGACTTTACATTTTTTCGTGATTAACTTATTTTATGTATTACACCCTTTTGTCATCATATCTAGATCGGACACAAGTCATGGATTAGCCACATTTGTATAGTCCATTTAATATTTCTTGATATCTTGAGTATACTATTATAAACGAATAACTATAATATCTCATATCAATTTATTCGAGCATTCTCATGCATTTTCTAGTCTCACTCAATCAAGTGGCGTATGATATTATTCCTATTATGTAGGAGGGACAAATCTTATCTTGATCAATCATATTTCGCTACATAGATTGTGACATATCCAATGTTAGTCTTTATTGTGTAGTCAATTACGACACACGTTTGACTGTATCAAAATAAGTCACTATCGATGTTGAAATGATGATGATCTCAAGTCTGAGGATCTTACATGTAGTTATCACCATGAGCAATGTCGTGACTATCACATAATAATCCACGAAACATGCTCATAGCAGGTTAGTCTAGTATGTCGTTCTCTAACACATACTTATGTGTTGATTTTGACATCTCCATGTCAATGACAACGCTTTGTCATCAATCAACTACATATTAGTCTTAATATATTATTGTTGTCCATGCCCACAATAATACTCAACTAAGAACATTCAAGAATAACTATATTATTCTAAGGATTTTATTAAAATTTAGTTTCTTTATAAATGCACAGAATAAGACTCAAATAATAATAATGACTTTATATTAATAAACAAGATAAAATAAGTACGTCTTTTACAACAATCTAATTATTGGTCTTTTGGCATACTCCAACAAGAATGTTGGATTCATAGAGCTTTCTAGTCAAAGTATATCTTTGCTAAATTTTCATTTGGATGATAAAACTAGCTTTCTTAGGAAGGAATATGTTTAGTTTTACCTTTCACGCTCTTTGATTTTCTGATGCTTTTTATTTCCAGGGATATTCATAGTTTAGAGTGTGTTCATCCTTTGTAAATATCCACGGTAAGAATGCCACTTCTAACGTCAATTTTGGCATGTGATGTGCTTAAGAAAGGGCGACCAAGAAGGATTTCGAAGGAATAATTGGTTCGATCATTTTCCATATCGATCACATAAAAGTTTTTCGAAAAAATTAGATCATTTACCTTAACCAACACATTCTCAAGAAGTCCTTCAGGACAAATGACGGATCTCTCGGCGAGCTGGATCGTCACTCTTGTGTTCTTCAAAGGTTTTGCACTAAGTGAATTGTAAACAGAAAGCGACATTGTAACACCCCGAATTTCAGCCCAAATTGAAAATGCTAATTTTGAAATTTTTTAAATTTTCTAAAACCCTAACTTTTGGGGACTTTGAAATAATGTCAAAAGTTAAAAAACGTATTTTGGGATACTTTTGCAAACAAATGAATTTTGGGGACTATTTTGAAATTTATTAGCATTTATTTTAAAATTTTGAACTCGGGATGAATTTTTAAACATATGGATTCTACGTTAAATGGAAATTTTGAAAGTAGGGATTGATTTGTCAATTCTTAAAAGTTCAGTGGTCCTTTTGATTTTTTTTCAAGTATTTGGGTTTATTTTATAAACTCTTAAACTTTTGTGACTTATTCTAAAACCCTAGAAAACTTGTGTTAAACCCTATATAATCAGATTTTATTTTAGTATAATGTATCTTTTTACTTCACATGATTTTTGCGACTTCCCCAACCCTAGCCGTTTTGCAATGGTCGTTGGCTACCTAGTTTATTATTTTTTTTTGTCATTTGATCGACTCAGTCGCAACAATTCGTTCAACTTTTCGAGCAAGAATCGTTGGTAGCCCCTCAATCATTTTTTTTCAGTGTCAAATCCAAACCGCCTTTCGCAATCACCCTTTTCCCCTACTCGGTGAGCTGATCAATTTATTTTGAAGTTCTGCACACTCATGTTCATTTAGTGATTCATTGAATATTATGGTTTTTCAAAAGTAAAAAAAAAAGGATAAACAGTTGGTTAAGGGCTTTAATATTATTTACGAATATATTCATATTGCATACTATCACCTTTTTAATTATTATTATTTTATTATATGTGTGTGTACACACTAAGCATTTTTCGATTCCGATGTTGAGAATTATTTTCTACCATTCGAATTAGTTTAAGATTTCTTAATTCCGTTCTTCGGGTTTTAAAATAAAAATATGTGTCAAAATTTATCTTGAATACGTCCATATTTTGAATCCTTTGAGTTTTACACTTTAGTGTCGACTCAACCAATTTTGTGAAGGTAGCTAAATAGATGTCATTACTTATTCGAAATCCTGTCGAACCATTGTTACAGTCGATAGTAATAGTGCTAATATAGGATTATTCTCGTAGGTTCTGATACAGTTGGACCTAGTACTTCTAGTCGTGGGAAGCGCGTCATTCAGTAGGTTGAGTTTGCTTTGGCTAAGGTGTGTTCTCTGCTTGTGCTACATTATATGTGTTGATGTTGTGTGATGTTTGATTGTGAAATATGTTGTTGCTATGTGATGGTTGACTATAAAATATGTTGTGATCTGGACTATGTGATATGTGTGATCTGGATTATGTGATATGTTGTGATCTGGACTATGTGATATGTTGTGATCTGGACTATGTGATATGTTGTGATCTGGGCTATATGATATGTTGTATGTCATTCTGTTAAACATCATACATTGGATTATGAATAGTTAATTATCGGACTAAATGCTCATGCATTTTCGGACTAAATGCTCATGCATTTTCGGACTAATGATGTTGCATTCAGATTAAGATCGGAATATTCATATCATATCATTCGGGTGGGATTTGTACAGAGGAAGTTCAGTGGTTTCATCCTTCGGGTTGAATTCTACTTCGGATCAGTGGTTCCACCCTTCGGGCTGAGTTCCACTTCGGATGGTGACGATGTAGAGAGTGATTCTGGGGAACCTTACTCTTCGGACGGTGATGTAGATGGGTTCATGACATAGACTTAGGTGCATCGTGCATTGCATATTTGTATATTCGATTGACTGTTGAAATGACTATGTTGACTGTATGATTCCTGTGATTTTCTGTCTGATGCAACTTAGAGACACACTGAGCTTAATAGCTGAATCCCCCTTAGTTCTTGTTTCAGATTCTCAGACATAGGAGTTCGGTACTTGGAGGACCACAATTTATCATATTTATTTCAGTTTTCAGTATGGACATTTCGAATTTATAAAGTTATTTTATTTTAGTTATTATTTTGGGATTTATATAATTTCGGTTACTTATACATTTATTTGGGATTTTTAACTGTTTTAGCATGCATGAGAATTTTTAAATGGATATTTTGTTACTTTATTTTAGATTACTTTATCTATACGATTGCGTTTTCAAAAATATGGATTTTAATGTTAAACGACACCGTTTTTAAATTACTTGAGGGACACGTTTTCAATCTAACTTCCTAGATTCGGCCCATAACCCTTGGGTCGGGTTTAGGGGGTTACAGACATAACATTGATAAAAGCACCCAAATCACACATAGCATGTTTAATTTCTACCTTACCAATTTTACAAGGAATAGCAAACATACCTTGATCCTTTAGCTTAGGTGGAAGCCTACGTTGAAAAATAGCTTATACGTTTTTACACAAATTTACCTTTTCATTGCCGACAAGTTTCTGCTTGGTTGTACAAAGGTCTTTAAGGAATCTGACATACCTTGGTACTTTTGGATTACTTCAAGAAGGGGTATGTTTATCTCCACCTTCTGAAAAACATCAAGTATCTCCTTATCCTCGGCTTTTTTTATCACGTTTAACCAACCTCGAAGAAAATGGAGGTGGAACGACATAAGGAGATGGCGTGGGAGAACTTTACGACTATTTTTTCTTTTTCCTCTAGGATTTTGATTCGTCATCTTTTTGGGATTCTGCGACAATGTTCGCAGGGACTGGTGTTGTGATAACAGTGCCACTCCAAAGGGTGATTGCACTAACATTTTGGCGTGGGTTCGCCTCGGTTTGCGATGGCAGCTTCCCTTTGGATTTTAACTGATTCACTGCTAACGTCAGTTAACTCACCTATTTGTCAATTTCTTGAAAGTGTGTTTTGGTCTTTAGTTGAATTTTTTCTTAGGATATCGCCAACCTTTCAACAATTAACTCCAACGACAATTTTTGCGGTTGATATTGTTGTGGTGTAGGTGGTTGATAAGCTTGACTTGGTTTGAGATTTGGTCCATGGTTGAAGTTTGGATGGTCCTTCCACCCCAGATTGTAGGAGTTGGCGTTAGGATTGTAAGGTCTCTAGGGAGGTCCCAAAAAATTTCCTACTGAATTTACTTGCGCGACATCATCTTCTTTCAACCCTTCAAATTTAAACACCCAGTTTCTCTTTAAATTAGATTTAATTCAATAAGTACTAATGGAAGGAATTCAGGGACCAAATTGAATAAATTGATTAATTGCAAACTTATGTGCTTTTAAAGAAATAATAAACACTCTAATTTAATAAGTTAAATTCTAGGACGGAAAGGAGGATGTTACAATCCTTTCGTTGTTGTTGTGGCTCCTGATCTTGCTTCTCCTGACCCTTCTCTTGAATCCCCTCGGGTCAACTCCCTTGTCGATGTTGTTCCTAGCTCGTCTTCTATTGTTTGGTTTCCAGACTCAGGTGCTACGCACCATGTAACAAATACGTATGGTGCTCTTCATTTCACAAATCCTTACTCTGGTACGGGAAAAGTTTGTTTAGGTGATGGATCTGCTCTTTCAATTTCTAGCATAGGACAAGTTGATTTCATTACTTCATCTCGGTAACTTAGGTTATCTCATTTACTTCACGTACCTGAGATCACGCGTAATCTTTTGTTAGTTTCAAAGTTTAATGCTGATAACAATGTCTTTTTGGAATTTCATGCAAACTCTTATTGTGTGAAGGATGAGAAATCGGGTATTACGCTTATGCATGGGGTTCAAGAATGTGGCTTATATACATTGACTGGTGCTCATGCTTCCGATCCTGCCATGACATATCCTACAGAAGTTTCCTCTTCGTACTGGTTATGGCATTAGTGTCTCGGTTATCCCTCGCGCGATGTTCTTAATTTAGCTATGAATAAACAAATAGCTCTAGATGGTCACACCATTTGTAAAGCTTGTTAGTTAGGGAAAAGTCAAGTTCTTCCCTTTAAATCCTCTAATACAGTGTATTCGTCACCTTTTGAACTTGTAGAAGTGGACTTATTGGGACCTACATCAGTTGTTTCTAATGGTTATAAATACTACATCTCCTTTGTTGATTTATACTCACGCCATTGTTGGATTTACTTGCTCAAAAGCAAATCAGATGCAAGTGCAGCATTTTCGTTATTTTATGCTCTCATTAAAAATCAGTTTAGCTTCAATCTTCGAGCAATTCACACTGATGGTGGTGGGGAGTTCCAATTTCTCGATTCCGTCCTTGCTCCACTTGGTATTCAACATCGAGTCTCATGTCCCCACACCTCTCAGCAAAATGGTGTGGTGGAACGAAAGCATCGTCACATTGTTGAGATGGCTCTAACCTTATTAGCTCAAGCATCCATGCCTCTCAAGTTCTGGTCCTATGTTGTTCTGAGCCCGGTTTATCTTATAAACAGGCTACCAACCAAGGTTCTTGGTCACTGTTCTACTTTTTAAGAAGCTCGCTGGCAAAGCTCTTGATTAAACCTTCTTGAAAGTTTTTGGCTGTGAATGTTATCCTCATTTGCGTCCCTTCAACAGTCACAAACTACAACTTCGATCCAAGCCCTGCCTCTTTCTTGGATACTCTCCCAAGCACCATGGATATCATTGTGTTGATGATGCAGGAAGAATATATACATCTCGGAATGTTATCTTTAATGAGCACATATTTCCCTTTGCTAAGAGTCCATCTGTCTCTTCTACATCCTCTCAGGATCGAGCCTCCACTTCTGTTCCTCCGTTTCCTGAGACACTTGGCTCTATATCTTCTAATACAGTTCCTCAGCAAGCCACATCTACCGTTGTTGAAGAAGCATCTGATCCTACTCCTACTCCCACTGATATTGGCACTCATGAGACTACACCTACAAGCCCTCACACTCAACATCCTATTCTTGTTGTTCCTGAGGTGGAAGAGATAGGTCAGGTACCTCCTAACTCTCCTCAGTCATTTGAGATAGCTGCTCCTGTGAATATGGTGCCTCCAATCCCTACACCAACTGAGCTCCCTCTTCCAATTAGTAATAGCCATCCTATGGTAACTCAAAATTTTGGTGATGTTCATTTCATATAGAATTTTCATAATGTTGGGGCATAACCTCTCACAAAATTTTCTGGCAAATACTCAAATTGATGAAACCCTAAGCCCAAATGTCCCCCAATTTTCTTATTGAAATTAGAAAGGCATTTTGTGTTTACTGATACATTAAGTTCAGTAATAATAAGACGTTAAGTCGCAATTACTCAATGCACTGTTGTTTTAGAATTTTAATTTCTAATTATATTATTACTTCTTTGTGCTGCTGTGGAAAGATGGTGCTCTGGTGTTGATCGTGTTATATGAAGCAAGTTGTGGAGGTTCTTGTTAGTGTTGTGGGTGTTGTGGGTTCCATTTATTTTGCATTGGTAGCCTGTTACTGTTAGATTGTTCTTTTGAGTTTAAAGGGTGAAACTTTGGGGTTTAGTTAGTTTCTTTGGAGTAGGTGTTGATGTTTTATATTTTAGCGGTACTGTTTTGATTGGGCTCTGTACCTCGTCTGTATGTACTCTTTTCCTCTATTAAGGGGTAGTGAGGGTTTTTAATGAGGCACACAACGTAGGTTATGGTTCTTAACCCATTAATAAAACTCATTTGCTGAGAAAAAAATTATATTATTACTTTATCATTTATTTTTGACACGTCATAACGGCGTTAATAAATTAACGGTGGAGTGACGAAAATAGGTCAATGTATAAAGTTTAGTGAGTAAATTGAACGCTTTGAAAGTTCAGCGATCAAAATAAGTTAGAGAGTAAAGTTCAGTGATGCTTTTTATAATTTACCCATATATATATATATATATATATTTGGATTCCTCTCTGGCAAAAATCCTCTGCCTTCTTCGCTGCCCCTTTCTATGCTCTAACACTAAAAAGTTAAATTCTAAGCTCTTACCTTAAAGAAATGCTTCAATAAAAATGAAAGAAAGCAAAAGAATTCACTCCATTGCTATTGTTTGAGAAGGATCAATGATCAGAGTTGTCTCAAATACTTTTAGGACTCTAACTTAAAAATAGACAAAACCTTTGGCTTGGTGGCATGCATGTCTTGAAATATGTGTGTATAATATATATGTGATATATGAAAAACAACGTTGTACTCATGTTATTAATTAAATCATTTAAACATGCATAGACGTGTGGGAGAATCCATACTTGTATATAAAATTTTGGAATCATATATGGCAGCCTGACTTCCTCTCATCTTCTACTTCCAAATAGCCTCAAACTTCATTAATGTCTCCTATAAAACCCCTTTAATCCCACCAACATTAAGCAGTCTTAGCTTTCTTACATCGAATAAACTCTTTCTCTCAACAACTCCAAACATTTTCTTTTCGAGAATGGCTTCAAGTGTTAACGCATCAACTGCTCTATTTCTTTCCCTAAACCTTCTCTTCTTTGCTCTAGTCAGCTCTCACGATGTTGATGCTAATTCAGAACGTTCTTCTTGCACAACAAATTACAGAAACCCCGTCGTTTTTCGCCCCGGCGATGTGCTCCCTAACGGTCAGGGTCAATCCGGTACATGCAATCCCATGAACCTCGGCGTGTGTCTTAATCTTCTGAGCTTGGTTGGTGTTGAGCTCGGCAACGTGCCTACAAAACCGTGTTGCAGCCTAATCGAAGGTTTGCTCGATCTCGAAGCTGCAGTCTGCCTTTGCACTGCTGTGAGAGCCAATGTGTTGGGCATTAACATCAACCTTCCTATTTCTTTGAACCTCTTTCTGAATAACTGTGGAAGAAGAGTCCCTACCGAATACATTTGCAACCTTATGTAGTGTCCTCCAATGTTTGAAGATTGTTTGATTTTATTGTGTGTCAATGTTATTTGTTGGATTTTATAATTTCATTCCCACCAAGTCTGTATTGTTGCTCCCTAATTGAGAATGCTTTTCAACCTTCCCTTTTCATTTTTATTCTAAATAAATGTGTACATCAAGTTTCACACATGAGAAGATTGTTTCTATTTGATATATAAATTTTTGACAATCTTACTTGTTTTAATTCTCTTAAACTTTAAAATTTTAAATATGACGAGTAACATATAGATAAATAGAGTTGTGTAAAATAAATTTTACAAATTATTTTTTACATTATTAAAATTTGTCAATATATTTTGTGGGAAAGATTTATTGAGATAATGACTGGAGTAAAATCAAGATTTATTGAAAAAAATTCTCTTAAACTCTAAATTGTTGACGTAAGGTGAACTTGTTATCTACAGAAAGCGAGTTCGAACCTCGCTTTCTACAAAACATGAGTTTTATGTTGAGTAAGTTGATAAGAAAAGGGAGGAAATAATTTCACGATTTAGAGTCATTTTTCTAAATAACATTAGCTAGGGATCATTTACGTAAATAACTATTTATATGGGTTTTTTATATAATAATGCTTTTTTTGGGGCGTCGGATGTGATGTATCATTTGATGTTAGTTCACTTCTCAGGTTAATCTGGTTTGGTCCAATTTTGATGCGGTTATTATTGTTAGACGAGTTTTCGTTTGATCAGAATATTTGAGAATGTATATCTAAGATGGATATTCTTTAATTTAGTATTCATTTTGAATCTTTACTTTGATTAATAAATTTCACTATGCTTTGCCCAAAAAAATTAAGGGTAAACTATATACTTAGTATCCAATCTATTACATTGGTTATGTTTTGTACTCCATCTATCTTTTTGGCAAAACAGTAGTTAAAATTACGTCATTGTCTCTATATTTTAGTCAGTGTATCACGTCAAGGGTAGCAAGGGATGATAAACATCAACCTTTGCCACCATGACACAAAGGGATGAGCAATTTACCCAAAAATTAATAATAATACAATGACAAAAATATTATCTTATGTGAAATAATAGATGTGTGTATGTATATATAAAAAAGGGTAAACTACACCGGATACCACTAAACTATGGCCTCTGAGTCGAAAATACCACCAAACTTTAAAACTCTTCAAAACTAGCACTGAACTTTAATATTTGAGTCGAAAATGCCACTCTGCCATTAACCGTTAACTCCTTTGTTAAGTCAAAACGACGTCGCTTTGGTGCGGCTGTTTTGAAGCCTAATTTAGCCCAAAACGACGTCGTTTTACTAGAGGAAAAAATTAAAACTATGTGCTTAGGGTGTTTTGAATCCAAGACCTTTAGGGGAAAGAGCTAAGCATTGACCACTGAACCAACATAATAGATGTTCATCTCCGAATTGAATGAACTCTTCTGGCTGTTGCATATAAATCTGCTCCTCTAGATCACCATGCAAAAAAGTAGTTTTAACATCCATCTGCTCTAAATGCAAATTCGAACTAGCTACAAGTGCAAGAACTACACTGATTGAAGTATGTCTAACCACAGGAGAAAAGATTTAATCATAATCAACTCCTTTTTGCTGTGAAAAACCCTTTGCTACTAATCGAGCCTTGAACTTTCCCCCCTCTTTTTCTGATATTGATGGTTTCCTTTTATACACTCATTTGCAACCAATAGCCTTCTTTCCCTCAAGAAACCTAGCTAGCTCCCACGTATGATTTTTCTGCAAAGATTTCATTTCCTCAACCATTGCAGCCATTCATTTGCTTTTCTCCGGACTAGAGATAGCCCCTTGAAAAGTATCCGGATCTTCACTACTAATGTGAAGTGCAAAAGACACCATATCTTTAAAACTCAATATGCATGGAGCCTTTACATTGGTGCGTCTCTCTCTATCTCTGGCTAAATTATAATTCTGCAACAGAACTGTATTAGAGTCACCAGAAGGTTAATTCGAACTTTCACCTTTCTCAGTTGTTACTTCTTTCTCAACTGCTCTTGGATACCGTTCGAAATCCGCCAACACCTTGTCTCAGTTCTGCTGCAACATGAATTGCTAGTCAAAAATTGCATCTCTATTAATCATTGTTTTCCTTGCAACTGGATCCAAAAACTTGTATCCGTTGACACCTTTCTTGTAGCCCAGAACGATGTACTTCTTTGATTTTGCATCAAGTTTTGATATCTCGTCATCAGGTACATGCACATAAGCATGACAACCGAAAATCCGTAAGTGTGAAAAATCAACTACATTGCATGTGCATACCTCTTCTGCAACTTTTCCACCCAAAGATTCTGTGGTGACCTGTTGATGAGATAGCATGCCATACTCACAGCCTCTTCCCAAAAGTTTTTAGGAAGCCCTGCATTCAGTCTCAAGCACCGAGCCCGCTCAGCTAATGACTTGTTCATCCTTTCAGCAACACCATTTTGTTGTGGCGTCTTTCGCACTAAAAAATGTCTTTGAATCTCATGCTCCTCACATAACTTCAGAAACTATGAATCTGTGTACTATGTGCCATTATCAGACCTTAAATACTTTATTTTTCTACTCGTTTGGTCTCCACCTCAGCTTTCCAGACCTTGAATTTGGAACATACTTCAGATTTCTGTTTCTAGAAATACACCCAAACTTTTTTAGAAAATTTGTCAATAAAAGTAACATAATACACAGATCCACCCAATGATAATTCTCTAGTAGGGCCCCATAAATCAAAATGCACATAATCTAGAATCCCTTCAGTTTTGTGTTTTTCAGTCGTGAAACTAACTTTAGTCTATTTACCAAGAACACAAAATTCACAAAAATTGAGCTTGCAACTTTTGACACCATGCAACAAATTTCTTTTATGCAATCTAATCATTCCACATTCACTAAGATGACCAAGACGCATATGCCACAATTTTATATTATCATCATATGACTCAACAGAATGAGCTCCACCTACAACTGTACTCCCTAACAGTTTATAGATATTCCCTGCAGTTATCTTTCCTTTCATCACAGTCAATGCACCTTTAACAATCCTAATGGTTTCTCTATCCTCATCAGCTTCAGGAATTAAACCATTCTTATGCAAAGTGCCCAAAGAAGTTAGATTCTTTTTCAAATCCGGTATATGCCTAACGTCACATAATGTTCTAATAGTACCATCATGCATCTTAATTCTGACTTCATCAATATTGCAACATCTATCATCACCTAAATAGACAGAACCAGAATTAACAGACATATAGGTAGAAAACCACTCCCGGTTAGGCGTTATATGATAAGAGCATCCTAAATCAAGAATCCAAGCATCTGTGAATTGAGTTGATATAGAAAGCATATCACCATCACTGCAATCCGAATTCTCATTCTGTACCACATTCACAGTTTTGGATGATGCATCATGTTTATCATCTGACTCCTTTTTCCACTTTGGACAGTCTCGCCTCATATGTCCTGGCTCCTTACACTTGTAGCAACGAAACGTATTCTTGCCTCTAAACTTTGATCTAGAATCTCGTCTTCCAGAACCCTCCTTCTTTGACTTCCTTCCACGGTCGTGATTACTCTTAACATATAAACCATCAGTGTGAGAGCTTTCGCATGTGTTCTGCCTTCTCTAGTAGTGGGCCAACAAGGCTGCAGTAATCTCTTCATCTTTGATTGTTTCTTTCCTATATGTAAGAGTTGTCACCACGTGTTCATAAGAAAAAGGCAACGAACACAACATGATCATTTTTTGTGTCTTCATCTTCAATCTTCACATCAAGTTGAGTTAAATCGGTGATTATTTGATTGAAGCTATTCACGTGCTACGCCAAATCCTGACCTTCCTGCATCTTCAGCCCATACAACCTCTGCTTTAGATACAATTTATTTGTCAGAGACTTTGACATAAATTGACTTTCCAACTTGCTCTATATCTCTCTTGGAGACGTCAGATCCATAACATGGTACATAAACTCATCTGCCAAACATAATCGTATGGTTCTAGTCGCTCATTGTTGTAGTTCTTCCCAATCGTCGTCCTCCATCGATGTTGGTTTGGTAGATCGTAAAGCCTTTAAAATCTCTTGTTGCGCTAACAGATCCTTTACCCTCGTCTGCCACAATCTGAAGTTACCTTCACCATTGAACTTGACCACTTCGAATTTCGCACCGGACATAGCCATCGCAACCAGGCTCTTGATATCAGTTGTTGTGCACACGACAAACGAAAAAGAAAATCAAACAAGCAAGAACACAAGAGATTTAACGAGGTTTAGCAGTGTGCTTACGTCCTCGGGGAGCAAAGAGTGGTTGTTTTCTTTTATTCAATCGATGGTCCTTAGGTTACAAATAACACATCTATTTATAGACATGAATGCATGGTCACCAAGAAACCTTATTTAATAAGATCTCCTACTTAAAATAGATTTCTACTCATATAAGTAACCTTACCCGGTACAATTACAAAGATACCAAGTACCGTACCGCGATTGAGTATATGAGCCATACTTAACAATGATCTTCCCTACTTAGGACCCTTAGGCTGGATTTGGATATGCGTTCACAATCGTTGTTTCTTGTTCGCGATTGAGTTGTGGTAAAGATCGTTTTATCAACGTACCATAATGGTTACATGTTTTTTCAATATTAGTGTTGATGACTTTATCCTTCAATCGTTGATTTCTGGAGTTGTTCGTATCTATCTTTTGTTTGAGTCATTTGATTAACGTACCATAAGGTTATAAGAAACGTTGAAATTAACTATTTAGTCTACGCTCAAAGTTTTAAACCCTCTAATTTTAAATATTTTTATTTTTAATAAAACTAACTAATTTTATTTTTTTTAAATAGAAGGGTACATATATTTAGTAAAAAAATGAAAGTGAAGGCTGAAAGGCCTTCCCAATTAATGAGAAACAATACAAAGACTTATTGGGAAAGGTGAGGTAAAATCCAACAAATTAACAATGCCAACTTCACAACAAACACACAGTAAAACCAAACAAACATTGGAGAAGAACACTACATAAGGTTGCAAATGTATTCAGTAGGCACTCTTCTTCCGCAGTTATTCAGAAAGAGGTTCAAAGAAATAGGAAGATTGATGTTAATGCCCAACACATTGGCTCTTACAGCAGTGCAAAGGCAAACTGCAGCTTCGAGATCGAGCAAACCTTCGATTAGGCTACAACAAGGCTTTGTAGGTACGTTGCCCAGCTCAACATCAACCAAGCTCAGCAGATTAAGACACACGCCGAGGTTCAAGGGATTGCACGTACCGGATTGTCCCCTACCATTAGGAAGCACATCCCCGGGACGAATAACGACAGGGTTTCTGGAATTAGTTGTGCAGGAATCAACATTGTGAGAGCTTACTAAAGCAAAGAAGACAAGGTTGAGGGAAAGAAATAGAATAGTTGACGCCTTAACACTTGAAGCCATTTCCGAAATGAAAAAAAATAAAAAGATTCGAAGTGATCGAAAAAACAGTGTATTTGAAACTGATTCGAAGACGATGACAGATGATGTTGGTGAAGTGAGCAAAGGGTTTTTATAGCTGACATAGATCAACTCAAAGAGGTTTTTAGAACTAGAAAATGAGAGCCACTAAGTCATATTAGTTGGAGAATTTGGATCTTGGAATATTTGTTTGGTGGGCAATTACTTGTGTGTGTATATATTTTTTGTAATTCGAAATCTCCCACATCCATGATGTATAGTATAGAAATCATGTTTAATTGATTTAATTAATAACATGAGTACAACGTTAGAGTTGTTTATATATATTCAGACATGCATGCAACCAAGAAAAATTAAGGTTTCTGTCGTAAATATATGTAAAATGCATTGACCGTCTCAAACCAGAGGAAATTTTAAATTTTGTGTTTTTTTATGTGATTTATAAAAGAAATGGATTTAAAAAATAGAAAAAAAAGGTGAACCTTGTACTCGATTTCTACAGATACCTAATTACCGGGTACTTGACAAGTACAGGCAGGCAAATATGCTACCCAGAGAACTGGGAACTCAGAACTTCAGGTATATGAATTTGAACACCCCTATGTATATGTATAAATTCTAATATGGACGGAGCCACGTAGAGATTTTGGGGTATGCTCACACCCAAAACTTTTTAGAAAATTTTTTTTATAGAACTTGTATATAAAAAAAATTAAAAATATATATAACACTCTTTTATAAATTAATTGACTTTTCTTAAATATCGTTAAAAATAGTACCCTTAAATAAATTTTTAACTCCGACCTTTATTCCTAAAGAGTATTTAATATGTATGCACATGTTTTTCATACGATACGCTTATCATTTTAAATATTTTCATTAGATCCAAATAGAATAAATAAATAAAAATTGAGTACTGCTTCTATTTTCTCCAACGTGGTTACTTTCAAAAAAAACTTTCTTGAAATCTTCTTTTTCGTCTAATTCATTTCAACGACAGTCTCAAGTCGTTTTCAACGACGGTCTTATATCGTCGATTAATTTTTAGTGCTTATGTTAGTTGTATATAAATATTTTTTTCTTTTTTGATAAGGAATCATTTGTTTCATTTTAATTTCTTTTTTTACTTTGCCCGAAGTCGTTTCGCATATTTTTTTCTAATTGTTTTACTTCTGTTTATATGGTTGTTTGGTTGTCTGCTTTTTTTGCAGGATTTCTCTGTCTTCGTAACAGTATTGTTTGATGTTATGAGAAGTTAGTGTTCAAATAACAAGTATTATCGAGCGTTTCAAATCACAAGATGATCGGCGGCATGTTATTTTTCAAATCTCTTGTGGTAGTTTGCCGTTGTGCCAAGAACTCGTAACAAAAGAATGTTGGTTTCATAGAGGTTTCTAGTCAAAATATATCTTTGCTAAATTTTCATTCAGATGATAAAACAAACTTTCTTAGAAAGAAATATGTTTAGTTTTACCTTTCATGCTCTTTGATTTTTCTGATGCTTTTTATATCTATGGATATTCATAGTTTAGAGTGTGTTTATCCTTTGTAGTTCTTTCTTTTGATTAATGAAATTCAGTTAAAGCTTTTTATTCAAAAAAATAAATTTTTCCCTATCAATACTTTATCCTCGAAATATTTTCTTTTAAAAAATAAAAATATTATATAAGTTTAGATGGTATTTAATTTATTAAATAATATTACAATCTTATACATGTGAAAAAATATTAAGAAATATATATATATATATATATATATATATATATATATATATATATATATTAGAGTCATTTAAATTAGAATTAATCAATATCATAATATTATAAGATTAAAAGATACTCGAAAGCTTAACTAATTCAAATTTTTGACACGATTCGATCGAATACTCACCCAGACAAAGTCATCTCTAATATTTTTGGGGCCTTGAGCTAAAACCCAAAAATAGGCCCCTATAAAACAAAAATATATGTCATCACTTTAAACAACTAATTTAATATTTCATTAATAAACTAGAAATATAATCAAACTTTCTCAAACATATTATTTTTATTAGTTTGTCTTAAATACAAAACAATAAGAGACAACTATAAAATTTACAAGATTTTCACTTACTGAAGTTGTGAAAGTAAAAAAAAAAGGTCGGGCCTTGAGCACGGGAGCTTATGTTGTTCCCTTCTGAGATGGCAATATATTTTTCTTGGTGGCATGCATGTAAGCAAGGATTTCATAGGTATATATAAAAATTCCAACCAAACAAATATTGGAGGATCCAAGTTTTGGAATCATATATGGCAGCCTGGCTTCCTCTCATCTTCTACTTCCAAATAGCCTCAAACTTCATTAATGTCTTCTATAAAACCCCTTTGATCCCTTCACCATAACCACCATTAAGCAGTCTTAGCTTTCTTACATCGAATAAGCTCTTTTCTCAACCACTTCAAACCTTTTCATATTGGAAATGGCTTCAAGTGTTAAAGCATCAACTGCTCTATTTCTTTCCCTCAACCTAGTCTTCTTTGCTTTAGTCAGCTCCCACAATGTCGATAGTAATTCAAAGGGTGCTTCTTGCACATCAAATTATAGAAACCCCGTCGTTGTTCGCCCCGGCGATGTGCTCCCTAACGCTCAAGGTCAATCCGGAACGTGCAATCCCTTGAGCCTCGGTGTGTGTCTTAATCTGCTGAGCTTGGTTGATGTTGAGCTGGGAAACGTACCTACAAAGCCATGTTGTAGCCTAATCGAAGGTCTGCTCGATCTCGAAGCTGCAGTTTGCCTTTGCACTGCTGTAAGAGCCAATGTGTTGGGAATTAACATCAATCTTCCTATTTATTTGAACCTCTTTCTGAATAACTGTGGAAGAAGAGTCCCTGCTGAATACATCTGCAACCTTCTGTAGTGTTCTTCTCCCGTGTCTGAAAATTGTTTGATTTTATTGTGTGTTAAAGTTGCCATTTTTTTTATTTGTTGGATTTAATATTTCATTCCCAGCAAGTCTTTGTATTGTTGCTCCCTAATTGTGAATGCTTATCAATCTCCCCTCTTTCCATTATCTAAATGTGTACATCAAGTTTCACACATGAGATGATTGTTTCTATTTGATATAAACTTCACGTACCCTATTTATTTGAATCTTAAATCAAATTTAAAATTTAAATTCGAAACCTTAAATATGACAAATAATATTTAAATAAATACACAACTTATATATAAAAAAAGTTGTATTTTATTATACTATTACAATTTGTGATTGTACTTTGAAGAAAGATTTATTTGAAGAGTTATATTTTGATACACAAGCTGTGTAAAAAAAATTACACAATCCTTCGTATTTAAGCAATAAAATCTAAATCTCTAACCCTAACACCCTAAAACCTAAACTCTAAATTCTAACCATAAACCTTAATTTCTACATCATACAACTTAAATCCCTAAACATTAAACCACAACCTAAATCTCTAAACCTTAAAACTAAAAAGTTTGGGTATCAAAATATTTTTCTTTATTTGGAATGCAAATGTAAAAATATTTTCAATTTATTTTAATTGTTGTAACAAAATGTTATTGTAATCGATTGTAATATTTTTAAGCATTTTAGTGTTTATACAAGATAGTATATGTCATTAATTTTAATCTTTAACAATACACACATTTTACAGATAGTATTATAGATATTGAAACCTCATAGCATAGTAAAAGATTATTTATAATACATGAGTAAACATAGCATAGGCACAATAATAGCAAATAACTGATAATAAAATTTTGAGATCGTAAAAATTATATAACTTTTTCTTTGATATAAATGCAACTTCATTAACTCAAAACAAAGTTACAAAGACCTAAGAGAGGCCTAGACCAAACCCTGGAGAACAAAGTCCAAGTATTCCAGCTTCCTTAACAGGCTGCGAAAAAAAGCAGGATGTAAAAAGTTGATCCGACTTAAAAATTTGATTAAAATTTACTCAAGTTAAAATCAAGTTTAACTCGAGGATATGATGACTCTAAACCGGTCTGTAAATGATTGTTATTGACCCGAATTCGAGTTGGACATGTTACTATAATAATCGAATCCGACTTTCATCCAACCGAAAACAACCCGAACCCAAATTGAACCTGTTACTATGGACTTGAAACTCAACTTGCACCCGACTGAAACGATTTTGAACACGAGACTGACCTGGCAGATAATTTATATTACCCGACTGAATCGACTCGGGATTCGATTTTACCCGACCTATTTTAAACCTGACCTGTTAATTGACCCGACTTGTTTTGAACCACTTATTGTTGACCTGAACTAATATTGACATGGCTTGATATTTACCTGATATGTAATTGAAGAAGTCTATGATTTAATGAATTTAAAGGGTTGATAAATGTAAAATATTAAGTGTTAATAATTATAAATTATTATTATTATTTTTAAATTAATTTAAAGGGTTAAATAATCTTATATATATATATAGGAAAGATTGGATTTTTAGATATTCATTTGACACTACTAAATTTAAAACTTTATTAAATAATTTAATGTTTAGTAATAGTACTAATTCATCCAATATAAATAATTTATTAAGTTAATAAGAATTAACATACTTAAATTCATTTTTAATGACATGTTATATTATGCTTTTATATTTATACATAAAAGACAATCATTTTTAATTAACTTTTTGGTGAAGTACACCATAACTTGAATGAATTTGTCTATTTTTCTTAGTTTGGGGGTTTAGGGGTATAAACAATACATGTTTCAAGTTGAGTGTTTGGAATTGGAGTTATGAGATTAGTTTGGGGATTCGGGGATTAGGCTTGTACTTTAATTATTAGTGATTGTAAGATTTAGGGGTTGAGGTTTGGAGTTTAGGGGCAAATGTGTCAAGTTGAGTGTTTGGGATTATGAGATTAGTTTAGGGATTTGGGGTTTATTTTTGTTCATATTAGTCCCTAATTTTTAACCGAATTGACATCATTTCATTTCAAAATTTTCTAATCTAGTCCAATGTTTTAAATATGATGATATTTTTTGTTCATTATAGTCCCTAAAACTTTATTTTTAGCCGAAATTGACTCATATATATATTTCTATTTTTGGTAATTTAGTCGAATAATATTTTTGTTTATTCTAATCCCTACAATTTAATTTTTAGTCAAAATTGCTCCAT
The DNA here is from genome assembly GCA_958450335.1 of Hibiscus tridactylites. NCBI lineage: Eukaryota > Viridiplantae > Streptophyta > Magnoliopsida > Malvales > Malvaceae > Hibiscus > Hibiscus tridactylites. The sequence continues at coordinate 11,910,188 of OY288281.1, read as the reverse complement.
ATTTATTTATATTTTTTACAATTTAGTCCATTTTATTTTAGTCCTTAAATTTTAATTTTTAACCTAAATTGAGCCTTATTTAATTTTTGTAATTTAGTCCGAACTAAAATAAATGCTCATTTTTTAGGAATTCGGCCCACCCAAATTCCAAGTAACCAAACGGTCCAATATTTGATATTTCAATTTCAAAAGAAATTGAAACAAAGTTAACAAATGGAGGGGGAACGAGATTTTAGGGGTTATTTACACTTTAGGTCATTATTAGTGTAGGAACTTTACATTTAGGTCCTTTTTATTCTTTAATTTTAGTTTGATTCATTTTAGTCTCAATTTTAGTTTAGTTTCCTTATACCTTTTATGTTTTAAGTTTTTTTTAATTAGATTATTTAATAATTAAACCTTTTAAAAGCCCAACTTATTTCTGTTGCACCCAACCAAAAACGACCGATGACGATTCCAAACATTTGACGAGTTTTTGAAGGCCAATTTATTTCTGTCCCAGAAAAATTAGGGAAATTAATATGATAAAACATTTGATGATATTTTTGTTCATTCTAGTGTCTAATATTTATTTTTTATGTGATTCATGTTCGTAAAAAGAGTTAAATAATTCACTCGAAAACGACCTAACCCAAAGTCTATATACTATTTGTACTAAACTCAAACTTAATACAAATTTGAAACCCGAATTAACCCAACTTAAAATGAAACCAACATGAAATTACCCGACCTAAATTGAACCCAACTTGAAATGAACACGGCTTGAAATTAAACCGACATAAAATGAACCCGGCCTAAAATCTACCCGAGCACGAATTAACTCGCCAATTAACTAATTTAGACCTGAACCATTTTAACCCAACGCGAAACTAACTCACACCCAACCCGAATCAAATCAAAACATTAAATCAACCTAAAATGATTTGTATTCAATTTGATCCACCTTGCCGGGACCCAACGTGAAACCAATCCGATTACTTTTTTTTTTTTGAGTTAGGCAGAAGAACAGAGCTGAGAGTTATAGACCAACTACGGGTCAATCAACCGGAGAGTTTTGGAGGACGGACTAAGTCATCGGGTATTCCAAGGTAATTGAAGGTATATATTTGTACTAACTTGTTATTTTAAGTTAATACCAAATCAAAAATCAAAGAAATCAATATTATTTTAGTTTTAATGTTACAATATAATACTATAACGTGCATAATAATAATAATAATAATTGGGTAAAGCAACTAAACAATGCCTAAAACAAACTTAATCTACAAAAATAGAAAATTTCAAAATACCAATCAAAATAAAAAACAAAACAGATAAAACTACTTTCAGTAGCCAAAATACAAGGGCGTGAGTGATCGGATTCTGTTTCATTTATCGAGTCAGATTCTAGAGTTTAACATGTTACAAAATAGCCCATAAAACAAGATTAATTGCAGAATAAATATAAATAAAACACATTATACATAAACAAAATCACTGGACCGGTCTCGGAGCAGTTTTTGGATGAAATCAAACTTACAACTGTTCCGTCACTCTCTCCATAGCCAAAACCTTGAGAAGTGCAGTAGGCTTCAAGCTCCAGCTCCACTACTCAGTTTTAGGGTCATTTTTATGTTCATAGCTGCCAACTCAGCCGCCAGATATCTGAAAACGTAAGGCATCGCGACAGACTCCATCCCTTTGCTTGTCTGGCAAGCATGACACATCACCTTCTTAGGAGCCCTGGCGGGAGGCAACCCACCTATCTCTCTAACAACCCGCTTCTGTGTCTGGAGAATTGTGGGAGTGAGGATGCTTCCACACAGAGAGCAGACATCAGCAATGTGATAATCGGAACAGGTATGGAGCCTATCGTGTAATAAATATGCAGCTCCATGAGCAAGCATAGAGTCTCGTTCCATCTCCCCGAAACGTATACCTCCACCACGCTTTCTTCCTTTAATCGGCTGTCGGGTAATCTGATCAACTTGTCCGGTGGCACGAACCTGCATACAGCACAATGAGTACAACGGGAAATAAACTCCAACAACAATTATAAGACCCTGGAATGAAACATGTATTTCAGCATGCATCAATATAGATAAGAAAGTTCCACACAAATAACTGCGAGCAGCATGTTGATTTATATAATTAAAGAACAATTAGAAAGAAAAAATAAATCAAGGTTCATTGAAGACCATAGAATTATTAAAAAAACAAATATTTCTAACCTGATACTTGTCGGAGACCATATGTCTAAGACGCTGATAATAAACAGGGCCGATAAATATCTCGCATGTTAGTTCTGTTCCATAAACCCCGCTGTATAACACCTCCACTCCATGGTAATTAAACCCACGAGCTCTTAACATGGAACCAAGTTCATCAACAAGAGACTCGGACTCTGTTTCTGTCTTCCCATCCGCTCCCTTGACTGCATCAGCAAAGGGTGTTGCATCGACAAATTTCCCATGTAAGCTCCCTCCCTGTGATACAAAATATATTAAAACTCCATGGCAACAACATTGATCTAGATTCCTGACTATTTACCTTCTAAAAATCCTTGCAGTATATTTCATTCCTAAAGCATTTTAAAGTTCCATCAGATACTACAGCATTAACCGCAAATATTTAGCTGTTTATCAATCTTTACTTTTTACCAAGTTCCAATGCCACACGCGTGCATTAATCATAGTGCATTTCATTTGAATAATTGTTAGAACTTAGTACCTTAGCAGCAATAGATTCCATAAGCATTCCAATCGTCATTCTTGATGGAAATGCATGAGGATTGATTATGAGATCAGGGCGCATTCCTGTAACTCCAGAGAATGGCATATCAATATCTGGCCACAACTGAGAGCAAACACCTTTCTGCCCATGTCTGCTGCTAAATTTGTCACCAATGACGGGGTTTCTTGGATGTCGGAAACGAATGTTAACCTACTCAAAATGGAAAGGTTTAAAAGATCCAAAATGTTAGCCAAGGGCACAATGAAAAGCATTGATAGTATGATAACCTCTTGTACAACAAAATGAACAGAAATAACTAAAACAAGAGCAAAAGAAAACTCAAAACCATAGCTGTAAGTAAATAAAAGATGCCATAATACAGTTATTGCTTTTTATTCTTAATTATCTAGTCACCAAAAGTCACTAATTATTTGAAACACAATAAATAATATGATAGTGCAAACACTAATGTTAATGAACTCTAAACTTTCGATCAATATTTCACAGAAAATGTAACTGATCTCTTGATAATGCACAAGATAAATGTGACAGTTGTAGCATCCTAACTAGAAATAACAAAGGGAGAAAGTTTTTTAATACTCCATTCAAAAAATGTAGGGTTTCAGCTGAGTGTTTGGCATACCTTAAACTTATGAAATAGCTTTTCTACTGCAAAAGCATTGGACTCTCAAAATTTTAGGCTTTAACATTATGAGGAAAGTCTGTTTGAGCAATCAGATTAAGCTATAAACCAAGATTATTTAAAAGGTGCTAATGTCAAATAACAAGTGACCAGTGGAATCTTTTTTTCTCAAATAACAAGTATATTCCCACATTCATATTACATTAATATTATTTCTCTTTCACTTTATAAACTAGAAGTATAGTTTTTTTTAACTCCAGAGGGGTTAGAGGATTACCACATTTTGTTACAGTATATTAAAAAAATATATTAATGTAAAAAGGACAATAACAATTTTTTTAACAATGCCTGTGGGGTTTAAAAATTCCACAATGGAATATGAAATTATAACCTTATTATTTCTTTAGTCTAAAAGCTTATAATTTTGATTACTAAAGTTAATATTAATTTATTTAAGTTTGGGAAACATCATGTTATTGCTTCTCTTTACTATAATTTTAGAAATGACAACTTTGACAGAAAGCTCCAGCCAGGGTAGATATACCCTAAGTTTTTCTCTGATAATGAATGACTATTACGGATGAGATGTTACTTACCTTCTGAAGATGCTGCTTATTTTTCGTATCAACTGCAACATAATCAACAATAGCCACTTCTGAACCCTTTCGGTTGTAGATTTTCTTCGAATTGGTCACCTGATTAATGGTACTACAGTAAGGTTCATTTCCGTGTATCACCTGAAAATTGCCACCAGTGAGTTGGACAACAAAACCATAGCAGGAGAGTTTGAGCTTAGATCGTTTTCTTATTTGAATAATGACAGGAGTAAATCACATAAAAGAATCTAACCTGACCAATATAAGGAAGTCCGTCCGAATCAACAAAAGAAGATATTGTTTTATCTGAATGTTCTCTTTTAAAAATTCTCTGTCCTCGATCTGACTTGCTCCTACCCTCGCACAAATCAATAGTTTCCGTCTACAAAATTGTTTAACATTAGGATAAGCAATAGTAAAAGTCATATATCAAATAAAACCAAGTCTATGCTTTATTGGTGTGAAAGAGCAAAAGAGAGATAAACAAGAAAGAGATAATCCCAGGACAGGGAAGCCGTTTACAACAGAAACAATTTCCAAGTCACATAATTTCACAACTCTAATTCTTATCCAAGGATCCAAACACCAGTTCTTAAATAATCAAATGAACACTATTAACCTTGACAGGCAATACAGAGCAAACTAATCAGTCTTCTAGAGATTTGGTTCTATAGGTTGCAATACTTATTACTAAAAAGACGTGAAAAAAGCAAATAAACCATGGAAGAAGATAAGAGAACCTGGTATATTTTTCCATGACACATCCCCCGTTCCACAGATGACTTGTTTAAAATCATGGCATCCTCCATGTCGTATCTACACAACGTGCAAGTTAAATTCAGGGTCCTTTAAGACAATAATGTTACTTCAGATACTTAACCAAAAAACATACCCTGTATATGCAAGCACCGCTACTATTGCATTAGTTCCTGAAGGATAATTATCCAGGAAGTATTTTGTATATGTTTTTGTGCGCACAATTGGAGTTTGAGGAGTCTGGAAACAGCCCAGAAAATTTGTAAATGGAAAGCAATAAAAAAGGTGACAGTCACCATTACCATAATATAGTAGGCAGAGTTCCAAGGACTCAGTAATCTAAGACGAAGAATATTAAAATAATTGTCTTCCACAAACAAAGAAAGGATTATAATTAAACTGGACATATTCTAAGAGCCTTCCCAACTTTGTGTCTAAAAAATATTTCTTGGATGTAAAAAGAGATGGCCCTACTGTAGATCAAATTGTTATTTTAAAGGAATTCGCGAAGTTCACTTTGAATAAACAAAAAAAAGACTATAGAGATTAGCAGAACAGATTGGATATTAAATTCATTGTATGCAACTTGTAAAGTAGGAAGAAATGTAATTTATGATATTTAGAGCAATGCTAAGGCAAAAGCATAAGGTTAAGGTATTCTACCCTCTACTGGGAATCTACCAGGAAAGCATTTCAATTCTTATGAAATGAGGCCAAAAGCATTCAAGTGCTTGCAGGAGTCCTTTTTTATGTACTGATCAAAAAATTGAAAATAATCATGGGGAAAATTGAATACTATTTTTTTAGTTTTGAAAATTAGGAACTGAACTTTTACTATAAAAACTGTTCTCTATACGGAAAATTAAATGCTAAATATATATTCAATTAATTAACTTCTCTTAAGTATTATACAACAGTAAGCTAAAAAGGAAAATAATAATTAAAATGGAATTAATACAAGGTTAAAGTAATTATTGAAAAAATCCTTCAATAAGATTGAATAAATACATTAAGTAGCTCTTAACAATTTTGCAATAATATTTGGTAATGAGAAGAATATTAGCAAAACTTAAACAAATCAGTGATTGAATTAGTATATCACCAAATGGTGCAGTGTAAAAAACTCCTTTCCCTACTACTGCACGAAAAGGACATTTTTTAGAATATATGTTATAAAAAGAAATTATTTTATCAAAGAGAAGTGATTGAATTAGTATATCACCAATCCATTCCAGCCATACTCATCGCACATAATTATCTTTCATCCCCAACACACATAACCCCTAAAACTATTTTTTTCCTAACTTAATCCAAAGTATCTCGCGTGAGAAAATTACCGGAACATGAATTGTGTCAATACCTCTCAGCATCATGAGCAGGAATAATACCACATATAAACACAAAACTAACAGAAGGTAAATTAGCCGGCACACGAAAGGAAAACTCTAGAGAGAAAAAACTGCAAGGCTAGCACACAATCATCTACAACTTCCCAGAAAGGAACAAAGAATGAAAGTGGAAGGACCTGAAGATGATACAGCTTTTGATCCGCACGTGAATGAAGTGCTTGTAAAGAATAAGCCATTGTTTGTTTTGCCATCTACAATGACAAATGTGATGGAGAGTAAAATATTGAACATTTAAGCATAGAATACAATGGCATTTTAAGAACATGGTAAAAAACCTGGCACTGGTACATGTTACGTGGACTTTGATTATGGTTCGACCAAGGTGTAAGATTAGCAACCACACTAAGCATTGCAGTTGGCATAAGTTCTTCATGTGTTGCAGGAAAAGTAATACTTCTTCCTCCATCCCCACCATCTGGACATTTTATTTCCATGAAAACCTATAAAACAGAATAATTAACTCATGCCTAGTAACTTAGAATACATAAATGGTCCACGCGATTGAAGTTTGAAATTTGAACATATAAATGATAAAGATCTAAAAGCCAGAATAGAGCTGTATTCACCTGTTCAAATGGACCAATAAGTTCAATATCCTTCCCATCCGCAGAAGGGCTAGAAATATTTCTGACTGGCCGAATAAATCTAGAAGGAGAAGTGAACAGGTACAAACCAGGATATGTTCCACCCAAGCTCAAAGGAACATAACCCACTTCCAAGTCATCAGGAAACTGAAGTACAATATATAAATTTTTAAATTGATTTCATAAAAAGGGAATTATGAAATGAACAACTAGAACACACCTTTGGGACAGCTGACACTTTCCATTTCCGCAATTTAGAAACAACTTCATCAGCTCCGCCAGAAGATAAAGAGCCAATAACACGACCATCTAAAAGAACAGGAAGAGCTCCAGGAGGCCCAGCATGATCAATTTTTGGCAATGAAGGTGTCATTCCTTCCTGAACTAGAATATCATATATAAACCTTCTTATTTGAAAAAAATCTCTAGTATTTCCCTGTGAGTCGTAGTACGATGTAATTCCTGGCATAAAAATTCAACGAAGAAATTACATGTCAAATATATAAGAATAACAATTCTAGAATTTAGCAATTTGTTGTTAAGAAATAAAAAAACATCAGCATGTAAATGTAGTTTGTTCCTTTTCCTTTAAGGCTAGAAAAGAAAGGAAAAAAGATTCACCGTGGGAGTAGAAGCCAACGTTAACAATCCTCAATACCTGATTTAATTGGAAGCTAGGTTTTATTCAACATAATTGAAATCTCAACCCCATGTTTTCTTGCATTTACGCACATACCTTAATGATGATTTATAATAGATCAATCCTTTCTATATTTTTTAAAAGAGGCAAAAATAAGCAGGTTACAAATTTGGATAAATTCAAATGGACTCTTGAACGAATGTGCAATCATGACACAATATTTAAAAACGGCCTGCTTGGGAACCAGTAAGATCAATGTAAAAACAGGTTAATAGCAGTTTCAGACAGCTATAACATTCAATATGCCTTCTGCCATATGCAATGATAATGCATCCAAACATCCGGTGAATCCTTCCATTAAAACTTGATGATCCCAAAAAGTTGTTTCAAGAAAAATAAAATTACTTCAAATTTAGCTGCACGAGAATATTCCCAGGGCCAAAAAGAGCAGAAAATAAAGGTTGACTTACGGCAAGTACACGTCATATGGTTCAGCAACCCACAAGGCTCTCCATCAGGAGTGTGCACCGGGCAAAGAAATCCCCAAGATCTATAAATCAAGAATGGGGTGTTTAGAAAGGGAAAAAATCCCCATGAATACAGTAGTTTAGAGTAAACAGAGACAACTAGCTGACTATGTTGGTAAGCAGATTCATACTCAGGTAGCAACTTCCGAACGCTGGTCGTACGAAGTCCGGCAAATGAAGCCCCACGATGAACAGACCGGAAAAACGAAATGAATCGTAAGTAGTTAAGCCTCTCTGCCTGAACCGTGAAACCAGCCCTCTAATGAAACAAAAGAAAGCTCATTAATAATTTTCTAACTTCCACGAGTGCACTTCACAAAGCTTTCAACATAAGATACATAGGAGGCATAGATAATAATCAGAATTCTCACAAACGTGAAGCACCTAAAATAACTCACCATAGAAAGGCATTTACTTCACTTATCAGTTAGGTACATAGATGACATAAAAATGTGCATGACATTTCTCAAAATATGATTCTAAATGAACTGATAATTGCTTTGTTGTTTATATTATACTCGGAAACAGACAATTGCTTTGTTGTTTATATTATACTCGGAAACAGACATTTCAATTTCTTCACAAACACAGGCATCTGTGGCAAAACCATCAGAAATCTTTCTTCCCTTATCCTTTTACCTTCAAGCATCTAAAAAACAATTTGTGATACAATTTCAAGTGATTTTAGGATTATTTCCAAGGAGTAAACAACAGTGTCCATTGGGCACCCCAGAGTCTTGCCTCAAAAGGATCAACAAACCATGTCCTCTCTCTCTCTCTATGGATTTTGCCATTGGTAATCCCATCAAATCAAGTCTTACAGTTGATGCCACATAACATCATCTAAGCAGCCAAGTCACCTTATACAAGTCCCTCATGTTGTCAATTGTCATTACCTTTACCTTTCACTAACAAATTAATTGGACATTGTCTTAAAACCAAAAGACTTCTATATGATGGGTTAACTGCCTCTATTTTAAAGCCAAAAGATTCTTTTAATTTGACATCTTGACATCCACAAATATAATTCAAAGTTAGAAATAAATGTATGAAAGAAAGAGCTGACCTGCTGTAAATCTAAACCTGTTTGTGTTATTAATCTTCCAGTTTTCAACAAATTCTCAATTGCTGCACTAATTTGCTTCGGAGAATTTTTTTCCATCACCTTCTTAATATTTGTTGCTGCATTATTGTACAATCAATATGAAGAATATCAATCTACAAGCAAAACAAGCAGGCACAATCTTTGCAAATCACAAATCAAACACCGTGGAATCTTAAGCAGAGCATATTAGAACAAGATGCAGGCCAAATTATGATTAGAAATTTGCTTGCCAGTTGCATGCTTTAAAAAGTAGCAAAATATCTTATGCAAGAGAAAGGATCAATTAAAAGATTGATAAAGATGCTACTTCATGGCAGTACAAAGGGAAAAATAAAAAACTAAATGTCACTAACAGATGTAGAACAGTGCTGGCTACCTTAAGCATGAAAAGCTCAGCACTTTTGCAATTCACGTGTTTTGTTAATTTTCAAGCTCTTCTATGGATTACAACAGTACAGGGATGGAGATGCTTTTTATTTCTTAGGTACAACATACGAATATTACAGATTTCGAACACGGATTGTCCTTATAGGAGCAGGACATCAAAAATGTACCTATTTAACACTTAAAAGAACACTTGAAATTCAAGAATGCACTTGGAAGCCCAAACAGAAAAGTCAAAAGCATGAATGTGATATATAACATGTCCAATGTCCCACTAAAAATCTTGTGTGGTAGGTCATGTAAGTAGATCTCGGGATGTTTCAAGGCTTCATAGGATTTTTCAGGTTTGGACAAAAAAAATTCTAGTTTCACTTAAATCAGGTTCATCCAGCTTTTTGCCAAATTGAACTTTCAATGGAGAGAGTACTATTGACTGTAATACAACTAGCCACAATAGTATTAGTAGTATCATAAGTAGATCGTGGTTCAAAAGAAATGACTGAAACTAATGAATTGGTAAAGCTTTCAGCCACCAACAGGATTCAAAAGACGCAAAACATTAGAAACACTATAATAAAAAAAAGAAAGAGAGAAAGAGCAAGGACATAACATACAGGAGGAGAATTCCAAATTTTTGCTTTTGTTATTAATCATATCTTCAATAAGCTTTTTTCCTTTGCGCAACCACTCTTCCAGTTTCTCCTGAAACCCAAATAAACAGTGGGTCGAAATCAATCTTCATGCAAAATTACATCAGTGAATCAAATTTAACATGGTACATATGCTTCTAGCTGTTCCATGCATTAGCGGATAAAATAAGAGCAATGATAAAAAAAATCCTCATTAAAATAAAACAAACGAAAATATTTTGATAATCAAACAACTACCGATAGCTTAACTAAAAAATAAGGTATACTGTATAATTGTAGCTCAAGGGGTGAGCAACTACTGTGAATATATCATATTAACCCATCACTTTTGATTTAATTCAATAATCATTTTTTTTCATTTTATAATTTATTTAGAATAATCTTATTTAATTAATAGCTTTATCCCATAAAGCCTAAAAGGAAATTTAGAACAAGTTCTAAATCTAGCCAATCAAATAACTAACCACAATTTTAAATAACAGTGTTACTCATTAAAGGAACTTTCATTGTATTGAAATAAAATAACTTGAAAATAGAACTATTAACTAAAATAACAAAACAGTAAATAACATGCAAATTGCACATAATTGCTACAAACTAATTACGAAAGGTCAGCCTGTTGATGCAAGGCATTATATTTTTAGTAAGAAATCAGTACCCTGCGTGGTAAAAATTTAAAACAAATAAAGGGGAAAAAATCTTCAAATAGTTAAAAGTCTTTCTACCTTAAGGTAAATGATAATGAGATGACCAGGGAGCAAAATTTCCTGATTTTGTAGAGAATCTGAGTTATCAGGAGCAGAAGTTTGATCTATAAGCGAGAAAAGTTTCTGCACCATAAAGCTAAAGAGAAGAAGTTAAATAAAAAGCAGAAGTTAGAAAGAATATGGTCATGAAACAACAGAACATGACAAGATTATTTTAAAATATGAAGTTGAAACTAGGATAAAGAGAACCTCTATAACTTACATGAGCAGATTAAACTTGTCATTGTTGTCATCCAAGTGAACAAATATGAAATTCCTCAGCACTGCATCAGCAACCTACATATATAATAATAAAGAAAATAAATAAAACATTGAATAGAGCACCAAATGTCTCAGTATTCACGCAAAAGTAACCTAAGGGAACCAACTAGCCTCAGTTATTCTTACACCATAAAAGGGAACATTTTATAGAAAAAAAATACAACTTACAGAAGAATAACTCTCACTTTCCATTCCCTCCATAACAGGTTGGAAGTGTTCCCCTATATTGACAGCAAAGGATGTAAATATAGATGCTTAACAATGAAATGAAATGATAACAAGACAAGAATCATAGTAAGCACCAATATGTTGTAGACACTGCTCCTTAGTAAAAAGCGCCAAGTGTCGAACTTCATCAAGAACAATCTTGGCTCTTTCACCAACAAGTTGAGTGCCGACCGCCCCCTTCACTTCACCATCTTTCCCAGTATAGCAGCATGTCAATTTTGTATAAATTTCGCGATCATTAGAGTCAATCAGAGCCTACTAAGAACAATCAGAATTAGAACAAGAACATAAAACGAGCTAAGAAAAACAAGTCGGAACAATACGCTTAGGGCAAGCATATAACTTTCACGAGCTTAAAAACTAAATGAGAAGATATGTAAAATAGCCAGTTACAACACCTTCAGTACAATGCCCACAGGAAGCATGTATTCCCTCCCCTGTATCCTGCAAGCATAAATTAAGTCAAAATGCATATAGCTTATTTCAGAATCTAAAACCAAAAGCATCATTTTTCTACTTCCAATCAGAATTTCTTACCAAAATCCAAGTCTTGCACTCCCATTAAGAAGATAATATAACTTAACTGTTACTGAAGACAGATCATCTCTCACACACCTAGAATGACAAGTATAAGAGCATGGAAAAGAGTAAGAAATATTGAAAAGCTCTTAGTGATCCAACGAGAAGCTGAAATAATAACTTGAACGGAAAAAGGTAATTATAATATTGTATCAATATAATACAAAACAAGAACCTTATTACAACTGCTTTATCAGTATAACCCTCCCGCCGTTCACGAAAAGAATTCCGTACCAAGCTCATAGGCTGAAAACAAATACTGCCTCAGTAATACAATTTTTTTAATCAAAGAAAAGGAAGGGGACAGTAATAAAGAATTTTTCACTTGACAATAGGTTTAGCATTCTATTCTAGACATATGAATGATATTAATTTCATTAGCCTAAAAAAAAGTTCACTCAAGAAAAGAAGAACTTCTTAGTGAATGCGTAGAGAACACTAGAATTTCAAAGAGATCAAAAAGAAATCTTAGCTTAAATCAACCAAAATTAGTGTTCATCCTGTTAGTTAAAAGAAGTAAAGAACAACAAACAAACAAAAAAAGGGCTCACTCACATAATTCCGTTTCGGCAAAATCAAGGCCCTGACAACTCTCTCAAGCCCATTCAGTACGAAGTAACTGCATTACCATGAAAATTGGAAATGGATTTTAAGATTTTATGAGGAAAAAGAAAACCAATTAGCCACAAAAAGGAAATATTGGATATAGTGTGCACTATGCATGATTTATGTGTTTGAATCTCATAAGAAATTATATTATTTCTATGAATTTCATAAGGTTCCACACCATAGAAAAAATTAATCGCATACATAAACTATAGGATGCCATGCTCCTAAATAGTAAATACAGGAAACAAAAGCTAGCACGAGCATAATAATACAAAACGTGTAAAGCACGAGTGGAATTACTAAACTGCAAAAATTTAAGTAAAAGGGCAAGCAATTTGAAATATATGATATATCATGTACAATTCCAATCAGACAAAACAAGCACATGTAAATAATGATAAAACTTCTGGGGATTTCAAACCTAAAGGGTGAAAATCAATCAAATTACTCACCCACCCATTTCTGCTGCCTCTTCTTTGCAAGCAACCATTTTCTTGGCATCAGCATCTCGTAAGTAACAACGTTTCGACTGCATAAAATGAAATACACTCAGAACATGATCCAAAGCAAAGCAAAAAAGAAATAATAGGATACATAATCCAAGGAAATAGCAAATTCACTGTGATGCTGTAAAATGTAAGTTAATTCTACATTACAGTCATTCTATTATTTTAATTCACTGTCACTTCTAATACAAAATCTATTTCACATGCAGGGTCATGAAGGTCATTCTCCTGCTTTACAGCAATGATGCATGACACATGACCAGTACTACCTATTAATTAGGACAGGAGGTGTAGACAGGAATGAATCAACAACCAAGTTCCCTTTTCTTTTTGTATTTTTTTACTTCTCTAACCTTTCCCATCTAACCACTGCACATCTATTAATTAGGATATATTCATTACCAGAGAATAAGTGTGTCTTGCAACGCAAGCAAAGCAAGACATATTTGCAACATAAAGTGTGATACAATTATATTGAAAATATTTGGTTTTGGAAGGATTTCTGAAAACAATTTGTAAGATAAAATATTATCAGAACATAAACAGCTAAGTAGTTACCATGGCATAGGCAATAGTTTAGAGCAAGATAACAAAAGTGACAATTTATGAATTTAAGGAACATGAAGAAACTGACAACATTACAGCAACTTAAACTAAAAGTTTCATAGCAACATGGCGACAGCACCAGAATAAATAGACATGTCCTACATGAGAGAAACCAGGTAGAGGAGAAGTGCATTTCTTGAGCTTTAGTAAATATATGGCCATAAATTGTGGACCTCTTGGCCTTAGGAATTGGGTAAAATTTCCAAAAATAAAACTAATTTACAGATCTTCATTGCCTTATAAGAGATAAAATCTCCTTTAATATTCTTGCAAAATATATAAATTAAATGCTAAATGAAGATGTAACCAAAGTAATACTAATAACACAAACTTTTATAATTAACGGCTGTAATCATATTAAAATGTGTTTAAGGATCCAAGCACTTATCCATATAAAGCAGAGTAAATATCCTCAGTTCTGAATTTAAGAAAATGAACAAGTATAAGCAGCAAGGGTAATGCAACATGCCCAAAATCTAAAATTAACTTTCCCATAACTAGCAAGCCATGCCATGCAAATCACTTATGCGAAAGCATCAAACATTCAGTAAAGTTAGGGGGAAAGAAAGAAGACAAGGAAGAAAGAAAGAAAGAAAACTAACCCTTAACATTATAGGTAACTCTCCAAAATTAATTTTTTCTCTTATAACAACTCCACCATTCCACTGGAAACAAACATCCAAATGCAAGCTCCCCGTATAAGAAATTTTTGCTTGTCTACACTGTTTAAATTGAAAAAGAGGAATCAATTAATCAATAAAATGAGAAACATATAATGAAATAAATATCCAGAAATTATAGCATAAAATTTTACTTCAAATGGAAGCAAAGCTCCTGCTGAGGTCTTCGAAGCCCGATCCTTTTGTGGTAGAAATAGCTCGGGATGATCCAACGAGAGTAAGATACAAAGTCAAGGACAAATATCAAATGCTTTATACACTTGCTCTTAAAATAAGATTCTGTTTGGTTATCAAACTTGCAACACTAATTCTAACATGACCAAGGGATTTAAATAGCCGTCCGCAACTGCTATAGCGGCCATTATATAAAGGTTTTGACACTGTTCTTTGAAAAATTCACAACGGCAATAACCGGAATAGCATCAACCGTGATAAACGCAAAAAAACGCGGCCGCAGCCGTAATTTAAATCCGTATGTATATATAACTCTTCAACCACACGTTTCTTTCAATTTAAAAAAAATAGAAGAAGAAAAAGGCAACAATCAAACAGTGAGCTATTCCTAGACCACAGAACTAGAATCAAAACTAGTTTATTCCCTTGAGGATTCGGAAGCAGAAATCAAGTAATGTAAACAAAAGATAAACAAAAAATCCATATAAAACAAATTGCAGCAATAAAAAAAGGATATTTCTTAGAGTACTGGTGGAGACAGGATCGTAGATCTGCACAGGGTCGATGTTGCTAAGCATAACTTCTAAGCCTTTATCGATCATGTAATCGAAAGACTCTATATGGTGTTTGAATAGCTCCTTTAGTTCATCGAGCTCTTTAGCGCTCGGCAGCTGCCCCCGTCTTTGTTCCCTAAGCGTTTCCATCGCTTCTCCTTCTTCCTCTCCTTCTTCTCCTTGTTTTCTTTGTTGTTGATAATTGGGAGGAAAGGGTTTTGCGGATGGCGTGGGGAAACTGGAAAGGGTTTAGGGTTTTTGAAACGAACAGGGAGAATGTTATATTAGGCTGGGTGGTATCTAGTGCTGAGATGGGCCGCTCATTATTTTCCCTCAAGCCCATAAACGGAAAACTACGGGCTAAATTGTGTTTTATGCATCTGGTCGAACCAACTCATTTTTACCATGTTTATACTATGACGGATTATTTCTCAATCGTGAACGCTTAAGCATGTTTAATGTTATGTCCTCATTATATTGTATAAACAACAATATTAAATAAATTAAATTCAAGCAATATATCTACAGAGAAATTTTGATACACAAACTGTGTAAAACTAATTTTACACAACCATGCATATTTATACTATAAAACTCAAATCTTAAATTTTTAACCCTAACCATAAATAACTACACTCTAAACCTTAAATCATATACCCTAAATTCTATATACTAACCTTAAATTTTAAACCCTACAACCTAAATCCCTAAACATTAAACCCTAAACTAAAATCATAACCTCTAAAACTAAAGTTTATATTGTACGTATATCAAAGTTTTTTCCATATATCTATAATTATAATTAATATACTAATAAATAAAACATTAAAGAAAGTATAAGAATTATAATTTTACAAGAGCAAAATGCCAAAACATGTCCTCTAATTTTTGACTGAATAGTCACTTTAGCCCTTATTTTTCTTAAGCAATTTAACCCCGTCGTTTTATTTTGGGTCAAAATGACCCCTTTGCGGATATGGGTGGCCAAAAATTGACTCAAAAATCAAATTATTCGACTCAACACGAAAAAAATTGACTCGTTTTAACTCGACTTGTAATTTCATAAACCCGACTCGACTCGAAAATTTCCAAATAATGTTTGAGTTATAAAATGAAAATTCAAATAACTCGAAAACTTTAGTAATTAGTTGAATAATTTTCAAGTTCAAGCTGAGTCTGATAATTCTACCTGATATATTATGTATATCACATATGAAAGCATGAAGAAATATATATGTATATCGTATATGGATATAGAAAATCGTTTAAATTCAAATCAATATGTATTATAACATTATAAATAATTACAATTAAATTGTATAGAAACTCAAAAACTCGACTCGAATTTCATAAACTCGACTCGATCAAAAAAATTCAAATAAAGTTTGAATCGTAAAATAGGACTTGTAAACTCAAATAACTCAAAAAATTTTGACTCGACTCAGTCGAACACCCAACCCTATCTAGATGAAAGATGTTAGTCAACTAATAGTAAATGGCTTGAAATGACGTGACAAACCTAGATGGCAGTGCACGTAGATATGTCAGTCTGTCAAGTCATTTCAAGTCGTTTACTGTTAGTTGATTAACAATTTTTATCTGCATATGGGTCATTTTGACCCAAAATAAAACGTTGAGGGTTAAATTGCTTCAAAAAAATATGGGACAAAGTGACTATTAAATCAGACGTTGCAATCACCTAATTATATCCGACCATTTTTTATTTTTTTGTGCATACATTATTATTATTATTATTATTATTATTATTATTATTATTATTATTATTATTATTATTATTATTATTATTATTTGTGAATAAAATAACGAAGAACAACGAATAAGAATAAAATAACAAAGAGATGAGAGAAAGAAGGAGATTCGTATTATTATCCAAACTAGACTTGTGTACAATGCCTTCATCTATTTATAGGCATAAGAAGTACATATTACATTAAACTCTAATTAATGGAGACAATATTCCTAATGATAAAGTAAATAAAATTTCCTAGATAAAGTTCTTATCATTATAGACATCCACGTAGATAAATATTCATAACACCCCCCTTGGATGTGTATGAAAATAATGCACCTCGTTAAAACCTTACTAAGATAAAAACCCAGTGGGAAAAAATTCTTTAGTGAAGTAAAAAGAGTACGCACATCTTTGATACGCATAACATGTTGCTTCATTAAAAAACATACCAAGAAAACTCATTGGGACAAAACCTCGGTTAAGGAAAAAAGAGTGCAAGGCGTATTTACTCCCCCTCATGAAAACACCACAAAAGATCTTTGAATCTTCATAATTCAATGTTGAAAACTTTTTTTTCTAAAGATCACGAAGGATGAAACTTTGGAGTAATATTTTCCATGATGTATCCACCTTTCATTATCTTTACACAAAATAACATTTGTATCATATCTTGTGAAAGTAAATCACATATCTTCTGGATATGTTGGGTGAATGGTCTTAGCCAAACACTTTTTTGATTTGTCTCGTGCATAATAATTATTTCTTCAAGATTTGAGGAGGCATCGACGGATATTTGAAGATCTAAAGGTAATGATCTTTGTATATCCATATATATTTCTTGATCAACTAATATATGGTGCTTCAAGACCAAGAAAATATATTATTATCTTTATTCACATCCAACAACCTTACAATTATTGGGATACTCAATAGATATGCTTTATCCATATTGAATCTTTTTAAGATTCTTTCAGCTTATGTCCATTCATAGACAAAAACGCATATTTAAGTGCTCGGTCTTTAGGCCGAGACAAAACCACATCTCAAGATTCTTTTTCTCAAATATTTTCATCAAATGCTTTATAAAATTATCATAATGAATCTTGATCCAATTTGAAGCTCTTTAGGAGTTTTAATGAAATTCAAATTATCATAATGAATCTTGATCCAATTTGAAGCTCTTCAAGAGTTTTAATGAAATTCAAATTATCATAATGAATCTTGACCCAAAACTCCTTTATAAAATATATAAGGAAATCTGACCATTCTTGCAATATTTCCTCAATTAGTACTCACTAAGGTGATTATACCAAATGCTCCAAAATACTCAATGAGACATGTCTAAATAAATTTCTCAAATATTTCTAAATACTTTTAGCATTTTAAATCCTTTAAGGATAAATAGGGATCCATAAATAATTAGACGCATGTAATATATTTCATAACTGCCAAATTAATTGCATCCACCATAAAAGTGATTAAAACTCTCCATAAATCATAAGTCAAGTCGTATTTACAACTACTTATTTGTGTCTCACCTGCATTACACCTTTAGGTGTTTGGACTGCTAGTCCAAATACATCACTTTTGGAAGTTCAAAGCGTCTTTCTATATTGATCAATCATTTCAACATCTATAGATTCTTATACAAGATCCTCGTTTTCTTTCTTTACTTCTATAGAAGTATTTTATGTAAAATTGTTTGCAAAATCGTTGTCGACAACTTTTCTATTTTGGTTTCATTCTCGTAGTGACATAACTCATCGAGATCTCTTCAAGATTTCAATCTTTATTTCAGATACCTGAAACTCTTCTAGAGTTTTATTATTAGTTATGTCTTGGGTCTTTTCAGGAGCACCCGCCTCCAATATATGACCATCTCATATTACTTTTCATTTACGAGAATTTTGATCATTGGAACCATTTCGACTATCATGCTTCAGGTATGATTTACATCCTCTCGCTCTAACATGTAATTTAAACTTAGATCATTCCAGCTGGTATATGAGACTTAATTACTCTCATTAGGTCAGTAAATATGTCTGGCAGTTGACATGTAATAACATGAATTACCTTATGAACTTTTAGTTCATATACGAGGATCTAGATAACAATAATTCATTTTCCTCTATCCTATATCCCCCTAATGTTGAAAAAATTATGTCATAAATGATTCTCCAATTAATGTTTAAGAATTTAAACATAAAAGGAGACTCATACTCAATATATATCCTCAACCCTTTTTATTTACCCATTTTGTGCGTTGTGGTGGAGCAATTCAACAATATATCGCACATTCAAAAATTATAAAATGAGAAATGTATGGCTTCTAACCAAAAACCAATCATAACGAGGAGTTTATTATAACTCGTTGGCTTGATGCGTATGAGTGTTGCTATATGAAAACACCATATAAATAATAACTCTTTTGTTCTCATAGTTTAACTATTAAAGATGAGGCATCCAATTGAAAATTTGCTAAACTGTATTTTTCATAATCAGTAGGCTTTGTAACAACTGATATAGCCTAAAATATAAACACACTAGCTTTTGCAAGACGAATAGTCTAATTGCATAATATGAATTCTTTTAGAATCAATTTCACAAACTTATGGTTGTAAGTTGATAAAAACAATGTAGATGCATCTACTGAAATTATATAAAACTTTACACATTTATGGATATATGGGCCCATATTTTATTCAAATATGTAAGATATGCAGTCTCAACTTCAGTGCAAGAACTTCAAGTTCTAGTTCTTTTGGTAAGTGGGATCAATAAAATCCTTTGAGAACAAACAACACAAGAACTTAAGGTTCTTTTAGTAAGTGGAATTTAATCAATTCCTTTAGGCAACACAAGAACTTCATGTTCTTTAATAAGTAAAATTTAATTAATTTCTTTGAGAATAAGCACCATGAGAACTCCATGTTCTTTTAATACATGTGCGTGTATCTCAATAATTTTCGCATCATTATTGATCAGGATGGTCTAACCGATCATGCCAACTATATACATGTGTGTATATATATTTCTGAATTTGGTAAATTTTTGATTTACCATAACATGAGATTCAATTTCACACGTACATGTCTAGTACAACCATCAAAATTGTTCCTTTGAATATGAATATATTTAGCTTTTTTGGAGCTTTCAATAGAAATTATCTTTTAGTAGCAATATATAGCTCTTCTAGAGCATTCCATCGACTTTTGGATACCATAACTTATATCCACATTGACTTATTTCAAATGATAACATATGTTATCTATAAATGGGAGGAAAGGGTTTTGCGGATAGCATGGAGAAGCTGGAAAGGGTTTAGGGGTTTTGAAACGAACAAGGAGAATGTTATATTAGGCTGGGTGGTATCTACTCTAGTGCTGAGATGGGCCGCTCATTATTTTCCCTCAAGCCCATAAACGAAAAACTACGGGCTAAATTGTGTTTTATGCATCTGGTCGAACCAACTCATTTTTACCATCTTTATACTAAGATGGATTATTGAACACTTAAGCATGTTTAATGTTATGTCCTCATGTATATTGTATAAACAACAATATCAAATGAACTAAATTTAAGCAATATATCTACAGTACAATTTTGATACACAAGCTGTGTAAAACTAATTTTACTCAACCCTGCATATTTAAACTATAAAACTTAAATCCTAAATTCTTAACCCTAACCATAAATGTCTACACCCTAAACCTTAAATCATATACCCTAAATTCTAAATACTAACCTTAAATTTTAAACCCTACAACCTAAATCCTTAAATATTAAACCCTAAACTAAAATCATAACCCCTAAAACTAAAGTTTACACGGCATGTATATCAAAGTTTTTTCCATATATCTATAATCATAATTAATATACTAATAAATAAAACATTGAAGAAAGTATAAGAATTATAATTTTACAAGGGCACAATGCCAAAACATGCACCTAATGTTTGATTGAATAGTTACTTTAGCCCTTATTTCTTTTTTGAAGCAATTTAACCCTCAACGTTTTATTTTGGGTCAAAATGGCCCCTTTGCGGACATGGGTGGGCAAAAATTGACTCAAAATCAAATTATTCGACTCAACACGAAAAAATGACTCGTTTTAACTCGACTTGTAATTTCATAAACCCGACTCGACTCAAAAAATTTCAACTAGTGTTTGAGTTATAAAATGAAAATTCAAATAACTCGAAAACTTTAGTAATTAGTTGAATAATTTTCAAGTTCAAGTCGAGTCTATTAACTCTGCCTGATATATTATGTATATCACATGTGAAAACAGGAAGAAATATATATGTATATCGTATATTGATATAGAAAATCGTTTAAATTGGAATCAATATGTATTATAACATTATAAATAATTACAATTAAATTTGTACAGAAACTTGGAAACTCGACTCAACTCGAATTTCATAAACTCGACTCGATTCAGAAAAAAATTCAAATAAAATTTGAATCGTAAAATAGGACTGTAAACTCGAATAACTCGAAATTTTTTGACTCGACTCGATCGAACGTCCAGCCCTATCGAAATGAAAGTTGCTAGTCAACTAACAGTAAATGGCTTGAAATGACGTGACAAACTTACATGGCAGTGCACACAGATGTGTCACTCTGTCAAGTAAATTCAAGTCGTTTATTGTTAGTTGACTAACAATTTTTATCCGCATATGGGTCATTTTGACCCAAAATAAAACGTTGAGCGTTAAATTGCTTCAGAAAAGAATATGAGACAAAGTGACTACTCAATCAGACGTTGTAGTCACCTAATTTTATTGAACCTTTTTTACTTTTTTTTATTTTATTTTTTTCGTGTACACATGTAGTATTATTATTAAACCCAATAATTAAAAATATAAAAAAAATCTATTATATATATATATATATATATAAGAGTCCATTATACAATAAAGGCCCTTTTTAGCCCATTTTGTCTTTTTGTATATATTTTATTTCATTTTTATTTTTAAGTATATCATTATTAATGTATTTCTTGCAATCACACAAGATCCTAATTACATTAGATTTGGGAAGATTACAAGAGATCGTGTCAAACAAGTATGGAAAGTCAAGCTATGTGCAAAGAATTCTCACTGCAGACTCATGGCAAATATATAATAGGATCCGAGCATTTATGGGTCAAGATGTCTTCTTACGTATTGACCATCTTCCGGTTACCTTTTCAGCGCATCTTGAAACGTCTCAATCAGACGTCAGGAGCTCAAGATATGTTCATTTTACTGGAGACATCGCGAGCAAAAAATTGGATATGAATTCAATAAGAGAATTTGATTTTTATTACAAATTTTCAATTATTTTATTGAATATTTGTAAATAATTCAAGCTTAGACATTTTCTCTGTTTATTTTAACTTATTTATGATCAAATCGAATGTAAGGAAAGTGGTTTGATGCTCAAGTAAAGACATTATTCCCTTTCCAAATATATTTAGCACAAACAAAAAATATGCTTTTGGGGTTTTTGATTTTAGGGTTTCTTCATTCCATTGTAATTGAATTCACATTCACAAATCACAACCACACAACACAACACATATACACCCCTTTATTCAAGAGCAATACAAGTCTAGTTGATTTTTGAGGTATTTTTCATACCCAAACACTATTTTTCTTCATATTCTTTTTTGTTACTTTGTTCGAGTAGAAAGAAAAATGGGTGTGAGTTCTCACCAAGTAAAGCCTGAGAAGAAACCGCTATTGCTGAGAGATGAAACTGCGTCACCACCTGATCCGGGGTAGAAGTAGTAGCGGCACGCTGTTGGCGAGCAGCGTCGGGCGTCCATGCACGGTGACAGGTGCGGGGATGTGGTGCAGTTCGCGGCTCAACTTGTACCCCATCTTTGGCAAGTTTACACTTTGGCCCCCACTATTTGTAATCTCTTCACTTTGGTCTTTTTTATTTAAATTTCACTCATTTAGTTATGCAATTTAATCTTTGTGTTATTTAATTTATATCTTTCTTTTAAAAAATTGGTTGATAATTACAACATATAATTTAATTCAACTTTTAGGTTAATATATGTTACGTGATAATGTAATTTCCATATAAAAATGACAAAAAAATAAATATATTAATTATAAAATTCACTCTTAGGCTAGTCCGGCCCCTTATAATTATTAATAGGTTTTAGATGACTTAATTAAGTTTCTACTAATAATGTAATTTAATTATAAATGCCTTAGGTTTAGATTCCTTAAGTAATTTGACTCTTAATAACTAACTTGGTAAAACATTTAAAAAGTAAATAATTCATTTCTCTAATTGTAAGAATATAACTCTCTTAGGTAATTTTCAGTAAATAAACATTTTTTAATTGTAAGCAATTAAATAAAATCATTTAGGTAATCTTTTAGAAAGGTAAATAATATATTTCCCTTAATTGTAAATAGCGGTAAATAAAACTAACTTGATAATTCTTTTAAAAAAGAGTAAATAATCATTTTTCCTTATTTGTAAATAAAACTCTCTTAGGTAATTTTTAGAAAAGTGAATAAATAATTAAATAAAATCTTTTTAGGTAATCTTTTAGAAAATAACTATTGATCTCTAAAATGTAAATAATTAAATAAAGCCTTTAGCATTAGTTGCCCTAAATACATGCTTCTGAAAATAATATTTATTTTTTAACATTAAATCGCCCATAAAAATAAAAAAACATAAAATGACATAAAAAGATTTTTATTGCATCATGAAAAAATGGGATATTTTCTCAAGTAAGGTTAATTCGGTCTTCCCCTAGCAGTTGGGGAATGGTCGAAAGTCTTATGCCAGACTATATTTCCGAATTTTAGGGATTAATGTCTTAATCCCTTTGTGTCTAAAATTGACCGGGGTTTCCTCAATTGTGAGCAAATTTGGGTTAATTTTAGAACTCTATAGATTTTTACATTAATCTTTGCACACATTTATCTGGGTTACCATGGAATATATTAGTGCTCAAGTAAGCGTTGTTTTTACGGGTGTTGTGGGGTGCTAATCCTTCCCCACACGTAATAGTACCCCCGAACTCTCAATCTAGTTTATTTTAAGTTTTTGGTCCACCTAATAAAATAAAATGGACCGATGACGACTTCGTTATCACAAACGTTAAGGCATTTTTTGGCTTTATGCCTTTGCAAGTATGACATCTATAAGTTTACTATTAGAAAATTGTTTTGATTGGATTTAAAATATGATGAAGGTGGTATGATTTCATTGATCTAGAAAATCATACACCGAGATATTATCACGTGCATCGTTTTTAACTCTTCTAATCCTAGTCAGAAGAAAAAGAGTACACGTGATAATATTCAAATACACATATCATAACAAACATCTGCCAAAAAACACAAAATCAAAAGATCAACAATTACATGTGACCTAAAACATCACTATGAAGTAAAGGAATAATCTTGGCCAGTGGAAGAGACCACAAAATAGTGTCCAGGTGATCGAATCTCACAGCCATGGGCTAGAGCATCCGCCACTTTGTTGTCTTCCCTACGTATATGTTGTAACTGCATCGTCCAAGGTTGTTGCCGCAGTTCTACAAATTGATGGGACATCGAACATGAATCAAAGGACAAGGACCCCATGCGAAGAACATGTACTGCATCTAAGCTATCCAATTCAAGAGTTATTTGTCAGTATCCCGCATCCTAAGCACACTGTAGACTAATATTAACTTCCCATAATTTAGCTTCCAACACGCCACAAATTCCTATGAACTTACCAAAACCGATAATTCAGTTGCCCATATGGTTTCAAATGAGGCCACCACATGTCGTATATCCATCTTTCACATATCTTGCACCATTCGTATTTACCTTAACCCAATTTTCAGGTGGTGGTATTGTCGACATTGCTAACGCTTGGCAAAAGATAAAATTTTTAGTGTAAAAGTGCCAAGAAATAATGCCAATGTGAGTCTTATGCGTGCAAGTATATACAGTCAGCAAGTAATACATCAGTAAGCTGAGTATCGAATCCACATGGATTGACCAAGAACTTATTTGCTCAATATTTTACTTGTTTAAAAGAGTTTAAAGTGTTTGAAATGTTTTGGGTTTAAGATTAAAAAGATAGCAAAACAGTAGAGTGAAAATGAAAGCAGTCTAGAAACGAAGTGTTCAAATGAATGATAAGCGTTGGCAAGGGATGCCTGGTTTTCACGCTATTCATGATAACCTTTAAGAACGCCCTGCCTTGAAATTATTGCCGAACATATTCAATGACGACATTACCTATGTCGATGGCAATCTTCAAAATCAACCATGTTAAACCCCTATATGTCTATAGTGAAATTTTTCATTAATTAATTTGATTAAGTTCCAATATATACTCTTAAGGGGTAGATTCACTTCATAAGTAAGTTTATCTACTTGAACATCTTATTTCGAAGCTTCTCTCCTTAGTATCTGACAACTAATCATTGCCCCTCAAGTCTGTTAAGATATTGAGGTTCAATAAGCAAACAGTGTCAGCGGTCGCATGACAAAGCATTTAGAAAACCGAAGTACATGCAAGATAGAAAAACAATGCCAAGGCAATTGAATTATTAAAAACCAAACGTAAAACCAGCGTTAAACGCAAACATCCCTGATAAGTATTTATTTTGGTTATGTTTTTAGTCCTTATTTTGATCGAATATATGTTTGAAGGACTTAATTGGGCTGTTTTTATGTTGTTCTCGTGCAGGTTACGTAATGCTGGAAATAAGTTGAAATGCTGCAGAAAATACTAAAGTCGTGGGCAGGTTCATGGGCATGAACCAGGGCATGAATGCTGACTGGGCGCCACATCAGCACCTTCTAGAAGATGACGTCAGCAACCCAGATAGCTTATCAGTCCACTTATCAGATAGCTTATCATCCGGATTTTTATTTTAAAATTCAAAACTTGGATATTTATCTTATGTAATTTAATTTAAATTTAGGATTTATCATCTTAGGTTTTTAGGGTTTTCAACTACTATAAATACCCCACTTTGGGGTGAATTAAATCATCATTCAATTAGCAATTAAACATCATTTCTTCTTCTCTTGGAAATTCTTCTCTTTTTAGTTTTTCTTAAAGTTCTTTTCTTTTAATTATTTCCTAAATGTCGAGTATGATTAATTTGATAACCATGCTCGGCTAGATCTTTTTAAGCCGAAGGCTTTTTGCAATGACGCGTTCTCAAGGCGAGGTTTGAAACTATGCTTCAAACATTTCGAAAACTTCTTCTCAATTTCTTCATATTTATTTTCTAAATCAAAATGATTTTTTAAAAAACTCAAAGATTGACTTTGGAGAAAAATAATTGTTTTGATCTATCAAGTGGGAGGGAGGATCGATTATTGATCCGACTTCCAAGGAACACACTTAGTAAATAGATTACTAAGGGAAATTGAGATCGAATCGTTTTTATAGAAATGACTTTTCGAGTTGGTTACGAGCTTAATTAATTTGTTTTCTCAAACATTGAGTTGGTTTAGACAAATTATCAAAATTGAAACCAAAAATTGATTTTGGAAATTCAGTTTACAAACAAGTACACAAAGATTGACCTTGAAGTAATTTTGCCAACAAGTTTTTCGAAATAAAAATCTTTACCAAGGAACCAAGTAGAACAAGTCAACACGGAGGCCCGAGGCTAATAATCTCATATTTACTTTAAACTCTTTTAAAAGCTTTCTTTTACTTTCTTAAACAATTATATTTCATTACAACAAACCCCCCACCTAAATCACATCAACATAGCTCCATCAACAACTCTTGGTTCATAAACTACAAAAGCGCGATAAGGAAAGTTCTAAGTCCCTTTGGGTTCGACTCCTACTTCCCTATCTATATTTAGTTTAATTTCTTTATTTATTTATTGGAAGAAGGAAATTATTCTTGACACGTTACGACGCGTGTCAATCCCCCAACCAACTGTAAAAGTTTAGTTCATGGTTGGGGAGTCCATCCACAAAACATCAACGTTTTTCCACATCATCATTCGAATAAATAAAAACAAATAAAAACTAAGAGAATGAGCAAGAAGGAGATTCGTCGATGAAACCCTTCAATGGATCCAAGCTCTCGGTCTTTAGCTAGTCGAACTATGTCGCTCTCGGTTCACCACAGTGCAACCTCTTCTCTCCGATCTCTCCATTCGAGTGCTTGCACGATCTCTTTAAATAAGATTGCGTGGGAACTAGGGGTGGGCATTGTCGGGTACCCGGTTCACCCGAGTACCTCATTAGGCGGCTCGTGTCCCGGCCCATTATATCCGGGTACTCGGGTAATCGGGTACCGGGCACCCGGTTCCTATTTTTTTAATTCTAAAACTAAAAAAATCACATGTTAAACATAATAAAAGAATATAATACAAACATAGAAAATTGGGTCGGGTCGGGTACCCGGTAAGGGGAAACTTCCGGCCCGTGTCCCGATAAATTTGTTGGGTCGGGTAATTTTTTTGGGAATTACTTGACATTTTAGGTTCGGGTCGTCGAGTTTTCGAGTCGGGTCAATCAGGTCGGGTATTTTTGCCCACCCCTAGTGGGAACCTTAGGATAAGCTTTTGAGTTTGAATTTTGAATGCGCAAAGGATAAGACGTGTGATCCTCTTATCCAAATTTGAATCCTAGGGCTGGCGTGTACAAGGTCCAACGGCTACATGACTGGGCATCAGACTTCATTTCTATGCCAGCCGAGCTTGGCAATCTCTGGTCCAACTTTGTCAATTGCAACTCGGCATTCTCTTCGACATTCCCTGTTTATGCTTCTGCGTAGTACTGCCAAGCCTGTCATGTTTTGCCAAGCCTATAATAATACCACCGAAGCAACTCTTCACATTGGCAAAGTACAAAAATTTCCTATCTCTCTAACTCTTTATGCAAATGCATAAATTTAACAACTAAATGCAAGTATCTATACCTAAATACAAACAAAATTATTGTAAAATATACATAAATATTAGTACTTTTTAAGAGTTAACAAGTATCCACCGATTATGACCACTTGCCATCCCCACAGAAGGAGAGGAGACAACTGGAGGCACCCCTAGAGCTCGAGCCGATAACTCTAACCACCGTCTATAATTTTCCAGGACTGGCCTTCTATCTTCCCTTGCTCATAAAAAATTGTCGAGTTCCTATGAACCAAATATACCACAGAATTCCACCGAACATAAGATTCCAATCCCATCCATCCTTTGCAAAATTGGATCGGTTGGTTAAGTTGTCCTTACTTCAGTCTTTAATTTTTAAAGACAAGATACCGCTAAGCTTTTCTAGGCGAATTAAATCATGCCACACCATTTGAACTGACGGACATAGCCTTAGAACATGATTAATATCTTCCACTCCAGAATGACAAACAACACATTAATCATATGTGGAGAAATGTCGCCGAATCCTTTCTTGATTAGTCATTATTTTTCCATATGAATTTAAATTTTATTTGAGAGAGAAGTTAATTAGATTTATTTATTTTGTTTATATCTCATTACTTTGCAAATAAATGTAGGATAAAAAGACTAAATTGATTAAAATAATAAAATTAAAGGGTAAATAGGTTCAATATTATGTTTATAATCTTAGATTACTTAAGAAGTAGGTGGCTATGAGATTACATCGTATATTACGGTTAACAATTTAATACATTCTCGTCGTGTCTCATCCGATTCGATCAGAGTAAGTTCGAATTTAGGCTGAATATTCTCCGACTCAATTTACTTTATATTATTTTGATATATATTTAATATATTTACGAAAATACAATTATATATGGTATATATCTATTCACACACACCATTTTAGGGTTTTTATGTTTCACCTTTTCATTTGTTGGTGAACCGAACATTCTAATCCTATGTCAGATTATAAGGATTACACTATGATAATCATTTTTTAATATATTAGTGTGATATAATGGTAGCATCTGTTTAATTTTTTACTCTTTTTTAATAAGGCACACACACCGTGCAGAATTGGTGCACGAACTCGAGTCACCTGGATAAATTACATCATCTTTTACCACTGAGACAACAAGGGGTAAGCACTATGATGAATCAAACACCGTAATTTTATTCCAAAATCTAAAATTACACCTTATAAATATTAGATAAAATGGACCGGAACCTAACAAGTATCAATAAAAATGTTCATTCTAAAAAACACGAGTTCAAATAGTCCTGTCTATAAGTTGTATGCGCATTGTCACTTTTAAACTATTAAAAAAATATAAACCGAACGCCCCTAAAATGTCTAATTTTGTCTTATTTTTCCCTTTGAAAACAATCATTACAAAATCTATAACGGTTTAATACTCATAATGACACTAATTCAAATTTTTTAAGTCAACTCGATTAAATATTCACTCCTATCTCGATGGGGTATATGTATATGGTGCATCACCTTTATTTAAGGCTAAAATATGATGCAGTCTAAAATGTTATCACACAACTGAAATATTATGTTTTTTATACAATATTTTAGGTTATGTGTTTTCACGACAAGTTTCGAAACTTATCTTAAAACAACAAATCATGTTTTGAAACCTGTCAAAAAATCACCAACTTAAAATATTATTAAAAAATATTGTTTGATAACAATTTAGGTTATATGTTTTTTATAATTCAGATCTACATTTTTTAACTTTAAATTAAGCTGTTGTAGCTTATACTGATCTAGATAAATGCTAGAAACAAAAAGAAAATATCTAAAATAACACGCGGTGTCCGCTCTGTCCAGTGCCCACTACACCACTGTCCCCACAAGCCAATCACTGTTCAGTACGTGTCCCTTTCAGCTCTAAACCACATGTGACTGCAGTTCTTCCTGTAAAAAGTAGGCGTTACAAAAATCTTTGTTTTGTTTAGCTTGGCTTGCGTGGTCCCCACGTTATCTCCATTTTATGTTTTGGTCCCTGAAAAGATAAATAAATCACAATTACATCGTCATAGTTATGTACTTTTCTTTTCCCCTCCAAATAAGACCTTGGGATTTTTTTAAGCACTTGAAAGATTTTGATAGTAGTAATTGTAACCCTTTAGACTCGCCTATGCGTTAATACGGATCTTAGGAAGTCACATTAGAGTCACCGGAGCGACCCACGTTAAAATTTCAAATAAACAAATTGCTAAACCATTTAAAATCATAAATCAAGTTTTGAATTAAAATACAATTTCAGAAAACATTCAAACAATGAAACAAAACTGTGGTAAAAGTTGTTAATACAAGTTTCATACTCGAATATAAATCAAAACGTGACATACATGCCCCCTAATTACATAGGTGTCGTACCCCGCAAGCAAAGCCGAAGAAACTCTCATGTCGGCGTTGATAGCTGCAACATGGTCGATCTTTTAACCTGTGATGGTAAAAATAACGTGAACTTCGGAAAGCTCAGTAATACAAACTATCGAGAGATGCTAAAAGCACAAGTAGGTATATGGCAAGCTTTACATTGTCATGAAGAACTGGGCAACGATAAGCTCAAATTACGATTCGAGATTTCAGATGAGCATTATACCAGAAGGCAACAGAGTTATTCTTTATTTGATCACCCGAACCTTAAGAGATGAGTCTAAAGCCAGAGATTCAAAAGAGATCCAGATTTCAGAAGTTGAATCAAGGAGTTCAGAGTGGTTCATTAAGCGTGAATTGTAAGTTTACAGAGAGTTCAACTTTGATACATTAATTTAGTAGGGTATGTTTCAGAAAAGGTTAGAATGTTTTATTAATTTACTTAACTACCCTCCAACCAAACTCCACAATGCAATTCCCCCTGAACTGCATATAGAAGGTCTTACCCTAGGCCTGAGGCATATGAGCCTACCTAAGGGAATGCCTTAGGTCCAGAAAGACTTACCCTAGGCCCGTAGGCATAGGAGCTTAATAGAAAGGCTTACCCTAGGCCCATTGGGCGTAGGAGCTTAGGTCTAGAAGGACTTACCAGCGCTGAGCCTACAAATCTTCATTCATATCCTAGATAATATACCTCAGATGATTTCAGTTTATATTCAGATGACAGTATTACAGAAAATAGATATCAGATCTACTTTTAGACCAGATGACATGTGTCAAATTTATTATTCTTATTCTTATTCTTATTCTTATTCTTCTTCTTATTATCATTATTATTATTATTATTATTATTATTATTATTATTATTATTATTATTATTATTATTATTATTATTATTATTATTATTATTATTATTATTATTATTATTATTATTATTATTATTATTATTATTATTATTATTTCGTATTCAATGTCATATATTAGATATATTTTTCATATTAGAGGTCATGTAACACCCCAATTTTGGGCTTAGAAGTTTAGGGTCTGAATCGGACCGATCTGATTTTCGGTTCGAATATAAAAGGAGGTTTTAGGAAAAGCCTAGTTCGGGATGCTTTAAAAATATGGAAAAATATCTAAAAATCATCTTTTAATATATATAAGAGAGTGGTGAAATCAATTTTGCAAAATAAGGTTTGGAAATACTACATTTCGCTGTAGTGACTAAAATGCGATTTTTGAAAAGTTTAGCGGTGACTGTTTTGTAAGGATTGAAACTTTGAATCTTTAAGGAGCTAATTTACCCAAAAATGATTTCTCCAGATTTTTCCTTAATTTGAGTGGTTTAATTAATATTTTAATTAATTAAAGGAAAAGGGAAACTACATTTTGGAATTTCATAACTACTTTTTTCTAGTTTTTCTTTTTTCTTTTTCTCTCAAAATTCCATCATCCAAACACTTTTTCTTCAGCAACTTTTTCATTGATTTTCACTTCAATTGATGAGATTTCTATCATCAATTAGTTCCTAATCAATCTTGCATCAAATCCTTTTGATTTTCTCATTGGATTTTCAAGGAAATTGGCTCAAATCAAGGAGAAATCACCATTTAGAGGTAAGATTGTTCTTCTCCTCTAAATACTCAGTTCTTTACTGAAATTCCCAAGTTTTCAATCCTTAATTTAAGTTTTATAAATGGTTTTAATGTTAGAAACTTGATTTTGGCTTAAAACTCAAGATTTGGAAGAAATCTTGAAGAATTTTGTTGTGATTGTTTGGACTCTGTTTTGAGATGATTCTTCAATGTATTTTGGATGTCTAATGATGTGGAAATGAGGTTTTATCAATGCAATCCCGGATATGTTGTATTTCCTAAGTTTTTGCTTATGAAAATGGTGGTTTTTGAGGTGATCTTGGTGTTCTGTTATAGCTGGAGGTATAAGGACGAGTTTATGTTCATTTTGGATGTTAATTGATGTTTATAGAAATGGTTAGAAGTGGTGGATCTTGGCTGGATCAATGTATTTTGGATGTCTAATGATGTGGAAATGAGGTTTTATCAATGCAATCCCGGATATGTTGTATTTCCTAAGTTTTTGCTTATGAAAATGGTGGTTTTTGAGGTGATCTTGGTGTTCCGTTATAGCTGGAGGTATAAGGACGAGTTTATGTTCATTTTGGATGTTAATTGATGTTTAGAAATGGTTAGAAGTGGTGGATCTTGGCTGGGTTAGGTTTTGGAAGTGTTTGAAGGTGATTTCGGGTGTGTTTGGTAGCCGAAATGTTGGTTTTAAGTAGAGCAGCGGGTTTAGGTGTGCTGGCTGAAGATTTCAATGCATGATGATGCATTAATACTCTGCTTTGATGTGTTTAAAATAGGGGAGACATCTTCGGACACTTTTGGAGTTGATCCGGAGGCTTGATTGGCGTTTCGGCAAGCGTGCGAAACGTAATCGGTGAGTGGAGTTGGGTTTCCAGCTTTGAAACAGTTATTTGAAGGTTTTGGGAGCTTAGTTTAAGTCTACAAAACTTAGCTAAGCTCAAGAGTAAGTTTTCGGAAAAACTCTCTTGGATGAGCCATGAAGTGGTTTGATGCATTGGTTATAATTTGCATGTTTAAATTCTGTTTTGAAAGCATGTTTTAGCATGGTTAATGCTGGTTTTGAAAGCCATGTATTGAAGGATGCTCAAGGTAAGAGATCCTTGGTTTGACATATTGTTAAATGGTTTTGATGCATAGTGATGCATGAGGTTAAATGGCTTTGATTAATGCTTTAAAATAGTGAATTGTTGTTGGTAAATGATGTATATTGGCAAGTGATGTAATGGTTTTTAAGTACTTGAATCGGATATAGTTAGCCGGCTATAGGATTGGGTGCATCGTGAATAAAGTCGCCTTGGATGCTGAGGGGTTGTGATTGTACCGTAAACTCCATCCAAGTACCCTAACGAGTGAGGTAAGATCACAACGGTGGTTAAAAGTTCGTGTGTGGATCTTGTGATATGTGTCCCTTGCACTCGTTAGTGGAATTATACAACTACCGATGAGTGATGTGGAGGGGTTGTGATTGTACCGTTAAACTCCATCACGGGTGTTGAGGGGTTGTGATTGTACCGATAAACTCCACCTTATGTTGTTCGGTAGTGTGTATGAAGCGTATGGGACAACGCTTGTAATCCGCGTATCCGATTGTGTTTTGTGTTGTAAATGGTTATGAGTTATCACTTGAAAGCCAATATGATGTGTTGATTATAATGAAGCATGAGATGCTTGTAAAGTATGCAAGGTTGCATGAAAAGAGATGAGCATGTGTTTAAAAGCTTTGTTGAAAGTGTTTCCTAAATTGCATTATTGTGTTGTTTTCTTTAGAGCATGCCTCACTAAGAAATTGTGCTTACGCTCTCTCTCTCTTGTACCAATAATGCAGATAATTGAAGTGTATAAGGGCAACAAGGAGGATAGAGTGTCCAAGGGAAACCAAGCTCATGTATGGTGATGTTTTCATACGCTATTAGTTTTGGTATTTTGGCAATGGGAACCTAAAATGTGTTTTGGGAGATGTGTTGAACTCCCTAGGTTGTGGCATGTTGCTTTTGATGGTTTGATATTGTAAATGGCCTTTTAATGCTTGTTTTGGAGTTTGGTTGATTGATTGGTTTGGATAATAGGAAGCATGCCTATAGATATGTGAAATTCCATGTTTGTTGCTATGAATGTGTTTAGGAGTTACAAACATGCTCCTTATATGTATGATGTCTTGTTGGCATGATTAGGGAGTCATTAGGATGTGTTTGAGTGGCTTTATGCATGAAAAACCAGAAAAATCTGCAGCTTCTGGTCAGACCGTATCGGAACACCCACTAGCATTTTGAAATAGGGGCCTGAAATGGCCTTCATGTTTCGAAACGGCTGGAGGCTGTTTCGAAACGGCTTGGCCACTGGAAGGCCTTGTCGGAACTAGTCTCGGAACCAACCCGTGTTTCGGAACGGTCAACGCCGTTTCGAAACAGGTGACCGTTGGGCACTGATTTGAATGGGGTTGAGGTATGCAAGCTTATGTTTTAGTCCCGAAAGTTGTATTTGCAATTATATGAGTTCGAGAAGTCCAATTAAGGTGAAATTTTACCAGGAAGCATGTAACATGACTAATTTAATATTGGTAACTTAAAATCAGTTAAGACCTTCTAATTTTCAGAATTTAAATTTTGGTCCCTAATTTTTGTATATTGTGCAATTGAGTCCCTTATTGAAATTCGATCGCTATGCTTTATGCGTATATGAATCTCGGGTGTACACTTAGGATTAACGTGCATCTAGACAAGATTAAAAAGAAAAAAAAGGGTCGTTAATCAAGGTTGACTTTCGGGTTGACTTTGGTTTTCCCCGTGTAATCTTCGTAGTTCGGGTCAACCGTCTAGGCCGGGCTAAGGGGGTTACAGGTTAGAAACTAGTGTATTGCTTTCCTTTCGTATTACAGTGTCATACTTTTAATTTTTAAGCATATATTCTTGGTTTAGAACAAAAAGTATTTACAGATACATGGTACGCGCTTTATGACCCAATTCATTTCTTAGAGGTACTTGACAGATATCAGAAATATGACATTTGACAATTTTGGACTGGTTTTAGAACGAGGTCCCTATGAATAAGGGAGTTTGATAAAACGAATTGAATCAACATCGAAAGTTGATGCATCAGAATCGTTAGGATATCAGATATATCGCGAGCAAAATTAAATGTTACAGCCTACGAGGGTATTAAGGTCATTATGACCTTTGGGGTAATCTGGTAAATGAACCAACAAGGTATAAACGGTGACATAAAGAATTTAGGAATTCTAGTTGTTCATCAAGTTTCCGAGCTCCTTTGAACTAATTGAAACCCATTAACACAGTGTTTAATATCTCACCGGATATGTACACTTCAACTATTCATTTCTCAGAACTTACTACATAGCATAACAAAAATAGCTCGCCTTCACCAATCGTCCACTGAACCTATTACCAGAAATCAAGAATATATTCGAGCGGTATTTTCCAAGTATTCAAACATGTGCATTGTACCTGAACTCATTCCAAAACATCGAATGTGCCTTAGGAGAACAGATCCCTCTCACTATTAACTATGTACTTTCTTCAAATAAATTGCACGTGCATTCACACGGTATTCTCCCACTATCATCATAGTATCTGAATCGACCAACTGACACGAGTCGTATTTTACCACTTTTAGAGCCATTACATTTGTTTGTCTTTATTGAGATTTCTAATTCCATATCTTAGAAGTATTCTCCGACATTCTAGTATTCGAGGGTATTTCAGACATTACGATGCTCGAAAATGTTTCAATTATTCAGAGTTTCTCGGTTCTTCCATCTGTTCACTCGTTTCAGACCTCGATGATATATCCCATATGTCGATTGATTGACAATTAATGCTTGAAGACAATATCACTCTTTAGAGTCACTGTAACCCATTTCAGCCTTATCAATACACTCAATCCTTTTGAGTCATTTTAATCAATTCAATCGCTTTCGCCCCATTCCTCAATTCATACATACAAATATTTTTCCGCAAATTTATCTTCGTCGAATTATTTAGAATTCTAGCAACTCAAGTACTTTACAAACTCGAGGGTTTAAGTCTTGTTACCGTGACATTTAAGTAATCTGAGGTTTTCAAGTGTATCAAATGTCTCATCGGATCAAGTATAGCTTCATGAGTTATTTTTATAGATAGGGGTATTCTCATCATTCATCAATTGAATCTTTGACATTTTTTAATCAAAAGGATAACCAGACTTAAAGATTAACCGACTCATTAATCATGCACTGAACTTGGAAGTCCTTTCGATCTATCAAACCTCTTATTCGAATATTTGTCTTGACCATTATTATTTTTATCTCATAAATGATCGACATAGGCGGAGATAATCACATGCTCAAACATGGTCGTGCAAACATTAACCAAATACCAACATATTACAAAAGCATGCAGAAGGCAGTAATGTATTACCTTGAATCTTTGCTATATTGGTCGACTCTCGAACGACATTCGAACACTCTTGAACCCGAATTTGACGTCCCTTAACCATTCATATTCAAGGAATTGTGAGTACCTTCAATTACACAATATCCCATTTCAGTCCTTATTCATAGAGCTCTTAAATGAATAAATAAATACATAAACAAGTTCGGGTTCAAGGTTGGATTCAGAAGCTTTCTGGTCAGAGCTTTGCAAAACAGGCTTCAAAATCGGACTCGGGACATCGATAAATATAAAATAGGAGTTTTCGAAAAATTTGACTTTTTGGGTCAAAGTCAACGCTGACGTCACTGGTCAATTGGGTTGACTCGGCTGAGTCAACTCGAGCGAGTTGACTCACTGAGTTGACTCAGTGGGCTAACTCGGCCAGGTCGGGTCAACAGAGGCGGGTCGAGTCAGACTCGGGCATACGGGTCGGTTCAGACTCGGGCAAACAAGTTGGGTCAGACTCAAGTTTGGATTTGGGCTTAAGTCAGATCGGTTAATGGGCTTGGGCCGGTTCAAGATGGGTTCAAGCCGGTTTACTAGCTCGGTTCAGAGGCCAGACCAGGTCCGAGGCCGGTCCAGCTAGTTAAGTCCACAGACCACCGTCACGGGCGGCCGAAAATAGCACCAAAAAAGCCGAAAACACAACATAACTCAAACCAAGTCGGGTTACGCTAAAAATCTTACCAAACTTACCCATAACGAAAAAGATACGGCCGAACTAACGTAACTCCGGCGACGTTCCGAACGACGTCTGATGAACGATCGGATAACTGAGTTTTACTCGACGGTGCCAGAGATCGAGGCGGTGAAGTTGAAAAGCCTTGAGGGAGAAAAAATTTCAGATCTCAGATCTGTGTTTGTTCCTATTTTTTTTATTCCCCAAAAAAATAGAGCAGCTAAAGAGTTCGACTTCTATTAAATTTTGGTATAATCGAATCAATGAGCTTAAAAGAAATCTATGGTAGATCATAACTAGAAATTTCCTTAGATTGAGTGGTTAAGGCTTTGGCTTACCACTTCATATGTTAAGGGTTTGAACCTCTTTAATAGCACATTCTTTTTTTCTTGTTTTTCCCTTAAAACTTGGGGTGTTATGGTAATTGTCATTAAACAATTTGGGTAAAAAATTAACTCATTAAACAATTTGGGTAAAAATAGATAAAAAGTTGTAATGTTTACCTATTTATCATAATAAAAGGGTGATTTTTAAAATGAGAATTTCGTCGTGACATTTTAATCATATTGAGTTTTGCGATTACTATTATCATTTTAATATTTTTTTTAAATCAAAGTATAGTATAAATTGGTATTTGCGATTTTATATTTAAATTAAAATTTCAATAAAATAAAAAATATAATTGAATATTAGTCTACTTAATACACTTGCTATTGTTATGTGATTTTTTTTATGATTATTATCCTATATACTGGCTATAGAGATTAAAAGTTTTCATAAGTGCCTTAATTTTAGGGTTTAGGGCTTTAGGTGTAGGGGTTTAGAATTTAGGGATAGTGGTTAGAATTTAGAGTTTAGTGCTAGAATTTAGGGTGTATATGTTAGGGTTTAGTGTTTATGGTAATATGGTGAGAATTTAGGTTTTAATATATAAACCCTAAATTATAATTTTAAACTATAAATTCCAACCACTATCCCTAAATCCAAAACCATACCCCTAAGCCCCTAAACCATACACCCTAAACTAAGTCCTTAAAACCTAAAACTAAGACGCTTGTGGAAACAATTTTGTTTCCACCGCCAGTGTATCAAATAATTACCCTTTTTTAGGGGAAAATATATGATGCACTGGCGGTGGAAATATTTTGTTTCCACAAGTGCCCTAATTTTAGGGGTTAGAGATTCCGTTTAGGTGTTTAGGTTTATGGGTTTAGAATATATGGTTTGTGGTTATAATTTAAGGTTTATGGTTAGGTATTAAGTTTAGGGTAATACATTAGGGATTTGGATTTTTACATAAAACCCCTATATTCTAACCCTAAATTCTAAATTCAAACCACATTCTCTAAATTCTAAGCACACAAACATAAACCACAAACTATGAACCCTAAACTAAATCCCTAACTAGGAGTGGGAATCGAGTGGGGCATAGACGGTTTTGCATTTCTCATTCCGTCCCCAACACTTGCGGTTACGATTACGGGGAATCTCCATTAAATTCTTCGGGGATTTTTTCGTCCACATACCCTCCCCGCACGGATCTCCGCGGTTTTTAAGGGATCCTTATCCCAAAAAATTAAACAAAATTACTATTTTACTGACCAAAATAAATGGCCAATTCGATTTAAAATATAAAGTTTGGATACTTCGATTAGAAGTAGTTACGAGATGATAAAGATTGAAAGAGTGTTGTGTCAATGTGTTGAGGAAGATTTAGACGAGAGTTTTAGCTTATATCTAAAAACAAAGATAGAAACATGTTGAGAAACTTGAGTGTGGCTATGTTTGAGAGAAAATTGAAGTGATAATAATAAAATTAGGTTTTTTTATCAAGATATCTATTAGGGGTATATAGATAAATAAGTATATATTTTTCAAAATTTTTCTAAAATATCGGGATCCTTGCGGATATTTTTTGGGATTCTAAACGATTATTACGGTTCGGTTATCCTCACAATTTGGATATAGCAATCCCCGTTCTCATCCCCTTTTGAGCTTCGGTGATAAAACTCACCATATCCCCGTCCCCGTGAGTGAAGATTTTGGTTATTCTCCATCCCACCAGTTTGGATCCCGAAGATTTTTAGATATTCTGTTGAGTGGATCGAAAGATCGATATGAACCAAGAGGGGGTGAATTGGAAATTTAAAGTTTGTGTGGTGGAAATTTGCAAATTAAAAGATAGACAAGAGATTTTAGAGTGGTTCAAGTTCCAAATGAACTCTACATCCACTACCTTAGCTTCACTAAGGATTTGCAAAAATTCCACTAATTGCTCTTCCCCTTTTCTAGGCTAAGGAGGCAACCCTTACAATTTCGGTTAAATTTTCTACCCAAAATTTAACCCAATCCTCACAACAAGGTTACAAAGAATTTGATGGCTAATAGAGTATCTCTCAATACAAATTGTAGCCCAATTACAAGCACTCAACCCAATTGAACAAGACAAGAATGAAAATTACAATTGGGGTTTCTAGACAATATGGGATTTTTGCACAATTGCTTGGATTTGATGAATAGATGTTTTCTTGAAGATCAATAATTGTTGCTGAAGCTTTTGGAGGTCTCTTTTATACCTTCTCATTGATTTCTAGCCATTTGGGTGGTTGGGAACATAAAAGGAGCCGTTGGAACCCTCTCTTACCACCATAAATGCATTTCTGCAGCTATCTGTATCGGTACACAGGGAGCCGTATCGATACCTGTCTCAAAAAAGAAAGAGTCGTTGTGTGCAATTAATAAGGGGTATCGATACGCACGTAAGCGTATCGGTACGGGGTATCAAAACGGTAAAGGCCGTATCGATACTTTTTTCTCAACTTAACTCACTATCGATTTCCGTATCGGTACGAGGGTTTTGCGTATCGATACGGGTCAACGACTATTTAAAAATTGGTTACCAACCAACTGACACCAACGGTCAAAATATTTAAACTGACTTGATTTAAAAATTTATTAAAGCCGTATCGATACGAGGGTTTACCGTATCGGTACACCATTCAAACTCCATAGGCTTTTACAAAGGGGCGTATCGATACAAATGGAATTTGTTTCGATACGAGTTCTGACAGTAACTATCTTTGTAAAAAAGTTATCGATACGGTTAGGAGCGTATCGATACACCTGAACGATTTTCAATAGTTTGGCCTTGGAACACTTAGAAAATATTTAGAGTTTGAGTTTTTCAAATCAGTTTTAAAGTGTTGGTGATTTAAAACTTATTAAGGGACTTATAAAAACAATTTTAAGTTTTTCAAATTGATCTTTAAAGATTTAATTATATCAAAATCAAACATAGGTTTTACAATCTCCCCTTTTGATATAACAAAACTAAAACTTAAAATTTTTGACACTTTGAAAAACTTTGTAAAATTAACTCCCCCTTAATATAAGCTTGGTAACTTTTGAGTTAAAATCAAAATTTTTGAAAAGTGTGTGAGCTAGTTTCTCTCCCCCTTTTTGTTAGATCAAAAATATTGAGACAAAAGAGAAGTGCATAATCATAGACAAAGGTATAAATAAGAAACATTAATATTATTGATCATAGCATCAAACTTAAAATCCAAACAAAAGCAGAAAAATCAAAGCATAGGTTTAAATATAAACTTAGTCCTAAGAACATAAATCAAAGGTGCATAAAATAGAAAAAACCTAAATGATATGCATGAGATGCAAGAAGAAACGTCTAGGCATCGTCTTCGTCATCTTCATCATCAACTCCCATTGGCTCATTATCCCTCATGCTATTGCGCCACTCATCATGGAAAGCGGAGATGGAAATATTCAAAAAATTGTGACCGCTTTCAAGAGATGTGAGGCGATTCTCAATGCTCGCCATCCTTGTATCAAAAGTAGTTTCAAGGGAGGTAAGACGAGTGTTCATGTCCGTGCGCAACCCGGTAAATTGCTCATTGAGGTAAGTCATGAGAGCATCCATGGAGGGTTGTGGAGCTTGAGGAGCTTGAGGTTCTTCAAATACGGCAGCGGCCTCGGGTGGTAGCTCGGCAAGACGTACCCATTCAGCATTAAAATATTGAAACTTCGCCCGTGCAAGAGATCGCTCATCAATGGGATCGGTGAGTGGAGTTGGGTAGTCAAAAGAGCAATCAATATCCTTTTTAACAAAGAAATAACTTAAGGCCGTACCATATGTAAAGGAGGTGACGAGAGTTGTGTGACGATTTTGCACATGATAGACGATTTCCCCAAACATGATTCGAGCTAGATTTGGACGATTTAAGGTTTGATTTTTTTTGTGTTAGTATATTATGATTTTTTTGTATAGTTATGATTGTATATATAATCGAATTTGGTATGATTATATGTTATCATTTGATTAAAACTTATATATAATGTATTAGTTATTAGTAATGTTGATAGATAAATAAATAATTTTAAGTTTCATGCCTTTATCTATTTATTTATTTATGAAATGATTAGATTTGTTATAAAAATAACATACAATTATATCAAATGTCTATTTATTATTGACAATGCCAACATTTTCTTATGAAAAAGAAGAGATGTGTTTTTGGTTGTTTAATGATTGACGTTTATAGTTTGTAACTTAAAGTTTTGTTACATGATAACATATTATTTTATATTTGTGCATTATTAGAGATGCGATCATTAAGTAGTAATATTATTAATTTGTTTAATTTGATTTATATCTCATTTTATGCTTGGTTTATAATTAGGGATTTCAATTCGCAAAAAGTGGTCCAATTTCATACTTTAATTAATTAAGACATATATAGATTTTAACAGATCTAGCCAAGCAAATTTTGAACATATTTATTTTTGTTGGTTAAAGCATTTTTTTTCTTGTTTCTTATAATTAAAGATCAAATTTTATTTATGTTATTCTATGGATAAAAGTTGGTATTTTTAACCGTGTTTTGAGTTTTACATGTATTTAAATGGCTTGGAAAGAGATGTGATATAAAGGGACTATGAGAAGCTATCTCGGTCATATGCTATGTCTCCATTGTCCACGAGAGAAAAATCAATATCGGTAAATTTTGGTTTTATTTTTTTTTATATTATCATTTTAAAGTGCGATAAATCATGATGATTTTGAATTTACAAGAAGATTATTATAAAGTCTATATTTGCTCGAAAGCAATATTTCTTCTTCGTCGAAAAACTCGACCATAGACTTATCCCAATTTTAAGTTACGAAAATTCGTCTTGATCCAAAAAGTTTTATGGGAGGCATTCCCTGAAGTGAATGCAAAGCATGATGTTTATTCCATGCAATTATCAATGATGGGGCATTCCCTGAAGTGAATGCAAACATGATGTTTATTCCATGCGATTATTGGAACTGTTTCATTCCCTGAAGTGAATGCAAACATGATGCTTAAAGAATCCTGTGGACAAGTTTAACAATGCCGCGTACGAGGATTAAATCTTTGTTCTCTGTGATAAGGATATGTGAAAAAGTTTCAAATGCTCACTGGCTCTACTCCATTCCCTGAAGTGAATGTGAGATTATATTATGGAAGAAATAAAAACCACATTAGAAGTTGTGGTCGTGATCGAGGCTATGAATATAGACATGGAAAATATGATCATTTTAAGAATACTTTTACCCACTGGTAGTGAGGTTATAAGGATGACAAGAGTGATAAAGATCATTCTATTGAAGTAAAACTCTTCTTATTACAAATGCGATGTTATAAACCATTGGTCTCGTACGTGTTGTACGTTGAAAAATTAAGAATCATTGAATGATAAAGGAAAGAAAATAGAAGTAAATTTTGTTTGCGAAACATGAAGAAGATGATACTGATCCAACTTTATTTGGACATTGTTGGTCCAACTCTTTTGGATGTTGTTGATTTTCTTATAACCCTCGAAAGAAATAAGTCATCTTCTAATTATTCTCATAACTTTGAAGAGAATTATTTATTTATTTTTATTTATTTTACGTTTATTTATTTTATACACATTAATTATTTACGTTTTATATTTATATTTATATATTATGATATTTATTTATTTTTTTAACATGATTACTTGTCAAATACAATTTATGGTGACGATTTATGCTCAACATAAGCATAAGATATATTTTCCCATTTAAATTCAAGGGAATAATGTGAGTACTATATCTCAAAGTACTGAAAATATTGATGCTCTAGAAGAGCAATAAATTCTTGAGAGAAAGCACATTATGAAAAGTGCAGAATTGCGAATATTGCAATAATTACCGCTAATGGTAATAATATCGTCACCACTATAAGTGAAAATTTTAAGAGAGCAATATGAGTTTGCAAAATATCCCCTTGGAAATTATAGATAACATATGTTATCAATTGACATTTGAAATAAGCCAATATGAATATAAGTTTTGGTAGCCAAAAAGTCAGTTGAAAGCTCTAGGAGAGCTATATATTACTACCAAAAGATAATTTCAATTGAAAGTTTCGAAAGAGCTAAATATATTCTTATTTAAAGGAACAATTTTGATGGTCGTACTAGACATGTACGAGTAAGATTGAATTACATGTTATGGTAAACAAGAAGTTTACAAATTCAGAGATATATACACACATATATATAGTTGGCATGATCGGTTAGACCATCCTGATCAATAATGGCGCAGAAATTATTGAGATTTACATGCACATGTATTAAAAGAACCTGTAGTTCTTGTAGTGCTTATTCTCAAAGGAATGGATTAAATTCCACTTATTAAAGAACGTGAAGTTCTTGTGTTGCTTAAAGGAATTGATTAAATTCCACTTACTAAAAAAACATGAAGTTCTTGTGTTGTTTGTTCTCAAATGATATAGATGATCGCACTTACCAAAAGAATTAAAACTTAAAGTTCTTGTACTGAAGTTAAGACTGTATGTCTTGCATATCTGAACGAAATATGGGCCCATATATCCACAAATGTGGAAAGTTTTATATGATTTTAGTAGATACATCTACATTGTTTTATCGACTTACAACCAGAAGTTTGTGAGATTGATTCTGAAAAGATTCAAATTATGCAGTTAGACTATTCGTCTTGAAAAGCTAGTGGGTTTATATTTTAGGCTATATCAGTTGTTACAAAGCCCATTGATTATTAAAAATATAGTTTAGCAAAATTTCAATTGGATGCCTCCTATTTAATAGCTAAACTATGAGAACAAAAGAGTTATTATTTATATGGTGTTTCCATATATCAACACTTATACGCATCAAGCCAACGAGTTATAATAAACTCCCCGTTATGATTGGTTTTTGGTCAGAAACCATACATTTCCCATTTTATGATTTTTGAATGTGCGATATGAATTGCTCCACCACAACGCACAAAATGTGTAAATAAAAAAGGTTGAGAATATATATTGAGTACGGGTCTCCTTTTATGTTTAAATTCTTAAACATTAATTGGAGAATCATTTATGACATGATTTTTCTCAACATCAGGGGAGATAATAATCAGCTGGATAGAGAAAAATGAATTATCATTATCTAGATCCTCGTATATGAACTAGAAGTTCATAAGATAATTCATGTTATTACATGTCAACTGCCAGACATATTTACTGACCCAATGAGAGTAATTAAGTCTCATATAACAACTGAAATGCTCTAAGTTTAAATTACATGTTAGAGCGAGAGAATGTAAATCATGCCTAAAGCATGATAGTTGAAATGGTTCCAATGATCAAAATTCTCGTAAATAGAAAGTAATATGAGAAGGTCATATATTGGAGGCGGGTGCTCCTGAAGAGACCCAAGACATAACAAATAATAAAACTCTATAAGAGTTTCAGGTACCTGAAATAAAGATTGAAATCTTGAAGAGATCTCGATGAGTTATGTCATTACGAGAATGGAACCAGAAAATTGAAAAGTTGTCGACAACGATTTTACAAACAATTTTACATAAAATACTTCTATAGAAGTAAAAAAAGAAATCGAGGATCTTGTATAAAATCTATCCAGA
The DNA here is from genome assembly GCA_958450335.1 of Hibiscus tridactylites. Taxonomy (NCBI): domain Eukaryota; kingdom Viridiplantae; phylum Streptophyta; class Magnoliopsida; order Malvales; family Malvaceae; genus Hibiscus; species Hibiscus tridactylites. Next base: position 11,865,516 of record OY288281.1, on the reverse strand, counting down.
AGTATAGATATTGAATTGGCCAATGTTGAAAGACGTTTTGAACTTCTAAAAACAGAAGTATTTGGACCAGCAGTCCAAACACCTAAAGGTGTAATGCAAGTGAGGCACAAATAAGTAGTCGTAAATACGACTTGAACTATGATTTATGAAAAGTTTTAATTACTTCATGGTGGATGCAATTACTTTGACAGTTTTGAAAATTTTACTTGCGTCTAATTATTTGTGGATCCATATTTATCCTTGAAGGATCTAAAATGCTATAAGCATTTGGAAATTTCCGAGGAAATTTATTTAGACATGTCTCATGAATATTTTGGCGCATTTGGTATAATCGCCTTAGTGAATACTAATTGAGAAAATACTATAAGAATGATCAGATTTCCTTATGTATTTTATAAAGGAGTTTGGATCAAGATCCATTATGATAATTTTAGAACTCCTAAAGAGCTTCAAATTGGAAACTCATGAAGTACTTTCAATACAAGTACTTGAATCTTGACATCAAGTTTATCTCGACCTGAAGATCGAGCATTTTTATATATTTCTTTTGTCTATGAATAGACATAAGCTGAAAGAATCTTAAAGAAGATTCAATATGAATAGAGCATATCTATTGAGTATCCCAATAGTTGTAAGATTGTTGGATGTGAATAAAGATAATTATATCTTTTCTTGGTCTTGAAGCACTATATATTAGTTGGTCAAGAAATATCTATGAATATACAAAGATCATTACATTTAGATCTTCAAACATTCGTTGATGCCTCCTCAAATGTCGTAGAAATAATTGTTATGCACGAGACAAGCCAAAAAATGTGTTTGGCTAAGACTATTGACCCAACATATCTAAAAGATACGTGGATTTACTTTTACAAGATATGATAAAAGCTATCTTGTGTGAAGATAACGCAAGATGTATATCTCAGTTTGAAAGTGGATACATCATGGAACATATTACTCCAAAGTTTCATCCCTCACGATCTTTAGAAAAATGATATTCAAGATTAAATTATAAAGATTCAAAGATCTTTTGTGATGTTTGCATGAGGGGGAGTAAATACGCGTTGCACTCTTTTTCCCTTAACCGAGGTTTTGTCCCAATGAGTTTTCCTGGTAAGGTTTTTAATGAGGCAACATGTTATGCGTATCAAAGATGTGTGTACTCTTTTTCCTTCACTAAAGAATTTTTTTCCCCACTGGGTTTTTATCTTAGTAAGGTTTTAACGAGGCACATTATCTTCATAGACATCCAATGGGGAGTGTTATGAATATTTATCTATGTGGATGTCTATCATGATTAGAACTTTATCAAAGGAGTTTGATTTATTTATTATTAGGAATATTATCTCTATGAATTAGAGTTTAATGTATTATGTACTTCTTATACCTATAAATAGATGATTCATTGAAGGCATTGTATACAAGTCTATATTTGAGAATAATACAAATCTCCCTCTTTCTCTCATCTCTTTGTTCTTCTTGTTCTTATTCTTGTTCTTCTTTATTTTATTCACAACACAATTATTTTTTTGTATTTTTTATTAACGATTTAATTTTATACTTTTAAAATTTTGTAATTTCGTAACTTTATATTTTTAATATAACTTCTAAAAGTCCGCATCTTTGATAAGTCATGTGTTCGTCCCTACTTAACAGGACGAGGCATTAGGTCTTTTTCGATTAGGTTAGAGGTAGGGACGTAACCAAGATTTGGAGTTGGGTGTAAATCATAAATGTTTGAAAGTGGGAAGCAAATTCATAAATAACTCAAAATTTAGAAAAAAAATTATATATAAAAACAAAGGTAAAAAAATTTTGGAGGGTGGGGGCCAGTTACCCCTCCCCACCCCTATGTAACTCCGTCTCTAGTTAGAGGACAAACCATGACGTTGTGTTCGATAACTTCTTAAATTATTATTATTATTATTATTATTATTATTATTATTTAGATTTTGTATTAAATCAAAGAAAATTTTCTTTGCATTATATACAAGATGTCCATATTTAAAGTAGTACATTTGATTGGTTGGCCAAGCTGCTCATCTTTATTTCATCATATCCCCTTAGATCATGGGTTTTATACTCACTAAGAACACTCCTCTTCTTTTCCCTAAAGTCCTCATTCTTCTCTCCTCTAGGTAGGATTATGATTAGCTTCAAAAAATGTAGTTGATTCAAGTGAACATTCAAATGATGACACATGGATTCATTAATAATTTGAACTAAACTAATAGAGAATTAAAAGTTAAAGTAATTTATTTTAACAAATCTTATCTAATCCTAATCCTACCTAGAGGGGAGGGGAAGAGAAATTTTAAGGGAAGGAAGGGTGTATTCTTGGTAGGTTTAAAGCTCATGACCTAAAGAATTACGAAAAAATAAAGATGAGTAGTTTGGTCGACCGACAAACGTGCTTGCTCAAAAAATAAAAGGAAGTAAAAAATATGTTTAACTTTAACCTTTTGAAAATATTATGTTTAATCATAAATTAATATTTAAAAGAATTTGTCTGAATGTTCACTTGTATATCAATTAAAACTCAAAATCTAGTCTTGATAAAAGATGTTATTTATTGAATATTCAATTAATAAGAGTTTTTAAAATTTTAAATTTTGATCATATTTTATATTAAATAATTATAATAAATTTAAGTTTTATAATTATATTAATATTAATATCTTTAAAAAATAAATATTTTTTTGAATTACAAAATTAAATAAAATTTTAATTCCTTGCTAATGCGGTAAATAATTTAGTATCAAATCAAATAAATAAAAGCACAAATATTAAAAAAAGAGAGAAAAGACTTCTCTTCTCAATATTATACATAACTTCCATTTGTCATTCTCTGTAGCATCAACAGGTCAATATCTTCTATCCAATTTTTTCTTCTTTTATTTCCTCAGTTTCGTTTTTGTTTGAAAATTTTCTTTTCTGGGTTATTTATTTTTTAGTATTTTGTTGTTCCAGGTGAGTGAAAACAGAGGAGGATCTGATGTACTTGCCGGTTGATCTTAATTATACACAAGATCATGATGGCCCTCGAAAATAAAGGTTTGATTTTTTTCTTGAATTATCTTCTCCTAGGTTCTTTGGGTTTAAAGTTTTGAACTGCGATCTGCTTTGAGTTATGGGTTTTAGTTTCTTTGATTGAATTTTCATTTATTTAATTTTCCTGGGGTTTTTATGTGAATTTCTTTTGGCATTGTCTCGATGGGTTTTCGAGTTATGTTGTTCTTAAAAATCCAGTTCTTTAATTTTAAGTGTTCAGATCGCTTTGCTTTATCTTCATCTGGGTTGCTTCAGTTTTGATTTTTTTTATATAATTTAAATCTAATTAGGAGGTCTGGTAGGGTTCCTATTGGACTGGTTTGAGATTTGGTGTCTTAAAAGTTAAAAGGTTTTTAAAATTCTGGTCTGCCATTGAACATACCTAATGTGAACTGAAAGTTTATGTTATACTCAATTAAGTGATTTTATTTTGGAGACTTGTACCGCGTACCGGATAAACGACAGCTTACTCACGAAAATATGATATTAACTTGGTTCATGTTACCCTGATCTATGTATAAATTGAATCTGTTGTTTGTTTATTGGAATGATTGGAAGAGAAGTATGTAACTACTGTTTTACATATTTAGTTCTAAGCTGTCTGTTTTCCAACCGAATCTAGTAATCTACCTTCTCTAGTCTTAAGCAATCAGTACTATGTGGAGAAGTTTTACATGGTGTATTGTACTATTTCTAGATAATTTCGAACCTTTTTTTTTGCTTGCTAGGCTCTTTTGTGCTACCCTATTCTGTTCAATAGCCTCGTTGTCTCATACACGTAACACACCCCTCACGGAAGTTAATCTTTCTTTTTTGCAATGCACTGCCTCTAGGGTTTGGATTCCCTAAAATCCAATGGAAATAGTTCCTGGATTTTGTTGGATTTAGGTTTTATTGTACCGTCTCAGCATAGTTTCACTAGCAATTAATTAGGTGTAAATTTGGAACTAAATCAATCAGTGGATAGCACTTAGCTAAGAAATTTGTCATTTATGTTTTGTATATAATCATGAAAACTGGAGTAGAACTGGGCTTATTGTTGGACATTCATTTATTCAAAATTTATAAATTAAGATATTAGTAAAATGGGACTTTTGTTGAATTTATTTCAGGGGAAATTTGACAGCTCGTCCTTCTAAACAAGTAGAACCGGGTTTATTTTATTTTATTTTTTTTCATTTGCTAATCTGGATGTAGTTAGGTCCTTGATCGGCATGGTTAAACAAGTAGAACTGGAGTTCGGAAATTGTCTTTGTTAGTTACCAAAATAAAATTTATCCTTGTGGGTATATTGGTTATGCGGTCTGTATTATTTATTTTAAGTAAACTTCACTGGTTAGTACTTGGTTAATTCATTCGTTTGGATCCCATTGAAACTTATCTCCCTTTTCATGCCCCTTTCTCCCCGATCCTCCCCATTTTTCTCGTTTCTTCTTTTTCATGTTGTAGAAAGGTAACTAGATTTCTTGCTTTCGGAGCAGTTTCTAAATTTTAACCAACAATTACGGACTGTTAATGGGATTCTCCACTTCTGTAAAGAATCATGACTTGTGAAGTCTTTGAGGTTAGAAATTATGCATCAATGATTGGTTTGAGGTTACTAGAGGGCTAGAGGCTGATGTCAACAGAATACATTCTTGATTTACATTTAATCATATTTTTTTTTATCAGAATAGCTTGATAGTATAGTCTTTAGGCAAGCAACTTCATTGATGATCTTGGGAAATAAATGGCAAATTGGCACACTCGTTAAAGTATTAGCTACTTGAATTTCATCTTATTGCGACGGATATATTCCAAGAAAGCGGCATACTTTATCTTTGAGGGTCCTAACTTTTAGAGTTTTTCAGTTCTTGAACCCTATTTAGCTCACCATTTTTTGCACTATGTTTTGTGATTTTTGTCATTGTGTCAGCAACCGTCATTTATGTTTGTTCTTTGGTTCAGAGGAATTACTATGGGCCATATTGGTGATGATAAATCAAGTTTGATATTATACTGATGTGCATGCTTATTTATTTTATGTAGAAACTATGCAGAACTGTGAGGCAACCTTAAAATGCCTCCAGTCGAAGGGGTTGCCGTACAACCTGCAATGTACCGGGAATTCAATTGAAGGCCTTCCCGAGCTTAAAGATGAAATTTGTAGTCACACGGGTGGGGATGTGGTAGAACCAGTTTGCTCTTTGAATGGTCAGTTTACGGAATTTCCAAACGAATTTTACCACAAACCTACCCTTCAGCATGAGTCTGGCTCTTGGTCGACCTTCTATCCCGACTCTCATAAGTTGCAGCCATACCCACCAAATGCTTTTGGGAACCAGTTTTACCAATTCCCTGTGGATAACCGATTTCACTATCCCCCATATAATATGGTCACACAAGGGTACCCGTATGAATTCCGGTTCCAAGATTTTCAGTACTTTGTGGTCATAGACTTTGAGGCTACCTGCGACAAGGAGAGAAATCTCCATCCACAGGAGATTATTGAGTTTCCTTCTGTCATTGTGAGCAGTGTTACTGGCCAGCTGGAAGCATGTTTTCAGACATATGTACGACCAACTTGCAACCAACTCCTGAGCGATTTCTGCAAGGATCTGACTGGCATCCAGCAAATTCAGGTCAGTTCCGAATTCCTTGTCTTTATCAAGATTATGAAACTTGTGAGCCTATTCTAAATCTACATTTTTATGTTCTAGGTAGATAGAGGTGTTACTCTGAGTGAGGCTCTCCTTAGGCATGATAAATGGCTCGAGAAAAAGGGCATAAAGAACACCAACTTTGCGGTGGTGACATGGTCAAACTGGGATTGTCGGGTAATGCTGGAATCTGAGTGCCAGTTTAAGAAGATCCGGAAGCCTCCTTACTTTAACCGGTAAATGTTTTCGATATGTGCTTGTTTGGAAATCATATTTTGAGCTGCAAAAAATTTATGACAGTACACCATTGACATTTATATTTATTTAATTTTCTTCTTTTCTTTTTGGCAGTTGGATTAATTTAAAAGTTCCGTTCCGTGAGGTTTTTGGCGGTGCAAGGTGCAATCTGAAGGAGGCAGTCGAGATGGCAGGCCTGGTGTGGCAGGGGCGTGCACATTGTGGTCTTGACGATGCCAAAAACACAGCTCGCTTACTTGCCCTCTTGATGCGCCAGGGTTTTAAGTTCGCTATCACAAACTCACTGATGTGGCAGGCTAGCGATGGTCCAGTGACATGGAACCCGATCCCTGAGAACACGGGTTTCTCTCCGCATCACCCCCACAAGCCTAAGGATCAACAAATGCCCATATTTCAGTACCACCCTTACTGTTTCTGTGGGGTAAAGAGCAGCAAAGGAATGGTTCGGAAGCCCGGGCCAAAGCAAGGAAGCGTCTTCTTCGGCTGCGGGAACTGGACTGTCACCAGAGGTGCTCGCTGCCACTACTTCGAGTGGGCGTCTCCCTAACACAAAAATCTGCTAAAGGGCTTGTCCATCATGCTTGATGTCATCTTAAACCCTACTTAGATGTCATGTAAGAAAATGAAAAAAAGAAAAAAAAGAAAAGAAAAGTTATAAAAGCAATGGTAATGGGCTGTCTCCTCGTGGAAGCACATATACCGTAATAGTGTCCGGCGCGGATGCTGTGAACCGTGCATGAAAGTAACTGGGTCTTCCGATGAATCGGAGCTTCGAACATGTGTAAAGCTGACTTGTTTGACAGGAGAACAGATGGGTAATGTGAGGATTTGGCTTAGTTAGGATTGATGCAATTACATGCTTAAAAAAACATGGTTAAATTATGATTTAATAATCTTATGAGATAGGGACAGCTTGATCTCCTATGCTTTTCTAATGGAACTGATCAGTGTGTGCTTGCAACTTTTATTTCTTTCTTCTCTCTTTTGACTTGCAACCATTCCGAAAAACTGGTTCCGTCTTCTTGCTTTGCACCTGGTTGTGAGCCCCGATCTCTGTGTGTGGCTTTACATATACTTGAATTATTGTATTAGTTGTTTTGCAGCCATTAGAGGATCTTGGAAGGGCTTATCTTGGTAGAACGCCAGTTCCCTTGCCATTGAAGTTGGTTTTGCAATCTAAACCGAACGAATTCTTCGTATGCTCGTATCGTGTTCGTCTTTCGTTTCCATAATCACATTGTATTAACATTGTTTACTTCAAGGTAAGCATAAAGATTTAATATCCAAACTGCAATTCTTAACATTGTTTAAACCAGATCATAATCATTCCCAAACATAGGAAATCAGACGGAAGGGAAATACAACAACAATAATATTAAGTATTTTAAGAACTTAGCTGAAGAAACCTTTGTGCCATGGGATGCTTGGCTTCAGACAATTCATTAGGCTTCAAGATCTCAACAATTTCACCATTCACAAGAAGGCAAACCACATCTGCAACCCTTTGGATTTGCTTGATGCTGTGAGAAACCATTACAACAGTCATTCCCCTTTTCTGCTTAAGCTTCACTATCACATCCTCTATGTTCTGCGTCGAAATCGGGTCCAACGCGCTTGTCGGTTCATCCAGCAGCAAAACCTTGAAACCGAAGTTTGAGATGTCAATATCCAACAAAAGAAATTGAGTTGTTTTGAAGTAAAAGTTCAGAAGAACATGTAAATTGCAGCAAAGTTTGAATGCAGCAACATATCAGCTGGGGCCAGGGGTGTGTATATGGCTACACCAACAAAACCTTGGAACCGAAATTTCGAGACGTTGATATCCATGAAAGAAACCAAGTTATTCGAAGTAATGGTTCGGAAAGAAACACACGGAAATGCAGCAAAGTTCGAATGCAAACATATCAGTTGGAGTAAGGGGGCATGGCTACCTCGGGTTCATTAGCAAGTGTCCGAGCAAGTGCAACTCTTTGAGCTTGACCAACCGATAATTCACCACCAGTTTTACTGAGAAAGGAGGAATCAAGGTCTGCATGTGTTAGCAACTTGGAAACTTCAACATCAGTTAACTTCTTCCCTCTCAAATTCGGTCCATATCGAATGTTATCTGCAACAGTTCCTGAGAAAAGATCGATACATCTTTGCTTAAATGAACAATGAACATAACTGGATTACTCTAAAGTAAATATCAAACCCGTACATGATGAGACATAAACTAGATGTCAAAGTTCCAAGGCATCATTGGCATAAATAGACTTTCTTAAATTGACTATGTTGATCTTTTCTCTTTATTTTTTTTTACCTTCATTTATGTTCGAAATTTTTTTAAGAGTTTTTGTTTCCTCAATGTGTTTTTATTTAATGACATCTCATGAACTTGGTAATTTTGGTCAAATTGACCTTAAACTTCTTTTTAAGGTAAAATTAGCCCTGAACTTGACAAGTTTGGTCAAATAGGGACTTCCAACTTTTTTGGGGTCAGATTGGGACTTGAACTTGATAAATTTGATCAAATTAGTCCCTAAACTTTTTATAAGTTCAAGTTCAAGGGTCATTTTGTCCCTAAATTTGATCAATTTGAGCCCAAAAAAGATTTGGGGGCAGTTTGATCAAATTTACTAAGTTCAAGGGTCATTTTGTGATTTAAGCCTTAAATTTATGATCATAAAAGAAAAAACAAAAACTAAACCATAATTTATAACTTTTACATATGATTTTATGTCAGGGATGCGAACTGTTAGGGAGTTATATTAGAAATTTAGGGGTGTGAAATTACAAAGATTAAATCAAAATATTCAGTGATCATTTTGTCTATTTCCATTAACAAAACATCAACTTTTCTTAAATTGGTAACTATCTGTTTCCATTAACAAAACGTAAACTCTAACGCTATCAACTTTAAGATCTGATATTAAAGGTTTATTATGTAAATTAGTACATAAATATGACAATTTTTTAAAATCAGTACCTAAACTTCTTGTTGTCTTAAATTGCTATCTAACCTTGAAAAATTCTCAAATTGATATCTATAGCTTAGCCATTTTAACAACCAATCAAATTACCGACGTTGCATTGTCCGACATCACCAAGTACCACACGTTAGAACTTGATTGGTTGTTAAAATTCCACATCATGTATCAATTTGAGAAATCTTTTTAATTCGAATTCAGTTTGAAACAAAAAAACAATATTATGAACCAATTAAAGAAAAGTTGCCAAAAGCAGGTATTAATTTGTATAGTTAACCTTTGTAAATATCGAAGTAGATTTATGTGCAATTCTGAATGGCTTAATATAACATTAAGTAGAATAGGTAAAATTCGACTTGACAACGAAAAAAACCGACTCGTAAAATAAGATTTGCAATTTGTAAACTCGAATAACTTGAAATTTTTGACTCGACTCGATCGAGCTTCTCACTCTGACATTAAGTCTTGTACTATGGCCTAATTTTTTTTTTTACTTTGTCCATGTACAATTCTTTTCTCAATTACCTTATGTATTTTCATTTTGTTCTCAATTATTCATGTACTATCATCCTGTTTTGCCCATTACCTCAATTATACGTTTTTTTGTTAAAAAAATAATTTACACCAATCAAAATGTACCATGTGCCATAAAATAAAAAATAAAAATCCAAAAAGTACGGGAAAGTTCTAGAAAAAACTCTAAAATTTGGATTTTATGCTTTGAATTTATATTTCTTTTTTTAAAACTGTAATTATGGTTGATTTACCTTATTAAAAAAAATAAAATTATAAAATCATTACAATATAAAATTAAAAATATTCAGAAAATTTTAAAATAAATTTGATATTCTAAAGTTGATTTTTTATATATTTTTTCTTTTTTGAGTATTTCAAAAAAATTAAACATATATTAAATGAAAAAAATTAAACATATCAAAAAAAATCTAAAAAGTATATAATTTCAGAATTGATGTTCTCAAAATATAATTTTTTTCCTTAAAATTGTAATTCATGCCTCGTTTATTTTTTAAAAATAAAATACATAAAATCATTAAAAATATAAAATTCTAAAAAAAACGAAAAGACCTTGAAAATGAAAAAAAGAGTTTTTGAAATTATTTTTTTTGGTTTTTCTGCATTTTATGATTTTAAAAGAGTTAATATTTTTTATTTTCCCATAACACGTGATTGGTTCAAATGATTTTTAATAAAAATATCAGTAAAGTAATGAAAAAGAAAAAATATAGAAAAGGGAAATTGAGGACGTAATAATATTACAAAGAGTAATTGAAACAAATGCACATAAAACACAATGAGAATTAAATTATAGTACATGGATGATAATATATTAAGCAATTCTTTTAGGCTAACAAACAGTGTACTAATTAAAAAAATTACACCACAACTCACTTAGTTATAAGTTTTGTAACAAACATATCATTTCTTTTTAAAGCTGACAATTCTGTCACTAAAATGCAAGTTTAAGAAAAAAATGTAATTCAATTAAACTTTTTATGATAGATAAGTCACTTTTTTATTAAAATTGAAATATAAGCTTGGTATAATAACAATTTTAGTTCCTGAAATTTATGCATTCTATTAATCTTAGATTAAGGATGGCAATTTGACCCGTTTTCGTCGGGTCCCGACCCGATAGGGGCTGAGTTTTTTTATTAAAAAATCAGGTTCGAGTCGGGTTATTGGAGAAATAAAGTCGGGGCGGGTTCAGGTTTAGGGTGAAAATTCCCCGACCCGACCCGGCCCGATATATTTATATATATATTTTTATATATTATATTTAATATTTTTATTAAATTTTTCGGGTCGAGACGAATTTTTTCGGGTTTTTTTATTAAAATATCGGGGTCAGTCATGTTTTTTATTATGTCGGGTCAGGTTGGGGATATAATATATTAGAGTCGGGTCAGGTTTGAGGCGGATGTTTTAAATTTCGGGTTGGGGTGGCCAAAAACCCGACCCGACCCGTTGCCATACCTAGTTAATCTAGTTATAATTCGAAATATTTCAATGAACTTAACTTTTCACATTTAAAAAATTAAATAGTGAAGTGACTGTGTCTACTAACATGTGGTGTTAAGGTCATGAGTTCATCCCATTAGTTTGTCAACTGTCTAGTAGTGAAATAACTGTGTTTGTTGAGCTATCACATCTGTTGATTATCGGCCTAATGGACAATAACATGAAAGGTAGTAAGTGGTCGAAAGGTGTGCCATAATTTTAAAGATGAATGATTAAGTTTATTGAATTATTTCAAATTTTATCCAAATTAATATAATACATAAGTTTCAGGGATTATAATTATTGTTATACCAAGCTATTGTTTCAAGGGTTTTATTTTAATGCACAAATTATGTAAAAAAAAATTACACAATCCTTTTATAAAATTTAAAATCTCAATTACAAACCCTAATAACCTAAAACCTAAACCTTAAGCCCTAAACCCTAAACTCTAAACTCTACCCATAAACCTTAAATTATATAACCTACTTACTAAACCCCTAAACCCTAACCTAAAACCCTAAACTCTAAACCTTAAACCTTAAAATTAAAGTGCATCAAAGTATTTTCCTTGTTTCAATTTGAATGCTAAAGTGATTTTGATCTATTAATTTCTAAACATATTGAATTATTAATTTTAGAAAAAACTGACATGTTTACCCAAAAAATCATAAATTTCATCTAAAATTTCCCAAAATAAGTGGTGGATCACTTGGAGTTGAAGTGAGAAGAAATCTGGAAATCTTTTGTAGATCCATAAAATCGAGAAAATATAATACTATGAAGAACGTGAGATATATAATTTATCGAAGCTCATACCTTGAAAGAGAACCGGGAGCTGGAAAAGCATGCCGACTTTACGGCGAAGTCCAAGGACATCGAGGTCAACGATATCGCGGCCGTCGAGGAACACCGTATCCAACGGCGGCTCCCACAGCCGATTCAGTGCTCTGAGCAACGTTGATTTCCCACTCCCGCTCGGCCCGATGATCCCGACGATCATCCCTTTCGGGATGCCGACGTTGATCCCGTTTAGTATCGGAACTCCCGCATCCGATATTTTCCTCAAATCACGAATCTCGAATTTCATCACACCGCCACCGTTATAGACATGATCTTGATCATCGGCATCATCGACGGCTAACAGCAAATGCTCTGTAGACATATTTGTTGTTGTTTTACTCCGAATTTTCTCTACACCGTTGATCTCTTTAGCATTTAACGTCGTTGCCAGAGATGAATATGACCTTTCCCATAAAGAAATATTGTTATTATTAATTTTATGTATATTGAACCTTCACCACTAAGAATTATTGTTAAAACAAAACAAATTTCAGTTTTTTATTTGCTTAATATTAAAATAAGTGTCCAAACTATCTAATTTTTTTCTTTCAAGTGTTTAAATTTTTCGTCTTTATAAAGTGTCAAAACTATTATATTTTTGTCTATTTTAATGTCAACTGAAACACTTATTTTAACCAAAAAATAATAATTTGGGTACTTAAAAGGGGAAAAAAATTTAAACACCTAAAAAATATTAAAATCTAGATGAAATGACAAGGTTGTGATTCTCTCCTTGCTAAGGGGCACCGGTTCGAGTCTCCTTGGCAACAAACAAATTGGGACCTAAAGTTTTATTCTGTGACCCATTTAAGGTTTGCCGTTAATTTTTTTTCGTTAAATGACACGTGTCACCTCTAGAAAAATCAAAAATTATATTAAAAATAAATAAAATTAATTAATTTTCAAAAAATCTCTAAATTTTCTAGATTTTACAAAACAACCTCAAATTTCAAAATCCCTAAACCCCCAAAATCTAAATCCCAATTTGGGCCGATTCCGCCGCCGATTGCCACACCGCCACCCAACAAATCGGTTGTTGGACCATTACGACCATTTCCCCACCACCTTATCGCCGGAAATCTCCGACGTCGCGCGAATCGACGAAATTGTCGAATGGTTCTTTCGAACAATTCGCGACGAACGACAACAAGAGGGGCGACGAATGACATGTGGGTTGTTTGGCGAGGGGAGGGCGCTTCATTCTGTCGCTGGCAACGCAGCCGACGACAGCTTGAGTGGTCAGATTTTGGGACTATTTTGGGAATGTTTGAAACTTTCATGATACATTTTTATTTTTATTTTATTTTATTAATTTTATTTATTTTTAATATAATTTTGGATTTTTGTGGAGGTGACACATGTTCTTTAACGGAAAAAAAAAATTAACGGCGAACCTTAAATGAGTCACAGAATGAAACTTTAGGTCCCAATTTGGCCCGAAAAATAGTTTGGGCACCTAACTGGAAAAAAGGGCATAGTTTGAGCACCTATTTGACGGTTAATCCTTAAAATAATATAAATTATATTAAGAAAAATGATAAAATACACCACATGTCACTTAACTATATCTTTAGTAACAAACAAGACACTTTTCTTTTAAAAGTAACAATTTGGTCACTCAATTATAGGTTTGGTAACAAACATGTCACTTTTCTTGTAAAAGTATCAATTTAGTCACTTAATTAAAATTTCACGATAAACATGTCACTTAATTATAAGTTTGGTAACAAACAATTCATTTTTCTTCTATGCCATTAAAATTGAAATAGACGGCTTGACACAATAACAATTTTAGTCCCAAAACATATACATCCTATTAATTTGGTCTTAATTCAAAATAATTCAATACATTTAACCCATCATATTTTAAAATTTCATTTGTGAAATGACTATGTCTACTAGCATTCGACATCAAAGTCATAATGAGTATGTTCCATTAGTCAGTGACATGTCCAATAGTGAAGTTATTGTGTCCGCCGTCTGTCGAGCTATCACATATGTCAATTATCGAGTTGAGAGACAATAACATGAAGTGCGATGAGTGGTTGGAGGGTGTGTCAAAAGGTTGCAGTGTCAAACTTTTTTAATATGGATGGTTAAATTTATTGAATGAGGACCAAATTGATAGAATATATACGATTTGGGGAAGAAAACTGCTATTATATCAAGCCATGTTTCAATTTTAACCATAGAGTGACATGTTTGTCACAAATTTTAAATTCAGTGACTAAATTGTAACCCCCTTAACCCGGCCTAGACGGTTGACCCGAATTAAGAAGTTTACACGGGGAAAACTAAAGTCAACCCGAAAGTCAACCTTGATTAACGACCTTTTTTTTTCTTTTTAAAACTTATCTAAATGCACATTAACCCTAAACATATTCACAAGAAAAACATACTCAAAGATCATAACCATCAGAGAACATTCTGGGACTCAATTGCACAAATTACAACTTTAGGGACCAACTTGTAAATTCTGAAAATTATAAGGACATAGCCCAAATTTAAGTTACCAATATGAAATTAATCATCTTTCATGCTTCCCTGTCAAATTTCAGCTCAAACGGACATCTCAAACTCATCCAATTGCAATAACAAGATTCAGGACCAAAACGCAAACATTTCAAAACATATAACCATCAAATTCAGAGCCCAACGGTCGAGTGTTCCGAAACAGGGAGGACCTGTTCCGAAACGCGGGACCGTTCCGAAACTGGTTCCGAAACGAGGCTTGGCAGTGGCATTTCCGTTCCGGAACGGTTCCTCCCGTTTCGGAACGCTTAGGCCATTTCAGGCCCCTGTTCCGAAACGGTAGCACCCGTTCCGATACGGCCTGCCCAAATTGCAAAAAATTTGCTGGTTTAACACTTAATTGACCTTCCAAACATGCCCCAAATGCAACCAAATTATACCAGCAAGTCATTCAACATTCAAGGAACATAATTGCATCAACCAAACATCAACATGGCATCAATTATGAAAATCCCCAAATCTATAGGCATGCTTCCTACTTAGAAAACCATTCAAGCATCAAAATTCTATAACCACCATACAAAGGCCAATTACAAGTACCAACATCAATATCAACATAAAACCAACTTAGGGAGTCCAAAACATCTCCCAAAACATCAACATAGGTCCCCCATTGCCAAATGCCCAAAAGCTAATAGTTTTAGGAAAAATGTTCACCATACATGAGCTTAAAACCTTCACTTGGATGCTTGACTTCCTTGCTGCCCCAAAATGCACTTCAATGTTCTGCATTATTGGTTTAAGAAAAGAGAGAGCGTAAGCAAAAGCTTAGTGAGGAATGCTCATTTAAAACCACACAATAATGCATTTATAAAACACCTTTATAAACCTTAAATCAATCATTATTTGCACATGCACTTAAGCATTTTAAACAAGCAATTCATGCTTCAAGTTCATAACATGTCATATTGGCCACAAGTGATACATTCAACATAAGATCCACACATGGACTTTTAAACACCATTGTGATCTTACAATTTCCAAGGACCACACATGGACTTTTAAACACCATTGTGTCCTTAACAAGAATCATTCATGGACTTTTAAACACCATGACAAGGACCACACAAGGACTTTTAAACACCTTTGTGTCCTTAACAAGAATCACCCAAGGACTTTTAAACACCTTGGTATTCTTAATTAACAAGGCTTACACAAGGAATTTTAACCACCTTTGTAACCTTAACCAAGAACCAACCATGGACTTTTAAACACCATGTTGTTCTTAAAATACACAAGATTCACACAAGGACTTTTAACCACCTTTGTGATCTTAACCAAGAACGAACCATGGACTTTTAACCACCATGTTGTTCTTAAATAAACAAGCCTCACACAAGGACTTTTAACCACCTTTGTGACCTTAACCATCACTTGCCAATATGCATCATTAACAACAATATTCCACTGTTTTAAAGCATTTAACAAAGTCATAATCATCATGCATCTTTAAGCATCAAACCACATTAAAACAATGTTCAAAAACAAGGATCTCTTACCTTGAGCATCCTTCAACACATGGCTTATAATCTCTGCAAATAAACATGCTAAATATGCTTTCAAAACAGGATTTAAAACATGCAAACAAACCACATTGCATACAACCAATCCATGGTTCAACATCAAGAGAGTTTTTCTGAAAACTTACTCTTGAGCTTAGCTAAGTTGCTTAGACTTAAACTAAGCTCCCAAACCTTCAAAACATTGGTTTCAAAGCTGAAAACCAACATCCACTCACCGATTCCGTTTCGTCACTTGCCGAAACACCAATCAAGCTTCCGGATCACCACCACTTGGATCCAAAGATGATTCCCCTGTTTTAAACACATCAAAGCAGAGGATTAATGCATCATCATGCATTAATATCTTCAATGAAAGCACCTAAACCCGCTGCTCTCATCCACACTCCATTTTCGACTACCAAACACAACCGAAAATGCATCCAACAACTCCACAACACTACCCGGCCAAGATCCATCAAATCTAATCATCCTTAAACATCAATTAACATCAAAAAAGGATCTAACCACGCCCTTATACCTCCAGCTATAACAGGTCATCAAGATCACTCCAAAAACAACCAAGAACTCAAGCACAACTTAGGAAAATCAACCTATTCGGGATTGCATTGATTAAACCTCAATTTCTCATCAATTTAACATTCATTTAACATCAAAAAGACACCTCAAATCACTGCTCAAACAGATCACACGAATTTTACCAAAAATCAACCAAATCTTGTATTTTAAAGCCAAGATCAAGAACACAACCTTAAAACCTTTTATAAAACATAAATTAAGGATTGAGAACTTGGGAATTTCAGTAAAGAACTGAGAATTTAGAGGAGAAGGACGTTCATACCTCTAAACTTGAGTTTCTCCCTTTTGGAACCAAGATTCTTGAAAATCCACTTAGCAAATGATAAGGTTTTGATGAAGAGATGATTAGAGATCAAAAGAGAATTGAAATGTGTTATTTAGATGACAAAATCAGAGGAAAAAGCTCTGGAGAAATGTGTTTGGTTTGAGAGAAAAGATGAGAGAAAATGAAAATGGAAAATGTGGAAAGTTAGTTGGAAAATGCCAAAATATCTTCCCTCCTTTTAGTTTTATTTAAAACCCATTAATTAAATCTTTAATATTTAGGAAAAATCTGGAGAAACTCCCATTGGGTAAATAGCTCCTTAAAGATTCAAAGTTTCAATCCTTTTTAAAACAGTCACACAGTTTTCAAAAATTACATTTTGGTCACTAACCAAAATGTCACCCTTCCAAACCTCATTTTGTAAAATTGATTTCACCATTCTCTTATATATAATAAAAGAGGATTTTAAGACATTTTTCCATATTTTTAATGCAACCCGAACTAGGCTTTCCTAATTTCACCTTTTTATATTCGAACCGCACTTCGACCGAACCGGTCCAAACCCAAAACTTCTAAGCCCAAAATTGGGGCGTTACAACTCTCCCCCCCTTAAGAAATTTCGTCCTCGAAATTTACCTGAAGGAAAGAGGTACGGAAACTGCTTCAGCATGTCATCCTTCCGTTCCCAAGTGGCTTCTTCAACACCACGATGCTTCCACAACACCTTTACCAACTCAATGGTCTTGCCTCGAAGAACCTTACTATCCGAATCCAGAACCTTCACCGGTTCCTCATCATAGGTCAAATCCGGATTCAATTCCACTTCTTCCATAGGCATCACATGTGAAGGATCCGATCTATACTTCCGAAGCATAGAAACATGAAACACATCATGAATCTTTTCCAACTCTTGAGGTAACCTCAACTTGTACGCAACAGGACCCACACGCTCAATCACCTCGTATGGTCCAATGTACCTAGGGCTCAACTTACCTTTCCGGCCAAACCTCATCACCTTTTTCCAAGGCGAAACCTTCAAAAACACACGGTCACCCACCGCATACTCAATCTCCTTACGCTTCAGATCCGCGTAAGACTTTTGCCGATCAGAAGCTGCCTTCAAACGCTCACAAATGAGCTTCACCTTCTCGGTGGTTCCTTTCAACAAAGCCGGCATCGAAACCAACTTCTGACCCGCTTCAGCCCAACACATAGGAGTCCTACACTTCCTCCCGTACAAAGCCTCATAAGGTGCCATTTGAATACTTGCTTGATAACTATTGTTATAAGCAAACTCCACCAAAGGCAAATGTTTCTCCCAAGAGCCTTGGAACTCAATTACGCAACACCTCAACATATCCTCCAAAATCTGAATAACACTCTCGAACTGACCATCCGACTGAGGATGATAAGATGTACTGAAATTCAACCGTGTACCCAAAGCTTGATGCAAACACTGCCAGAACCGCGATGTAAACCTCGGATCCCTATCCGACACAATTGACTTAGGCACACCATGCAGCCGCACAATCTTAGCAATGTACAGCTCCGCAAGCTTATCCAAAGAATACGTAGTATGCACAGGCAAGAAATGCGCACACTTCGTCACGCGATCCACAATCACCCACACCGAATTCTTCTTCGAAGGTGACAAGGGTAAACCAGATACGAAATCCATGGTAATCCTTTCCCACT
Source organism: Hibiscus tridactylites (assembly GCA_958450335.1). Taxonomy (NCBI): domain Eukaryota; kingdom Viridiplantae; phylum Streptophyta; class Magnoliopsida; order Malvales; family Malvaceae; genus Hibiscus; species Hibiscus tridactylites. Next base: position 11,847,146 of record OY288281.1, on the reverse strand, counting down.
TCCACTCAGGGATTCTCAACGATTGCAACAACCCTGAAGGAACCTGATGCTCAGCCTTAACTCGCTGGCACACCATACACTTGCTCACAAACTCCGCAACATCCTTCTTCAAACCCACCCAATAGTACTCATCACGAAGATCACGATACATCTTAGTACTACCAGGGTGCATAGCAAAAGGACTACTATGGCCTTCAGTCAGAATAGCACGCCTCAACTCAGCGTCATTGGGCACTACTATCCGACTCCCAAAACACAACACTCCATCATCATTAAAGCAGAAATCCGAAGGCCTACCCTCCGCAATATCCTGAACATGTGGTACCAAGGAATCATCCAACAATTGCTTTTCCTTGATCCACTGAACCAAAGATGGTTTCACTTGCAACTCAGCCACAAGACCACCATCGCGCGAAATACTCAAACTGGCAAACATAGCCCTCAGCTCAACAGCTACCTTTCTGCTCAAGGCATCCGCTACAACATTAGCCTTTCCAGGGTGATACTCAATCGTCAAATCATAATCCTTGAGCAACTCCACCCAACGTCGCTGCCTAAGATTCAACTCCTTCTGAGACATCAGATACTTCAAGCTCTTATGATCCGTGTACACAGTACACTTCTCACCATACAGGTAATGTCTCCAGATCTTTAAAGCAAAAACCACCGCAGCCAACTCAATATCATGCGTAGGATAATTGTGCTCATGCACTTTCAACTGTCGCGATGCATAAGCCACCACCTTACCCTCTTGCATCAACACACATCCCAAACCAACATAGGACGCATCACTGTAGACCACAAACTCTTTCCCTGATTCAGGTTGAACCAAGATAGGAGCTTGCGTCAAAGCCGCCTTAAGCTTCTCAAAAGTCTGCTGTCTCGCTTCCGTCCACTCATACTTAACATCCTTCTGCAACAACTTCGTCAAAGGTGCAGCAATCTTCGAAAACCCATCTACAAACCTCCGATAGTATCCCGCCAAACCAAGGAAACTACGAACCTCATGAACAAACATAGGAACCTTCCAATTCATCACCGCCTCAATCTTCTGAGGATCAACACGAATCCCCTCAGCAGAAACCACATGCCCAAGAAACACCACTTCACTTAACCAGAACTCACACTTGCTCAGCTTGGCATAAAGCTGATTCTCCAACAAGGCTTGCAGCACAATCCTCAAATGCTCTTCATGTTCCTCCTCAGTACGCGAGTACACGAGGATATCATCAATGAACACCACAACGAACTTGTCCAGGTATTCATGAAACACACGATTCATCATGTCCATGAAAGCTCCAGGAGCATTTGTCAAACCAAACGGCATCACAAGGAACTCATAATGCCCATACCTTGTTCTGAAAGCTGTCTTAGGCACATCCACATCCTTCACCTTCAACTGGTAATACCCTGACCTCAAGTCAATCTTAGAGAACACAGCTGCTCCCCGAAATTGATCAAAGAGATCATCAATTCTCGGCAAAGGATACCGATTCTTGATAGTCAACTTGTTCAGCTGACGATAATCAATGCACATTCTCATAGTGCCATCCTTCTTCTTCACAAACAAGACTGGTGCACCCCAAGGTGACACACTCGGCCGAATGAAACCACGATCAAGCAATTCTTGCAATTGCGTCTTCAGCTCCTTCAACTCTTTAGGTGCCATTCTATAAGGGGTAATGGACACAGGAGTTGTATTCTCATACAGCTCAATCCCAAACTCCACCTCGCGATTAGGGGGCAATCCAGGCAACTCCTCAGGAAACACACCAGGAAACTCTTTCACAATCATGATATCTTGTACACGCAACTCCTTAGAGCTAGGATTCATCACAAAAGCTAGGTAAGCTTCACAACCTTGCCTCAGCATCCGACTCGCCTCCAATGTAGACACCACATTAGCAAGAAACTTCACATTCTCACCAACCACAACTACCTAATAATCGTCCGCAAGCTTCAACGAAACTCGCTTATTTTCACAATCCACTACAGCTCGATGCTCAACAAGCCAATCCATACCAAGGATTACATCAAAACCATAGAAAGGTAACTCCATAAGGTCAACATGAAAAACATGATCTTGAACAACCAAAGGACATCTTCTATATAGCTTTCGAGTTACAACAGTCTCACCAAAAGAACTAGTGACACGCACACCAACATCCAAAGACTCAACAGGCAAACCAAGATATTCAGCATGCTCACGCAATATGTATGAGTGCGTAGATCCAGAATCAATCAAGGAAAGTAATGACAAGGATTGCAAAGTAAAAGTACCTGCGATCACATCCGCGTCATTCCTCCCCTCCTGCTGAGCATACACCCTGGCTTGGCCGCCACCCTTAGGCTGAATAGCCACAACATGGGCCACTCCCCGACCACCTTCCTCTCTCCGCTGAAAGTTACCACGGCCGCGCCCACGACCTCTCTGTGGTGCAACAACAACAGGAGCACGCACTTGGCCACCAGCCAACATAGGACACTCTCTCCTCATGTGATCCGTAGATCCACAGTTCCAGCACGCATTACCAGCTGCCACAACATGAGCCTGCACCTCCCTCACAACTCGAGGACAATCACGTTTCATATGACCACGCGAACCACATGTCCAACACGCACTCGGATCAACTCTAGCGTTGCCTCCCCGAGCAGGCGCACCACCACCTCGCTTAGCTGAGGACTGATACTTCTGATCACGTCCCCTCTTGTTCCGTCCACCACCGGAACTATATTCCGCAGCTCGCTTACCAGCACTTGACCCAGCACTTCTAGCAGATAAACCCAAGTTCATCTCAATATCCTTTGCTCGGCCCACCAGCACATCAAAATCATCATACTCGGTGGCCAGCACATACATCTTAACTTCCGTCACTAAACCATAACGGAACCTTTCACACCTCTCCCGCTCATCCGGAACAAGCTCAGGTGCATACTGACTGAGTCAAACAAACTGTACTTCATACTCAGCCACAGACATGCTCCCCTGGGTAAGAGACATGAACTCCCTCTTCTTTTCATCTAGGTACCTCACACCCAGATACCTTCTCTTGAACGCGTTCTGGAAGAACGTCCAAGTTACACCAGCTTCCGCCATCCCAGCGATAGTGGTTGTCCACCAAGTGTATGCATCATCTTGCAGCAATGATACTACACAACCCAGCTTCTGCACATCAGTGCAACTTATCTGACCCAAGATTCTCTTGGTACTCTCTAACCAAGACTCTGAACCTTCAGCTGACAAACCCCTGAACTCAGTCCCTCCCAGACTGCGTAAGCGTTCCAAGGGTAGTCTAACTCCAGCATCTCCTTGATGCCCTGCTCTTTGAGCTCCAGCTACCGCTGCTCGAAAAGCACCAGCAATAGCTTGCACCAACATCGTCATGTCAGGAATAGCTTGCCCCTGACCAGCTTCAGGTCCAGCGACCCCAGCACCAACTGCAACATCAGCTCTTTCACCCTCAGCACCACCACCACCCGGCGGAGGAGGTAAATCCATAACATTCTCAGCATTCTCTTCGTTTTCATTTTGAGCCATAGCTCGCGTATTCACTCTTAACTCTCTACGAGGTGCCATACTCTAACAATACAATCACAATGCAATAAAACAAAGTCAGGCTCAGCAAGGTAAGCAATCCAAGTACTCAAGCTCATTTCACTTAAAAACAACATCATTACATTAGCTTTGATTTGGCAATGGGTACCCACAACATGCTTCACTACAGCATACACCACAATTGCAACATATTTACAATTCATTCAACATGCTTTCACTCAACAAGCATACAAAGCATACATACTTTAATCAACCACACAATCATTCCCAATTACTCGAGAACTCAGCTCTGATACCACCAAATGTAACCCCCTTAACCCGGCCTAGACGGTTGACCCGAATTAAGAAGTTTACACGGGGAAAACCAAAGTCAACCCGAAAGTCAACCTTGATTAACGACCCTTTTTTTTTCTTTTTAAAACTTATCTAAATGCACATTAACCCTAAACGTATTCACAAGAACAACATACTCAAAGATCATAACCATAAGAGAACATTCTGGGACTCAATTGCACAAATTACAACTTTAGGGACCAACTTGTAAATTCTGAAAATTATAAGGACTTAGCCCAAATTTAAGTTACCAATATGAAATTAATCATCTTTCATGCTTCCCTGTCAAATTTCAGCTCAAACGGACATCTCAAACTCATCCAATTGCAATAACAAGATTCAGGACCAAAACGCAAACATTTCAAAACATATAACCATCAAATTCAGAGCCCAACGGTCGAGTGTTCCGAAACAGGGAGGACCTGTTCCGAAACGCGGGACCGTTCCGAAACTGGTTCCGATTACAAGGCTTGGCAGTGGCATTTCCGTTCCGGAACGGTTCCTCCCGTTTCGTAACGCCTAGGCCATATCAGGCCCCTGTTCCGAAACGGTAGCACTCGTTCCGATACGGCCTGCCCAGATTGCAGAAAATTTGCTGGTTTAACACTTAATTGACCTACCAAACATGCCCCAAATGCAACCAAATTATACCAGCAAGTCATTCAACATTCAATGAACATAATTGCATCAACCAAACATCAACATGGCATCAATTATGAAAATCCCCAAATCTATAGGCATGCTTCCTACTTAGAAAACCATTCAAGCATCAAAATTCCATAACCACCATACAAAGGCCAATTACAAGTACCAACATCAATATCAACATAAAACCAACTTAGGGAGTCCAAAACATCTCCCAAAACATCAACATAGGTCCCCCATTGCCAAATGCCCAAAAGCTAATAGTTTTAGGAAAAATGTTCACCATACATGAGCTTAAAACCTTCACTTGGATGCTTGACTTCCTTGCTGCCCCAAAATGCACTTCAATGTTCTGCATTATTGGTTTAAGAAAAGAGAGAACGTAAGCAAAAGCTTAGTGAGGAATGCTCATTTAAAACCACACAATAATGCATTTATAAAACACCTTTATAAACCTTAAATCAATCATCATTTGCACATGCACTTAAGCATTTTAAACAAGCAATTCATGCTTCAAGTTCATAACATGTCATATTGGCCACAAGTGATACATTCAACATAAGATCCACACATGGACTTTTAAACACCATTGTGATCTTACAATTTCCAAGGACCACACATGGACTTTTAAACACCATTGTGTCCTTAACAAGAATCATTCATGGACTTTTAAACACCATGACAAGGACCACACAAGGACTTTTAAACACCTTTGTGTCCTTAACAAGAATCACCCAAGGACTTTTAAACACCTTGGTGTTCTTAATTAACAAGGCTTACACAAGGAATTTTAACCACCTTTGTAACCTTAACCAAGAACCAACCATGGACTTTTAAACACCATGTTGTTCTTAAAATACACAAGATTCACACAAGGACTTTTAACCACCTTTGTGATCTTAACAAAGAACCAACCATGGACTTTTAACCACCATGTTGTTCTTAAATAAACAAGGCTCACACAAAGACTTTTAACCACCTTTGTGACCTTAACCATCACTTGCCAATATGCATCATTAACAACAATATTCCACTATTTTAAAGCATCTAACAAAGCCATAATCATCATGCATCTTTAAGCATCAAACCACATTAAAACAATGTTCAAAAACAAGGATCTCTTACCTTGAGCATCCTTCAACACATGGCTTATAATCTCTGCAAATAAGCATGCTAAATATGCTTTCAAAATAGGATTTAAAACATGCAAACAAACCACATTGCATACAACCAATCCATGGTTCAACATCAAGAGAGTTTTTCCGAAAACTTACTCTTGAGCTTAGCTAAGTTGCTTAGACTTAAACTAAGCTCCCAAACCTTCAAAACATTGGTTTCAAAGCTGAAAACCAACATCCACTCACCGATTCCGTTTCGTCACTTGCCGAAACACCAATCAAGCTTCCGGATCACCACCACTTGGATCCAAAGATGACTCCCCTGTTTTAAACACATCAAAGCAGAGGATTAATGCATCATCATGCATTAATATCTTCAATGAAAGCACCTAAACCCGCTGCTCTCATCCACACTCCATTTTCGGCTACCAAACACAACCGAAAATGCATCCAACAACTCCACAACACTACCCAGCCAAGATCCATCAAATCTAATCATCCTTAAACATCAATTAACATCCAAAAAGGATTTAACCACGCCCTTATACCTCCAGCTATAACAGGTCATCAAGATCACTCCAAAAACAACCAAGAACTCAAGCACAACTTAGGAAAATCAACCTATTCGGGATTGCATTGATTAAACCTCCATTTCTTCATCAATTTAACATTCATTTAACATCAAAAAGACACCTCAAATCACTGCTCAAACAGATCACACGAATTTTACCAAAAATCAACCAAATCTTGTATTTTAAAGCCAAGATCAAGAACACAACCTTAAAACCTTTTATAAAACATAAATTAAGGATTGAGAACTTGGGAATTTCAGTAAAGAACTGAGAATTTAGAGGAGAAGGACGTTCATACCTCTAAACCTAAGTTTCTCTCTTTTGGAACCAAGATTCTTGAAAATCCACTTAGCAAATGATAAGGTTTTGATGAAGAGATGATTAGAGATCAAAGGAGAATTGAAATGTGTTATTTAGATGACAAAATCAGAGGAAAAAGCTCTGGAGAAATGTGTTTGGTTTGAGAGAAAAGATGAGAGAAAATGAAAATGGAAAATGTGGAAAGTTAGTTGGAAAATGCCAAAATATCTTCCCTCCTTTTAGTTTTATTTAAAAACCATTAATTAAATCTTTAATATTTAGGAAAAATCTGGAGAAACTCCCATTGGGTAAATAGCTCCTTAAAGATTCAAAGTTTCAATCCTTTTTAAAACAGTCACACAGTTTTCAAAAATTACATTTTGGTCACTAACCTAAATGTCACCCTTCCAAACCTCATTTTGTAAAATTGATTTCACCATTCTCTTATATATAATAAAAGAGGATTTAAGACATTTTTCCATATTTTTAATGCAACCCGAACTAGGCTTTCCTAATTTCACCTTTTTATATTCGAACCGCACTTCGACCGAACCGGTCCAAACCCAAAACTTCTAAGCCCAAAATTGGGGCGTTACATAAATGGTTACTTTTAAAGAAAAGCGACCTATTTGTCACACAATTTTAATTGAGTGACTAAATTGTTACTTTTAGAAGAAAAGTGACTTATTTATCACTAAACCCATAAATAAGTGACATATGTTATAATTTATCTCCAAGAAAAATTATTTGATACAAAAATTGTGTTAGGGACAGAGGGTTCTTGGAGCTAAAAGAGGACTAGACCCCGATCATTAAGAATGTTAGTGGGGGCATGTTTCACAAAGATCCACTTTGCACTCAATTTGACAAGGATGGATACAAGTTTTACGGATGATGAGTAGAAATGGAGACAAAAATTAGATTTGTCGTGGGTGGTGGGACAGGCGTGGGTATTGACCTTGTACCCACCCTACCCCTTGTTGCCCCGTATCATACACCCACCTAGTATACATAAATAGTATATTTAAAAAAATAAACATTTTAAAAAAACTTACTTATCAGTCTACCCATTTTTAACATATTCTCAGATCCAACTCCTTCAGTTTCTCACTCTTTTTTTACATTAAACATTATAATTACTTAACATCAGCCCACGTTGCAACTAGGGGTGTAAACGAGCTGAGTCGAGTTCTAGTAGTATTGAGCTCGACTCAGCTCGTTAAGATTTTGAGTCGAGTTCGAGCTCGATTAATTTTTAACGAGCTTGAGAAATCTAAGCTTGACTCGGCTCGTTAAGAACTCGAGTCGAGTTCGAGCTTGATTCGAGCCCAACCGAGTCAAGTATTGATCAATCTTTGACCGTGTCAGACTCGAGTAGCTCGCAATCTGCCGCGTCTCATTTAAAGCCCTATTAGGAAAAAAAACTTGATACACAAGTTGTGTAAACACAAGCTTGTTAATTTTAGGGTTTAGGGTGTTAGTTTAGGGTTTAGAGGTTTAGGTCGTTGGGTTTAGAATTTAGGACTTAGATTTTAGGGTTTAAGACTTATGTTTAGGGTTTATATATTAGGAGTTTAGGTTTAGGAACTTAGATTTTAAATTTTAAAAAAGGCTTAATACAACTTTTTCCTCCTAAAGTATACCTGATTTCCCAACTTGCCCCCTAAACTTCATTTTGCCCACTTTTTCCCCTTAAACAATTCACCGTTACCCATTTTGCCCCATTCCGTTACCCTTTTCTGTTAAAAAAAGTTTCGGCCAATAACATTCTGCCACGTCATCAACGGGTTGACTAAGTCAATCCGTATGGTTTTATTTAAAGGGTAAATTACATGTCAAGTCTGTCAGGTTTGTTTTTTTGTTCAATTTAGTCACTGAAAAGTCTATTTTTACCTTCAATTTAGTCCATTATTTGTTATTATTAACAATATTTTTTATTAAAATGTTAATATTTAATAAAAATAAATAAAAACAAATATTTTAATACTAAATTAGTAATTTTTTAGATTCGAATTCCAATTAAATTCTAATTTCACTATATTTGAATTATAGTTTTTGAGTAAAATTTAAATTATATTCGAATCTTGTTTGTATTATATTCGAATCATATTCAAATTATATTTGAATCATCTTCTAATTATATTCGAATTATTAATTCGAATTTTGCTATATTCAAAATATATTTTTTGAGCAAAATTCAAATTATATTAGAATTATATTTGAATCATGTCTATATTATTTTCGAGTCATATTCAAATTATTTTCGAAATATAATTTGAATATGATATTTCGAATGTAATTCGAATATGATTCGAATATAATATGAACATGATTCGAATATAATTCTAATATAATTACATGTTTTTTCAACTATCATATTTGAATCATGTTCATAGTATATTAGAATCATGTTTAACATGTAATTATATTTGATGGTCTCTACAAAAACTCGCTCGTTTTTCATTAGTTAAATTAAGCAAATTTATAAAACATTTTTCTTGCCTGTAAATCCGAAGAAATTGGTGCAATATTGCACTTTAGTTTTTTATTTCCCAAACTATTGCACAGTCAAAATTATTTTTCAATCTATTGCACTTTCTACAGTACTTTTAAAACTGGATAGAAGGGTGTTGGAAAATTAACTACTGCAAGACGAAATGTTAGCACTGACTGAAAAATAATAAAATAACTAAACAAAACGATAGCCGTTTCATGGTATTAACCATTGTCTTAGAAGCAAATTCGCCACGATGCTTGTAATCGCTACAATGAACGAACGCCCCCATGAGGTTAGCAGGACTCTCCAAATTTCGTACACCCGAAAGATGAAGTGTTCTTTGGTGGTAGTGCTCTCCTCTCAACTCAAAACAACACTCAGGAAATGTTTATGAAAACCAAAGAGAGTGTTTCTAAAGCAAACATTTACTTCGGGATATCTAAATGAGTGAAAATTGCCCACTATTTATAGGCTAAATAGTGAGGGCAAAATTGTCATTTCCAATATGCAATTTAATTCTATTTATAATAAAATTATATGGCCATAAAATAAATGTTATAATTGAGGATTAACAATATTCCCCCACTAACGCGAAAGAATATTATTCGTAAAAATACGAGCATTGAAGTTAAAACATGAGAAGAGCAAGAGCAATAGCGAGATTAGTTGCTTAAGCACTAGTGAACATATCTGGAACTAGAATATAATGATGATGAGTACTTCTTCTCTTAAATAAGTGAACGAATCTTGAACTTTCTAAGATTAGGGTGAACTCATAATACACAACTAACCCCTTCATCCACCGAAATTCTCGATGTTTCTAAAAAGTATATATACGAATGTATATATAGCCCTCTTTCCTCTGACGTAGGTTATATCATCAGGTTTATCTCAACATAAACCACCCAAAACCGGGCTATGAAATAATTAAGAGCTTTTGCAACAGCTCAACCTCACAAAAACAAGGTGAATTTCTTCAAGTTCATATTAAATGAACCACCAAAACTCTTGGATAAGAAATCATTAAGAATAAATACTCAATCTCTTTAATCGGTGAATTCAATGAGTCATTCTCACTTAGGATCACCTAAAATCTTTGGATTAAATTCATTAAGAGTTTAAGAAAACCCTTCCTCTCTAGCGACAAGTTCATCTAGTCCTTTTGGGATAGGACCACCCACTCAACACTGGTTATGAACTTATTAAAAGTAGATATTCATCCAAAATCAGTAAATTCATCAAGTCTTTCTTACTAAGACCACCCAAAACCTAAACTATAAATTTATTATGAGCAATAAAGCTCATCATGTGCATGTACATTATTCGACATAGGGATAGATAGGTAGAAATGTACACTAAGAGTCTTTCCATGGTTTCGTTTAACCACATTGGACTTGGAAAACTAAGTTGAGCATCCACCATGAATTCCTCAACCAATGGGCTTTAGACCCATCCCCTCGACGAATCTAGAACCAACTTTCGACTTTAACCTTTGGTAAGCGGATCAACTAGGTTCTCCTGTAACTTTAATCATCATTTTAAGACACCCCACATTTCTAACATTTTTAAGATATAAATAAATTCATAAGTGTCTTGGACAACGTATAAACAAATACTCAATCATACTAGAGTAAAGTTTGCTATGAGTTTTAACCATAAAATTATGTTTTAAAAAACTCAAATCTTGTTTACACATGATTATATTTTTCAAAGTTTTGAGAATTTACTAATTATTAAGATTAATATGCATACTTTCAAACGATTATGAAATTCCTTATATCTCACCAGTAGTCATTCATGACTTTTTCTCATTCAAAAGGAATTTTGGTTTTCCTAATTCTTCATAAGAAGTGTTTAGAAAAATTATAAAAATGTTTATGCGGAGTTTTTAAATTTTCTTAAGAGGAAAATTATCTCAAGTTTACTATGACTAAATTTGGTATTCTACCCAACCAAATTAATCTCTACTCTTTTAACTTCTACACTAAGTTTAAAGAGATCTTCTTTGTCATAGTATTTTTTTTTATAAAAGTGAGCACATTAAAGAACGATGCACCAAGTAAGTTATCATGAAAGAGAGGTGGTGCACTAGGCACACTTAAAAACAAAGTCTTTCATAGAACCAATCCTAGACATGCATTTTCATAATACTTTTCGATAAGTCACTTATGAATTTTCTCTTTCTTTAATTAAGGCCTAAAGGAGAAATTATATCATAGGCCTGTCCCGCCACATCATCCATGATCCCAACCAATAAAAACCATCCATTTCATTAATTTCCATGTCATTTTTGCCAAGTGAATCTTCACCCATATTTACTGTAAATCAAATTAAAAGAACAATATTTACCAAGTGAAGATTCACTTGGTAAAAAGATGACATGAAAAAATTTAATGAAATGTATGGTTTTTTATTGGAAAAATCTCAAAAAAATTGTTATGAGATTTTTTATTTTCCAATCTATTGCACTGCCCAGATTATTTCCACAAATACTGTAGTTTGAACAATGTAGTAAAAGTCGGATTCTCTTGAGCCCGAAAATAGAAAAAAGCCAAAGCCTACTCCATTAGAATCCGACTTTGGCTCTCCTAAAGTCTGGGCCAAGTGGATCCGACTTTGGCTCCCTTAAAGTCTGTGCCAGGTGGATCCGACTTTGGCAAACCTGCTCACCATCAGAGAAATGCATGACATGCATGCATGGAAAGCTAGGTGGCAGTCTGGCCAGACCGGTGCATGCATAGTAGGGGGCACGTAGTGGCAGAGGGGGGGGGGGCAGAAAAAATTGAATGAGGTCACGAGAAAGGGGGAAAACATTTGGTTGGATAAATGGTGGAATTTAATTGGGTAGGTGGTATGTGTGGTTGAATTTTTTTTTGAGGTTAAAAGGGGTGGGTTGAAGGTAGATAGTGGGAGAGAAAATATTTTGAAGAAGAAGAGGAGGAGGAAGATTTGAAGATTTGAAGAATTTTATTAAAGTAAGTATTTTATTTTTTTAATTTATTCTTATTATTACGAGTAAGTCTTATTTTTTGTAATTTGTTTGTTTTTGTATATTTTATTTTATAGTAATTACGAAAATCGAATTTTTGTGTTTTTAAGTTAAAGTTTAATATTTTTTGTGTTAAATAGGTGGTTGAAGAGAAGAAAGAACTTTGGAGAGAATATAGTAAGTTAAGTTATTTGTTTGATTAAATTTGAAGTTGTTGTTTGAATTTTGTATTAAATAGGTGGGGATTTGAGAAATATTTTGTTGTATGTTGTTCAATTTAAATTCGTTAATTTTTTTAATTTTTATTTTGAAGTTCCTTGAATTTTTGATGTTATTTTGAGAGAATGTAATTTGAAAGTTTTGTGTTAAATAGGTGAAGGTATGAGAAGAAAATATAGTTTAAATATTTTTGTGTTAAATAGGTGGAGAGATATTGAGAATATAGAAAAATTGTTTGAATATAAGAGAAGAAACATTTATTTTGAGAATATAGAAAAATAGATAGATTTTATTATTTTATTTAAGTTTGTTAATTTATTTATATTTATTTATAGGTGGTTGAATAAAACGTTAAATTGATGATTTAATAGACAATAAGTAAATATGACATTTATTTTAATTGTTATTTTTAATGTGGTAGATTTAGTCTCGGTTTACTAATATTTTCTTACTTGTCATGTAGGATGGCTGAGCAAGATCCATTGTTGCATTTACAGAATCGACACATTACTAGCCTTAGAGTTGATGATCTGGTATAATTTTTTAAAAATTGTTTCATTACGAAACATGTCACTTTTGTGTATTTTTGTTAGTAATTATGTTTAAATAATGTGTTATTTACAAGATGCAGATGAAACGTTTAAACATCATTTGTGCATGGTAGACAAACCCCTTATACCAAAGAATCGAGAAATTTTTTATATATGGCATGATTTTATCATGCCACGTTCCTCTCTGGGTACAAGTTGGTGCCCGGATTGATTACCGCTTTAATTGAGCGTTGGAGACCTGAAACGCATACCTTCCATATGCCTTGCGGAGAATGCACGATCACCCTCGAGGACGTGGTTTATCTTATTGGGGTCCCAGTAAACGGGAATCCAGTGGTCGAGCGTACCGTAGGCTCAATGACTAAAATTTGTCAAAGGTTCCTTGGGAAGGAACCTTATGGAAGTAACATGAAAGGGTCTTGTGTGAAAATGAGTTAGATAGAGAGAGAAATTCAACTCGCTGAGTATAATACAGTTGAAGAGATTAATATGGTCATTCGAGCATATATCCTACAGATGATCAGAGGTATACTAATGCCGGATAAATTTGGCAATATGGTCAGTGTAAGGTATCTTCGTTTTTTGGATACTCCTTGGGAACCTGGTTGTCAATATAGTTGGGGATCAACTATATTAGCGTGCTTGTATCGCGAGTTGCCCAAAGGCGCTTTATTGCAAAAGGGTCAGAGGGTAGGCAGTATTGGTGGTTGCCTGTTATTGTTGCAAGTGTGGGCTTGGCAACGACTACCTTTTTTACACCACTTACTCGAACACATGTGCAGTTTCATGTCGTTGTAAGGTAAATATATATATCCTTATTCTTAGTTGAATCTGTAAATTAATTAAATTAACTTGTTGTTTAAATATATTGTGATTTGTATGCAGATGGTGCGAGGAGAAGCATGAGATGGGGTTGGCGCACAACAACGTCAGAGTTTGTAGATCTCTTATTGATTCTCATTGTCAAGAGCAGGTATATGAATGGAAAGTACTTTTTGACGTTAAATGTGTTTTTTCATATCTTAGTTAGTTAAATGTATTATTTTAAACCATCATTTTTTGCAGTTTATTTGGAAGGCCTACGAAGATGACCATATATTTGTACCGAAATATTTGACGAAGGATTCACTTTTATGGTGTAGTGTTACATCGCTGATCCATTTCTCTACTGTAGAGTTCCACTTTGCAGATAGAGTGTTAAGGCAATTTGGCTTCCACCAGCCTATTTCGTGCATTCCACGTGATCATTACTATATTTATGCATATGATGGACGTGGCAGGCCCGATACGGATTGGGAAGTCAAACATAGTGAGTATATTGCTTTGTGGAACAACAGAGGTTCATCGTTGCCAGAACGTTGTCCAATGGAAGCAGACAATTTTGATTTCGAGAGTTCAGAGTACATGATCTACTATCGTAGTCATGAAATTCCGTACTTAACAGATTAGTCTGAATGGGAGGAATGCGAAAGGTTCTGGAAAAAATATGGAGGCAAAAGTAAATCATCGAAGGCTGCAACGAGCTCATCACAGGGGCAACATATTGGTAGTAGAGACCCTACGAGTTGGCCAACGACATGGGAGCCACTAGTGGCCCCACCAATGGCTATATGGGAAAAAGAACCGACTCCTACTTGTGTACAACCGGAAGTGGCCCCGAGATACTCGGATAATATAGGATTTTTTCAGCCTGCTACATTTGTATATCCACCAGTGAGCTCGAGCTATTTAGGTAATGTGGGATGGAGCTCTTCAGGTAATGTAGGGTTTAATGATCCTAATTTATACAGACCCGAGTTTATTTCGCCACAGACACCTAATTACACAAACTTGGGCGAGAACATGGATTTTTTACACCTCTTGTGGCCAACCCCTACGATGCAGTTTCACCGATGATGACTGCCTCGTCCAGTGTTCCTCAAGGATCAATCCATATGTATCTGTATCAACCCGATTTTGGGACCCCCTATGTTCAGCAAACACCACCACAGTCCTTGTTCTTCACAAGTGAGCCAATTGTAACCGAGAATGATAATGACGTCGATGAAGAGCAGCAACTTCAGCCTCGTCGTCGACGCAATTCCGATCGGTCTCGTCATCCACTGGGGTGTGGTACGGGTGGACATAAGCATTGTTAGCTTTTTTTATTTCAAGTAGTTAATAACTTTAGTGGATTATGTTTGAATGCAATGTTTAAATAAGTTTTTTATTTGTATTTTATATCTGACAATTTAAAAGAAAAATATTTTTCGACTTAATTGATTATACTAGAACAATTTAAATTAAGTGATTAAATTGAATTGTTTCACAACACAACACAACACAACAACATAACATGTGTGAACACCATTATACTTTGTGACCTCCCAACGATTTGACCTCTGCAGCTTTGTCACTCGGATCTTCAAATTGCACTCTTGTCCGTATTTCACACATTTGGCAAAGAAGGTCCTCTGGCTGGATTCTGCGACAAAGTAGTCCACGTGGTTCTTGATGTTGTACTCTTTCACTGCCAATATAGCTTTATTCTTGTCATCAAATTGAAGCTTAACATATAATTCACCGTGTTGACTCGAGGTTAATCGGGCCAAATCCGAGAATTCAGGTGCCCTCATTGCATCAAAATCCACCAAACTCATGTTAGAAGGAGGTTCATAAAATGTAATGTCGCCCTCGGACGAAACAAATCCGCCAACACCAAAATAAGGGGCTGCACCAACATCATCAGGGAACAAATCGTGATCCCCAATATCTTCATCTTCGTTGGAATCGGCAAGTGATTCTCCCCATTAACCTCGTGAGGGTTCCACATCAGCTTCAACAGTATGATCAACACTCGGCCCGTGTATGAAGCATATGTTGAAGGCCCGACTTCATGAAATGTATTTGATGTCCCACTTGTTAACATTGCAACAAAACTGCCTCCGGGCATATCAATCTCATCACTAAAGTTTATTTGAGCTGATTCTCCAACTACGTTTGTAGATGGGCCGGGAACATCACGCACCTCAGCAAACAAATCAATATATCGAATTCCCATAGAATCATGCTCTGGGATCATCAAAGAAACATCGTCATCATCTTGGAGAGTGATTGCACAATATCTGACCGGATTGTCACATGTCATCCATTGGTAACGTAAAACATGAATCTCTTTTCTAATTTTCTGTGATATTTTCTCCTTCATTTCTCGAAGCATGATTTCTTTCTCGAATCTCATCTTCGTACTGCCTTCACAATCAAATACAACCCCGACATCAGTTTTCACCATTTGTCCATTGTAATGAATAATCACCATAAATTTGTTGTTGCTCATTTTCTCTGCATGATCGAAATAAAACATACTAAATCAAAATGCTCATAAAAAATAATATATATATATATATATATATTTCGAATATCTTTTTTCTAACATAGTAAATCAACTTACAAAATAAACTGAAATTAAAATTTAAAACTACCAAACTAACTCAAATAAACTACATAAAAAACTACATGAAAAATATACCATTTGTCCAATCCAAATTCAAAGTAACTCAAATAAACTACATGAAAAAATTTAAAATATATGAAACATACAAAATAACAAAATAAAAATACCAAACTGAAAAAAATTACCAAACTAAAAAATTCGAATCTACTTACAAAATAACAAAATAAAATTACCAAACTAAAAAAATAAAACTTTAAAGAAATTCGAATCTACTTACAGTCTTTTCTTCACTACATTTTTTTATCTTCTTCTTCTTCTACTCCTTCAATCTTAACTTCCTTTCAACCTTAACTTAACTATTTAACAAAAAAGTAAATTTTCTTATCCCTTATACTACCCCTATCTCTGCCTATCTAACAACTATAAAATTTTAACTCTACGCCTATACATTTTAAAATACCATAAACCCATCACCATTCAAAAATCACATCCACCACTCCCAAAAATTAATCTGCTACCCACTCTTCCCAAAAATAAACAGTAAACCTAACCTAAACCTATACCTATATTCGAATCAAAACTCTTCTCTAAAAATAAAACACAACCTAAACCTATATTTCAATCAGAATTCAGTGACTGGTCTTCCACCCAAAGTCGGATTGTAATGAACTAGACTTCACGCAAAGTCGGATTCTAATGAAGAAGACTTTAGGAGATTTATTTTTGAAACCTAAGCCATTAGAGTCCGACTTTAGGGAATTCCCCCCCAAATATCACCAAAGTCGGATTCACCTACAACTAACTTTAAGAACCCCAAAGTCGGATTCACATGAGAACGACTTTAAGGATTTTTTAGATACCTATTCATCAGAGTCCGACTTCTACTACACTGTTCAAATCACAATATTTTCGGAAATAAAATCTCAACAACAATACATTGGGAAATAAAAAAATCCCATCACAATATTTTTGTAATTTTTCCTGTTGGGACCATGGATGACGTGGCGGGACAGGCCTATGATATAATTTCTCATCTTAAAGACTTATGCTTGATACTTTTACTCATAATAGTATCATATTAAGCATACTTTAATATTTAAATTATGAAAAAAATAAGGATCTAATTATTATTTAAATTAAAAATAAAAAGGATTATGTTTAATTTGTCTGATTTTAAAATAAATAGAGAATTAAGAAGTATTCCATAGATTTAAACATGAAAAAAAATTGTGTGATAAAGATTTTGGAGAAGAGATCCAAAAGTTTTGGTAAAAAGTGATGTATTGCAAGGAATCTTTTTAGAGTATCCAACCATACACCACGATCAACAACAACAACAACAACAACAACAACAACAACAACAACAACAACAACAACAACAACAACAACAACAACAATAATAATAATAATAATAATAATAATAAGGGTAAACTACTGCAGGGGTCACTTTCGTTTCCCGTTTGTACAAATTTAGTCACCACTTTTGAAAAGTGCTAATAAGTGGTCATCTACGTTTTCGATGTGTAAAGACTTGGTCACTCCGACGTTATAGTCCGTTAATCCCCTAACAAATTGTTGATGTGGTAGAATTAATTAAATGGCAATATCCACGTGTATTCCCACGTGGATAATAACGTGGAACGTCGGTTTGAATTTCGAAAGACGACGTTTGGGTTAATCACTATTAACCCTAATAGACGTTCTATCTAAAAACACTTTGCTTATCATCTAGGGTTCTCTCTGGGGGATAATTAAATCGGTTTGGGGGAAATCAAATCCTTTCGATTTCTGATGTGTTAGGGTTGTTATTTTAGGGGAAATCGAATTAGGAAAGGGTTGGATACTTCGTTTCCAACCGTGTTTACGTTGCTGAGATTGTTGAGAATCATTTATGAGAAGAAGTGAAGGGTAAGTTTATGTTTTTATTTAATTTTTTATTGCTTATTGAGAAACGAAATGAAGATTTGAAGATGTTAATTCTTTTTTATATCATTTTTTGACAAGAATCGAAAGATTTTAATATTTGTGGTATTTCTATTTTTAGGGTTTATATTTGTTGTTGATTGGTTGTTGTTTTCGTTTTAAGATTTGAAGATTTGAATATTTTCAGGGTTTATGGTTGTTGTTGATAAGCTTGTGTTTTTTGTTTTGATATTTGTTTTCTTGTTTTCGTAGGAGTAACAGTAAAGATGATTGGAGGGAAGCTCCGCCGGGACGGAGATTTGACAGTGCAATATGGTATGTATTGCTGACTTGAGTTTAGGGTTAGGAAAATGTTTGTTCGTATGCTTTTGGTTGCATGTTCTGAATATTGCTGCATGAAATTTGGAATGTTTGTTTTGTATGTTTATGTTTTTTCTTTGTCATATTCATTAAAATAGTGGTAATGTGGTCCAAGGTTTAGATTTTGTCTGTTGAAATGGGTACAAACCAGAAATAGGCACAATAAAAACCAAAAAAATTATGAATACAAACAAAAAACTGTAGTGTACAAACTTTAAAATAGAAAACAGAAATAAGATCAATAATTTAATACATTAAATAGGCAGAATAAAAAACAAAAAACTTTTAGAATACATATAACAAACTTTAGAGTACAAACATTAGAGTACATACTTTAGGGTGTAGGCCAGAAATATGATCAATAATATAGTAATGTTACCTTATAACATAATAATGTTAAAAACATTAAAATAGTAATGTTAAAAACAGTAATGTTACATTACAAAACATTAAAATAGCAATGTTAGAAAACATTAAAATAGTAATGTTAAAAACAGTAATGTAACTTTAAAAAACATTAAAATAGCAATGTTAAAAAACATTAAAATAGTAATGTTACCTTAAAAAACAGTAATGTTACCTTAAAAAACATTAAAATAGCAATGTTAAAAAACATTAAAATAGTAATGTTACATTACAAAACATTAAAATATCAATGTTAAAAAACATTAAAATAGTAATATTACCTTAAAAAACAGTAATGTTACATTACAAAACATTAAAATAGCTATGTTAAAAACATTAAAATAGTAATGTTAAAAAACATTAAAAATAATAATGTAAGAATAATCCCAAAGACAAGTTGTGTGTCAGGGTAGTTGTCCTTTCAAGTTGTGGGCTGCACCAAAGAATCCCAAAGACAAGTCAGATACCACTTGGCAGATAAAGACATTAGTGGCATCCCATAAGCGTAACAAGGTCACCAAAAATAGGAACACTAGGGCACCTTGGATTGTAAAATATTACATAGGCAAGTTCATGGTAGATATTAATTACCCTGTAAAATTCCTTCGAAATGATGTCTATCAGAAATTTGTTATTTGGGTGTCACGTGTTACTTGTTCTAGGGCAAGGGATTTGGTAATTGAGATGATTGAAGGAAATTATAAAGGGCAGCATGGTAGAATTTATGAATACTTACTTGAGTTAAGGACTACAAACCCTGGAACTACTACAATTTGCCATCTAAATTGTAGATTATTCCAAAGGATGTATGTGTGTTTGAAAGCTTCAAAAAATGGTTTCGGGGCAGGATGTAGGAAGATTATATGTGTGGATGGGTGCTACTTAAAAGGTTATTTTCAGGGGTACTTGTTGGCTGCAGTAACCATAGATGCAAATGACCAGATTTACTCTTTAGCATATGCAACAGTTGAGAGTGAAAATTACTCTTCTTGGACTTGGTTTTTGGACATACTCAAAACTGACTTGGACATTAATGACTCATGCAATGTTTGTTTTATGAATGATAAACAGAAGGTACACAACCCTAAACTGACTTTAACTTTTAGCTTCTAGCTTACAATAACCTTAGGGACTTACTTACTTATTCTAACCTGACTTAGACATTAGGGACTTGTGGAAGCTATGGATAACCTTTTCCCTAATGCAAATGTAAGAAACTGTGTGCGTCATATATATAACAATTTAAAGGAGCTTTACAAAGGAAAAGCTCTTAAAGATGCTGTTTGAAAGGCTGCTCGAGCAACTTACAACCAAGAGTTTGAAGATGCAATGGAGCACTTGAAGGCACTTTTTGCCCTTGCTTATGCTTGGATGCAGAAGTTGAATCCTGCACAATGGTCCAGGTCACATTTTGATACCATGACCAAGTGTGATATGCTCCTCAATAACTTGTGTGAATCTTTCAACAAGGTCAACTTTTTTACTTTAATGTATTTATCCTTAAAGGGTTTACTTTATTTATTAATTTTCTAATATCATCTTTTAATTTGCCTTATGTAGTCAATTTTGGAGGCTCGAGATAAGTCAATCTTGACAATGATGGAGGTTATTAGAACCAAAATCATGAAAACAATTGTTAGCAAAAGGGAGGAGGCAGAAAAGTGGCCAGGGCCACTGTGTTCAAAAATTCAGAAAAAATGGACATCATTATCCAACAAGCACACATGTTTCATTTATTGACTGCATACTTACTTTTGTGTTGACTGTTTAATGCAACTGTTTATTACTGACTGTTTTCAAAAATTCAGATATGTACTTTTTTGTTGACTATTTTATGCAACTGATTTAGTGCAACTGTTTAGGGCACTGTTAAATGTAACTGTTTAATGTAATTTTTTTTATGAAAAAGTCAGATATATACTTTTGTGTTGAATATTTCATTTAGGGTATTGTTTAATGTAACTGTTTTATGAAAATGATTATGGAAATGTTTTATGAAATTGAGTATGTAACTGTTTTCTGAAATTGAGTATGTAACTGTTTAGGTGCTGGGCAACACGTGCTGGTGGACAAAAGTATCAAGTGCATGCTGGTCTTGGGCACCAGCATGCTGTGGATCTTCTGCAGCATACATGTTCCTGCAGAAAGTGAGACCTCACTGGCATCCCTTGTATTCATGTTGTGTCAGACATTCAAGAAACCAATGGATGCATTGAAAGCTATGTAAATGAGTGCTACAAGAAAAGCACACAACTTGCCATTTACTCCAACATGGTTTTACCTGTGAAAGGTTATTTCTTCCACTAACTCATTCATTTCTTTTCTTATTTCAATTCTGATTTGTTTACTTTCTTTCAGCAGGTCCTGAACAGTGGGCTCCAGTACCTGACAGGGAACCAATATTGTCACCAACAATAAGGAGGCCACCAAGAAGGCCAAGTAAAAAAAGAAAAAAATAAGCTGATGAAGTTACCAATCCGAAACTGAGCAAGAAGGGTCAACAAGGCAACTGTACCAAGTGTGGTAAGACTGGTCACAACAATAAGACATGTAGAGGTGAGGTTGGTGCAAACCAGCCTATACGAAGACCCAATCCATCCAACCAGCAACAACCTGGAAGCCAACCCTCATCATCTCACCACCAGCAGTCCAGAAGACATCCACTACCATCACACACCAATCAACTACCTCGAAGGCCAAAATTACCCACAAGAAGACCTTCGGCTCCATCAACAACTGTTAGATGAATGCCTAATTTGCCTTCAAGTCAGCAATCAACAGTTTCCAACCCTCCAAATCAAGAATCACAAGCTTCAACTATGGACTGAAGCTGCAGAACTGAATATCACTACTTTGGGAATGGCCTCTTTTGTGAATGACCTTATTTCATTTTGTGATGTCCATATCATAGACATTTCTTTTGTAGCTGAATTGTTAGGAAGGCTTTATTTTTGTAAAGTCCAAGAAAAACTACTTACTTCCTGAATTGTTCATATAGGTCATTCTTTTTGAAGCTGATTTTATATCTTTATCAGCTTACAAACATTACATGTTTACTCATTGACTCTTTAGTAATGGAAAACAAAGCATTGCCTTCTTATTTACTTTACATGTTTACTATGATTTTTTTCAATATCAATTAAATTGAACAAAATAATAATGTAATGATAAATGCTTCATTTTCATTAAAGAACCATAAATAAGAAGACAACATAACCACCCTCCATCAACACTAACAACACTTCACCATTACATAACTTCAACAACCATTACATAATTTCAACAACCGTTAAATAACATCAACAACCATTTCACCATTACAGTTCCCCAAAAGCAGACAACCATTTCACGAACAAATTCACAAAACCACCATCCAAGCATTACATTACCCCATCCAAAGATGACATGACCCCATCCAAGCATTACTTCATAAACCACACAATCATAAAACACATCATTAGTGCACAACACCACCATAGCCGTTCATGGAACCTCCCCCTCTCCATTTTCTTCACTTTCTTTAATAGCCCACAAATTATCATTTTTGCGCGAGGGTTGACAGGGGCATCGTACCAAAGAAAAAACCCACAGCTCCTCCCACTGCCATAATTTTTACACCCAAAAAATCTCCTACTTGGGTTCTCTTCCGTCCAAGCCGTGACCAGATTAGTCGGTATTCCACAACAATTAGGTACTTGACATTCCACTTTCATCTTCTTCTTTCTTCTTCTTCTTCTTCTTCTTCTTCTTCTTCTTCTTCTTCTTCTTCTTCTTCTTCTTCTTCTTCTTCTTCTACAAAAAAAATTTTAGGGTTGAAGAAAGTGGGGATTCTATAATGTTAGTCCTTTAAGTAGCAACCTTCCAACGTTATTATCCACGTGGGAATACACGTGGATATTGCCATTTAATTAATTCCGCCACATCAGCAATCCGTTAGGGGATTAACGGACTATAACGTCGAAGTGACCAAGTCTTTACACATCGAAAACGTAGATGACCACTTATTGGCACTTTTCAAAAGTGGTGACTAAATTTGTACAAACGGAAAACGAAAGTGACCCATGCAGTAGTTTACCCTAATAATAATAATAAGGAGACGATCTATAATATCCATAATAAACAATTAATAAAAGATTTTTATACTTTATGACATATCAATCATATAGGAAGACTTCAACATTTACAAAGGAAAATTTTATAGCGCTTGACGAGCTTTGACGAGCACCGATGAACACCGATAAATTAATTTATAAAATTTTTAAATTTAAAGTACTTAATGCGTAATTATATTTTTTTTAAAATTAAAAGTGTAATTTAATTAAAATATATTTTTTAATTTTAATTTTATTTTAAACATTATTAATTAAAATAATTTATCCCCAAATAAAAAAACCCTAGTTATTTTTTTTTGAAATTAACCTAATTGTCGCTGTCGACAACCGCCGCCGCCGACCACCGCCGTTCCCGTTCCCCAGCTCTTGTTTGATTTGAAATTTGAGATTTCATGTTAGAGTTTCGATACTCATTATTGGGTTCGAAACCTAGACAAGAGCTGAGCCCTCAAATGTTGAGTTTTACCGCTTTCGATTCTTTTGGTCCGTTGAAATTTTTGAATAAACCCGATGAATTCTAAAACCATTAGAATGACATTATTTCAATCTTTGAAATCGTTGGATTCGTTAAATTTCCTTGTAAAACCAGATTTACAGTTAGAAGAATTAAATGACTGAATTGCCCTTCTATGTTTTGAGTGATTGAAATGCCCTTAGTGTGTTAATTACTAAATTGTTAAGTATTATCTAGTCCCTTATGTTTATGAAGTCAGTTTCGGAGTCTTAGTACTTTGATAATGAACTTAGAACAAGGATGAAATTAGGTTGGGGGTAAATTATAAATATTTGAAAGTGGGACAAATTCATAAATAAACTAAATTTTAAAGAAATTTAAATAAGGGAACAAATGTGAAAAAAAATTCTCCGGAGGTGGGGGGCGATTGCCCCTCCTCACCCCATGTAAATTCGTCCATGCATACTACAACGGTTAATTCGTCAGTTTTGTTCATAGCGCAAGTAGATGATAGTGTGTTTATCTATTAATCAAAATATTATAATTTAATATGAAACTGTTGTAAATCAAAGTCACATAACAAGAGAATAAGAAATATGAGAGAAGTAGAAGATATATAGAACTAGAGAGAAAGATATCTGTTTTTCACAATAAGCATAAGTATAACCCCATTTTCTTAGATTTTTGGATATTATCTTGGATTTACAGTGTAATATTAGAGTAGGAAGATCCTCTAATTTAAACATAGTAAGCTATCAGTTTCAGAGACAGAACCAAGATTTGAAGTTGAGGGATAAACTATAAATATTTGAAAGTGTGAAAAAATTTATAAATAAATTAATTTTTAATGAAATTTAAATAAAGAAACAAAAGTGAAAAAAAGTTTTCTTCGGCCCTGGCTTTCACCATTCTCAACCGCCGCTGTTTCCCACTTTCCGACAGCCCCTTGAAGACAACAAACCCTCACGACCTCGTCCCTTATTTCGAAATGACACATTACAGCAACGGCCGCCTTCCTGATTTTGCAGGTATTTCATCACCAAGGCTGTTGCCTGTTTGCCACTCATCTTCCTTACCATGCACTGCCCGAATCCATCAAACAGTCCAACGCCCGAATCGTTTACATTGCTCGGAACCCATTGGATATTATGGTTTCGATGTGGCACTTCGTAAGAAGCATACCCGAGCGTGCTGATTGGCCACTGGATGATTGTTTCCAGTGCAAAACATATATGTTCTCCACTAAGGGGTAAATGAATAAAGCGTTCGAATAACTATTCGTGAAAATTTTATATATTAATTTATATAAACGAGTATGAACCAATCTGATGTTCGAACCATGTAAGTTGTTTTTCCACGTTTGATTTTCCAATTTATTTTGATTATGCGTTTCAGTGTTGATTCTGATATAATTTCAACTCCAAACTCTTTAGCTCGTTTTCTTCTCTCCATTCCTTCATCCATCAATTGGTGTAATGCACTTTCAACATTTTCCTTCTTCAACATGAACGCAGATTTCTCATCTCCAAACATGGTAGGCTTATCAGCCCCGAGGCTGACTCCGATTCTCAGTATCTGTACCGCAAGCTTCTCGTTGCAAAACTGGTCTCCGATGTTCGGCAATGTTATCAACGGAAGACCGGCCGAAATGCCTTCTGTTGTTGAATTCCATCCACAATGAGTTAGGAAGCCTCCGATTGCCGGATGTGACAAAATGAGTACTTGGGGAGCCCATCTAATAACTACAAGCTTTCCTTACCTTTCGGTACTCTTTGACGTTAGCCGGTTCTAGCTCTTCGAAAGTATTAATGACAACTCCATATGATGCTCGGTCTACTTCGAGCACTGGCTCGACTTGACTATACTCGAATTTTATAAATTCAAATTGATTTAAAAAATTTCGAATAAAATTTAGTAAATTTCATCAATTCGACTAACTTGAAATTTTTTATTTGATTTGACTCGATCAAATGTTCAACCTTAATTGCCGATGCAAGAGCATACATAAACATAAGCATATTGGCTTATTATGTGAAGATATGAGGTTGGCTCGAAAGAGCTGAATTGTGTGGACCGTTGAAGTAAACTCCATTTTAGACATGTGGCATCACCATGTCATCTTCTCATGCCTTGCAGACATGTCACGTTAGCCTTAAGCGTTGATCGTTAGTTGACTAACGGTTTTCATCCAACAAGGGTATAATTTGAACAAAAAATAAAACGTTAGGTGATTGTTTGCACAAAAAAGGGATAGAACTAAAATGACCAAAATGTGAAACGGTGAGAACTATTTTTGAACTTCTGCCTAATAGCTAAATATATGTAAGATGCTTATAAATATAAAAGTAGATTTATATGTTATTTAGTTTTATAATAAATATTTTTTGAAATTGTTTAAATGAATTATAACCTCAAAGAAAATAAACAACATTATAAGATATGTAATAACATCAATAATTAATAATATATAATTTATAAAATTATACAAATACATGAAATATAATAATAAAAACACTTAAAATCTGTGTTGATTAATTTAATCGAAGCTATAATATTTACGTAAATGAATCATATAATAAAAAATATTAGATGTTAATATAATTAAAATATATTTGTCATCTCTTCATGCATGTTTATGCTTCATTATGTAAAAACAACTTTTGTGTCATATTCTAAACATGAATAATTTTTTATATAGATTTTCATAATAATAAAAGTTGTTTAACAATTGGTAAATTTGTAAATAAGAACAAAAAAATTAAAATTATTCAAAAATTATACAAGTTCTTTAATGAAAATACTCATACTTGCAAAGAATTGTTAGTTTATTTAAAAATAAAATGGAAATAATGAAGTCATTCAAAAATATGAAATTATAAAGAAAATTGCATAACAATACGAAAACTAAAACTTTTATTGAAAATTATGTGGTAGCAGTAACTAATACCTGGAGCTTCTCATAAATAATGTTAAATAGATTTCAATGAGCTTAATTTTAATGCAGATACTAATTATTACACATAACACATCTAACATTAAAAATAATTATAAATATCTTTTACATTTATAAATTCTTATATTAAATTAATTAATGATTTTAAATTAAGCACTCTAGTGCTAGCGACAATATACAAGTGATTTGGGAGAAGAAAAATGAATAAACTGATATATAATTTTTAAATATGAAAAGTTAAAGTTATTGAATTATTTTGAATTAGGACTAAAATGGTAGAATATATAAAATTTAAGGACTAAAACTATCATTTTACCAAACCTTGTTAGGTTTCTGTTTGTATTTTAATGAAATGACCCAATTGTAACTAAAACTTGAATTGAGTGATGCAATTGTAACTTTTAATAACTGAGTTACTCAATTGTAATTTTACTAATAATTAAGTGACCTCCAGTGTAGTTTACCCAATAGATAATGTTGTTTGAAACGCACTACTTGGAATCATCTAAAATAAAAATGCGCTGCCATATTGGATCTCCAAAAATTAATTCTATTTTCAACTTTCAATCCTAAAATTATTGGTACACATTTAAAGTTCAATCACAAAATTATATTCATCTTATGACAAATTTATATTATATGCGCGTTTCGCTAATAGTGACGCATTTAGACTTCGTATCAAGTGAGTTCAAGAAACTGTAATTAATTTTTGGAAGATTTTGGAAGCCATGAAGTTGGGCTGGAACATTGCATTGATGAGCAAGAAGGGATTGAATCTCCCAAGAAGGGTGGAAACGATGATTTAATTAAATTAGTTAATCAAAGAATCAACCGAATGATTGCCGATCTTAAAAAGGGGACTATGATGACTTGTTTGAGGTTCCAATACAAAACGAGGCCGGGTCATTAAATTCATCAGATCAAAGTGGGCTTGTTGGGCCAACTTATGATGAAAAAACGAGTCTTTTCTCTATTAAACCCAAAGTAGTAAACCACCAAAAATTAACAAAAAACCACTCTTTCAGATCAAATCTGGAGAGATTCCAAAATTGGGCTTTTTTTAGTTCTTAGAACAACGCAATTTTGCCCCGCTATAGACAACGAAGGAGGAAGGTGAAGCAATGTCGTGTCTATCCTTAGGACAAGGGGTTGATGATTATGAGAAGACTAAGTATGGGTCAGCCACATCAAAGGAAGGAGATAATAGTCCTGATTATTCGTCTATGGCAGAAGCGCTAGAAATCATTCAAGTTTGTGAAAATCTGGGGCTTCACTTCGATGCAGATAAGGAGGTGGTGATTAATCGGTTCTTGGAATTTGAGAGGGGTAGCTCTACTTAATCCCTATTCTTGTCATGTGTTTTAGCCCATGAATACAATGAATGAGTGTTTAGTATTCTCGGGTAAATGTATAATGGGTGCATTGCGTGACTGTAAAGTTGTTTCAAAAAAACGGATGGTGGATATTAAAGCTAGGCAGGCAGGATCGATTGCGGACATGGAAAAAAAATGTTTCGAGATGGAAGTAGCCATTTCAAAATGTGATGTTAGTCTTGTTTCCACCTTAATTAATCCCTCAGATTGAAGCTATGAGAGCATATTAGAAAGGAGGAGAGAGACTGGATTCAAAAGTCTCGTATGAGGTGGTTTACTCTCGGGGATAAAAACACAGGTTTTTTCCACACCATTGCTTCTTCTAGGAGGCAGACCAATTTTATTGCTTCCATTAAGGATGGTAATGACAATATAGAAAGGCAGGAAACATCAGAGATTCATTGCTAAGAATTTCGAGAGAGTTTATAATATCTCCAACACTCTTCGAGTCAAAAAATTCGATGTTGAGCTTAAAGTATTGAACAATGAAACAACTGCCTCACTCGAGAGACCCTTCTCGACTAACGAGATTTGGATGGCACTATCTTCTTTAGATGGCTCTCGTGCACCGAGCCCTGATGGGTTCAATATGAACTTCATTAAATAATTCTGGTCTTCCCTCAAAGATGAAGTGGTAGCTTTCTTCAATGCGTTCCATAGGGGTGAAGTGCAAGATATGTCCTTTAACAATTCATTCATAGTGCTAGTTCCTAAAAATCAGCCCCCAAGCATGATTGATGACTATCGCCCCATAAGTCTGGTTGGGGCCATTTATAAATTATTATCAAAGGTTATTGCAGTGAGAATGAGTACAATGATCTCTGAAGTAATAGGAGAGTCCCAATTTGCATTTTGTGCAGGTAGGCTCCATAATCGCAAACGAAGTCATCGAATTCTCTAGAAGAGGTGGAGTTGAAGGAGTAGTCTTCAAGGCCGATTTCTGTAAGGCGTATGATTCGGTGGAGTGGAGCTTTCTTATGCTTGTAATGGAAAATATGGGATTTGGAAGTCTATTTCGCCAATGGATATTATCCCCCATATCGTCGGCTAAAGTGAATGGCTCTCCGACAGATCCTTTTGATATCGGTCATGGCTTAAGGCAAGGATATCCGATGTCGCCAATGTTATTCAATTTAGTTGCGGAGGCATTAAGCGCATTCTTATCTCGGGCTGTCGAGCAGGGATTTTTTAACGGGGTTCGCATAAAGCATTCTTCAGTACAGATCTCGCATCTGCAATTTGCAGTTGATCTCATAATCTTTTGTGGAGCGAGTGATAGGCAAATAAAGAATGTAGTAAGGGTCCTAAGAGGAAGTGGCATCGGGGTTGGGCTTAAACATCGAAAAATCCAGACTTTTTGGCATAAACGTGGAGGAAGCAACTATCGAGCAATGGGCATCCTTGTTAAAATGTAGGAGCGATAATTTGTCTTGTCTTTACCATGGTCTTCCGTTAGGGGTTTACAAAAATTCGGTACAATTATGGCAACCTGTGATTGAAAAAGTTAAGGCCAAACTTGCTTGCTGGAAAGCTAAGTTACTATCATTTGGTGGCATAATCTCATTAATAAAATATGTGCTATCCAATATGTCGATATATTACTTGTCTCCTTTTCCTTTGCCGGCTGCAGTAATTACTATTTTAACTAAGCTAGTGGTAAATTTTTTGTAGGGCAGCTTGGACAAGAAAACTATACATTGGATCAGTTGGGACACCATTTTTCTACTCAAGGAATATGGTGGGCTCGGATTGTTCAGCTTCAAAAGTTAGAAAAGAGACTTACTTAACAAATGGCTATGGCGGTATGGGGCTGAGCCGTATAGTTTATGGAGGAAGGTTATAAATGCGAAGTATGGTGAAGGCTTCTCTTCATTCTTTTCCTCGAATCCTAAGCCCTATAACATGTCCTGGATCTAGAGAGGAATATTATCACCTCGATCTAATGCTGTAAATTCCTTTAAGCAACTTTGTTGTATTGTGATAGGAGATCGAAAACGTGTATTGTTCTGGAATGATGATTGGACATGAGTGGGTGCTCTTCGGAGTGCATTCCCAAGGATATTTGCTCTAGCTATTCGTAAAGCTGGTGTCATTGATGATTTTGGCTGTCATTCGAACAATGGTTAGCAATGGAATATAGAGCTACGTAGGAGGCTTTTTAACTGGGAAACAGAAGTATGGTCTGAGTTTGTGTCTATCATCAATTCAGCTGTGCTGGGTTTGGGTCAAAAAGACAATATCCGCTGGATGGGTTCATCAAATGGAGTATACAACGCTAGATCCTTCTTTAGAATTAATGATGGTGGCAATCGAAGTGCAAATGAGATATGGAAGTACGTTTGGCTCAACATCGCGCCGCCAAAAGTGAACACCTTCATTTGGAAATCGATTTACGGACGAATACCGATAAAAGATCAGCTTTCTAAAAGGGGAGTATCAGGTTTTGATGATATGTTATGCCCTCTATGTAGAATTGAGTTAGAATCTGCAGACCGCATTCTTTTGAAATGCCATTTTTCTTGGCAAATATGGCAGCAGTGGTGCTCTTTGTGTGTATCATATGCCCATGTAGTGTCAAAGCTTTGCTAGCCCAGTGGGTCCAATCAGCAGCTTCATTTAAATCGAAGGAAGTGTGGTTACTGAGTTTTCATTGTTGCTTGTGGTCTATCCGGATCTTTCAGAACAAAGTGGTGTTTAGAAAAGTTATAGTGGATGCAAATAGCTTATTCGAAAGCTGCCTCTTGAGACTAAGTTTCTGGTGCAAAGCAAAATGACCCGCAACTGTTCTGTTATCGTCAGATCTTATTCGCAACCCATAATCCTTCAAGCGTATCGACACTTCTATTCATCATAAACTCGATTTGAAGAGAAACCCAATCCCGACAGAGTGTATGAGATTCTCGGTAGATGGAGTGGTTGTTGGAGGCTTCGGTAAAGCAGGCATAGGCGGGATCTTATTCAATCAACAAAACAAAATTGTCTTGCAATTCTCAAGGTTCATTGGTATCATCGATGCAGCAACCGCGGAACTAATGGCCATTAGAGAAGCGTGTATCCTTTTCCATTCTTCGACTTGGGATAGCTCATCTAAATTAATCATACAATATGACTGTAGTGGCATTGTTGAATGGTTGAATCAGCCGTCCAAGTCACCTTCCATATTTAAACCTCTACTGAATGAGTGTTGCAGGTTTAGAGATGATTACAGATGGTGCATACATGTTATTCTCAGAGAAAGGAATTCTTTGGCGGACAACCTTGCCAAATCTGGAATTTCCAGAAGGAAACCATTGTTATGGATCGATGATGGCCGCAGTGGGGTCCAATAGTATAGTAAGATGGAAACTACTATTGGTTTGTTATGATGTAATGCATTGTAAAATATTGTCAGGAAGCTGTTTGAAGGGGCAGGGGCTCACGACCAGCAGTACAAGCAATTGTGGGATGATGATGGGGACCATTTTATCTTATAGTGGTCAGAGGTTGGGTTCATTACTCGTGTTTTTCGTTTATTTTGGTTTAAATGCTATGGTTGTCGTATGTAGAGAGGAGAGCATGACTGGTCATTTGTGTAATGGGGTTTGAGATAATTTAAGTTGTTTGTAAAATCACTTCTCGGTGCACTCTTTTCCTTCCATCTAGGATTATAGAGGTTTTTTAACGAGACCCGAGCTAGTGATTTTTTTTTCAATAAAATTGCTAGTCGACCTTTCAAAAAAAAATTAGACGAATTAAGAAAAAATTTAATAGTGGATAAGTAAATAGAAATCCTCTATCACTTTTGATGCCCCTATTTATGTGTAACACCCTGGTTTAGGGCATGAGAGTTATCGGTTTTGATTTAGGATCAGTTTCGGGTTAAATTTAAATTAAAATGATGGTTTTATAAAAAAATTCATTATTTACAATAACATCATTAATGAAATTTGAAAAGAGTTTTATCTCATCTTTTCTCAAAATCAAAAAGAAAAGCTATCATCTTTTTTTGAAAGGCAAGAACTCCTAACTTTTTTAAAGAGCAAGCTTTCCACCATCAAATCTTCAGTTGTGGTGATTTCTTCAAGGTAAATGTCTTAATCTATTGACCTTTACTAGATTAAGATAGATTTCAACTTAATTTTCCATTTACCTAATGATTTCTTAGTTTACCCTAAAACCCATTATTTCGAAAATAGTGATTTCTTGATGATTTTCGAATGGGCATTGATGCCCGTGTTTTTGGATGGTTAAAAATCAGATTTTGGTGTTAATAAAGTGTTGAAATGAAATCTTAAATCAATAAACCCGAAACTAGGGTAGTGAGAAATTTTTGAAGGTGAAAAAGTGGTGTTTTTGGCTTAGTTTTGGGGTAAAACGAGGGCTGGAGGTATAGGGACCTAGGATGGGTGTTTTTAGATAATTTTTGTGTGTTATGGATGTTTAGTTTGATGGGTTATTGCTGGGCTTTGCTCAAGAACGGATTTGATGATATTTTGATGGATTTCGGCTTTAAATAATTGAGAGAATGTTATAGAATTGTGAACTGATGTTTGACAGTGAATTTATGGAAGAGTAGGGGAGTAATACTTTGTTTTTGGTTGATTAGAAACAAGGGAAACGAGTTCGGGTACTTTGGGCGCGATACCAGGTGTTGCGGAGGCTTGAGATCGATGTTTCAGCTTTCGTTTGGGCTCTATCGATGAATGAAAATTGTTTTGAAGCTTTAAATTGTTCGAAGAGGGTTTTCTTGGTGTTTGGGTGGAGCCTGAGAGGCTAACCTAGACGCAAGCATAAGTTTACCTATTCTTGCCTTGTTTGGTTGATTGTTGACGTACGTGTTTATGCGTGTTGTGGTGTTAATTTTGCAATGCTTTTACCCCTGCTTTAATGTTGATGTGTTGTCGTAGTTGATGTTAAGCCTCACGTGATGATTAGTAGTTGTGTACGGTGATGTGTAGTCCCACCGATAGTGACTAGTAGATGAGTACGGTGATGTGTAATCCTATCGAAAAAATGCTAGTTGTTGTGTACGGTGATGTGTAGTCCCACCGGAAATTGGTTATGCATGTGCATACCATATTTCATTTATGTTTGTGTTACATTACATCTCTTTCCTAAATGGTTTTACTTTGAAACTAAGATATATGTTTTAAACTGCATTGTTGTTGTGTTTTAGAGCTCTGTTCACTAAGCCTTTAAGCTACTCCTTCTTTTCTAACAATACAGATCGTTAGAGGTTCCGGGAGGCAAGTGAGCAAGGGACGAGTTCTCGGAGTTCTTTGCTAGCTCAAAGTATGATTTTTATGGTTGTAATAATACTTAGGCAATGAGAATACTAGACCTTGTTAGGGAGTTGGTGTTCAAACTCTTATGTTTTGTTGTTGTTAATATGTTAAAGTGTTGAAGTATGCTTGGATTGGCTTTTGACCTTTTGGTGGATGTTAAGCGAGTTGGTTGCTAGTTAAATCTTGCCTTATGTTTTGGCTAGCTTATGTCTTATGTTGAAATGTTTCCTTTAGCCTATTGGCCATGTACCCAATTTGTGTAAGTATGTATCTTTGATGTTTGTATTAAGGTGGTTTGCCTCTAGATTCCTTTTAACGCATGATTGTTATGTTTGATGATGTTTATTTGTTATGTAGATGAGATTTGATCTTTAATCATGTTGTGGTTATATTTGAAGTTTGTTAGAGTTTTGGGGTAATTTCGGTTATGTTTAGGAAGGTTCTAAAGTGTCTCAAATGTGAATTTTCTGCAAATCTGCAGGTAAGTTTCGAAACTAGTTGAATAGGTTTCGAAACCTTTTAAAGCTGGTTTCGAAACCAGCGAAACCTTTATTTGGTAAAGTGAAAATTAGTTTGAAAAGTTATATTTTGGTTCCTGATAGTTCAACATGCATTTGGGTGAGTTTGAATGATCTTTTAGAACAAAAATTTAACATGAGAGCATGAAACCTGATTAATTATATATTAGTAACTTTAATTTCTTAAAAGTCCCTGTTTTTATCTATTTTTACGTTTTAACCCCTAATCGCTAAAAGGACCAATTGGACTTCGATTCGATGTCCGATTGAGGTGAGGTTTTAACCGCTACTTTCATGAACATATAGGATAACAATGAAGCCTTTAGAAAAGATAAAAAATACCTTGGGTTGTTAATCGGTGGGAAATCCTCGGGTTTCTCTCCGGTTATCCCCGTGTAACTCTTCCGATTCGGTCTTGCGACTAGACCGGGTCGAGGGGGTTACATTATGTCTTCACACTAAAAATTAAATTTAGAGTTTGGGATTAGAGTTTAAGAAATTGGGGTATGGTGTATGGTGTATTTTTAGGGTTTAAGATTTAAGGTTAGTGCTTATAATTTACTTTTTTTTTAGTGTTAGACCATAGAAATGGCACCAGAAAAGAACATAAGATTTTCGTTCATATTAAGTGGGTTTAAATACATTTGATTTTTCTCTCTCCTAAATTTATTTACTTTTTACAAGGATTTCTATAACTTAAGTGGGCTCAATTGACCCCACTAACCTATATGTAAATCTGCCCCTGCCCACTACGTCATTCATGGTCTCACCTAATAAAAATCATCCCTTACATTAAATTTTTTATGTTATCTTTTTACTAAGTGAACCTTTACTTGGTAAATTTTTTTTTTTAAATTTGGTTTATTATAAATATGAGTGAAGATTCACTGTGTAAAAAAATGACATTGAAAAATTTAATGAAATTGATGATTTTTATTAGTTGGGATCATGGATGACGGGACGAGATGAGCCTATGATATAATTTTTCCTAACTGTTAAAGAATACTTGGTAAATACGTTTATTTAATGCTTAAGTATTTATACTAGACAATAAGTCTTATGGGCTAAGGTTTATTATAAGTATAAAGTTGATATTAACCTTTAGAATTATGAGAGAATCATTCTTTGGAAAGATGTAACCACTTTAAGGATCTTTACAACTATAGCAACTACGTTATAAAGATGGATATTGAGTTGAATCATATTATATCTCGTTTCTTGTGCATGTCTTATTTTATTTTATGTTATTTTTGTTTGGTTATTTTTCCACATACAAATTCCTGACACATTCTTTTAGGTTAAGTGTAATGGTGTTTATTCGTTGTGGTTTTCATGGAGTTCTTCTAATTGTTGGTACATAGATTCGTAATATAAGTTGGTATTGCGCGGTCTCGAGTATTTTCGGGCCCTGAGCGAAAATTAAAAAAACAAATGTGTCAATGTAGAACGAAAGCACATTCTATTATTTTGAACAATTAATTTAATATTTTGTTAACAACCTATTATTTTTCATTATTTTATTTAAAAACACCTCGAATACAACTAAAAAATAACAAACAACACTAGCTTATAAGATTACCACTTATCGAAGTCGTAAATAAACCATTAATCATGTTAATTTCTTTAGTGCAATAAAATTTATGAATGAAACACATTGGTTTTTTTTTCAGAATACAAGGCAATCTCCTGCTCAGCTGCTCTTAATAACAATCTTACAAGACAACAAAAATGAAACAATCACTACCCTTGCCCTGGTGAAATGGAATTAGCAAATGCATCGAGGTTAGCCGCAGAAGATCCACCTTCCGATATGGCAACTCGGCATTTATCCTGGATTTGTTTTGCCGCTCTTCTCATTTTCTTTCCCTCATTGCTTTCAGCATCCATAAACCTCCGCACAAGCTCTGCAATTTCCTCTCTGCTGACCAGTTTCTCAGCTTTCACCCGCCACCCATTTCCCCAATCTTCCACGATTTGCCTACTGTTACTATCTTGGTCCAAAAACAGAGGAAATGTCAGCATCGGAACACCGGCCAACACGGCTTCCAGGATAGAATTCCAACCGCAATGTGTCCAAAATCCCCCTATAGATGGATGGCACAGTACCTTCAATTGGTCGCACCAAGGAACTACCAGCCCTGTGTCACCACAACGTTCTTTCAACCTTGAAGCCTCTTCCCGGGCCATCCACAAGTACCGAACTCCGCTGATTTGCATTCCGGCAGCGATTTCATCCATTTGGGTGTTCGAAACCGAAAGGAAGCTTCCGAATGAGATGTATAAGGTAGAACCTGGTTGTTGAGAATCCAACCACTGAATGTAGCTTTCAGTTGTACTGGAACCTTGTCTTAGTTCCATATAAGGTATGGCAGGGCCAATGGTGTAGACGGGGAAATTATACGCTGCTCGTAAGCCGTCGATGACTTCGGGTTCGAACTCGTACACCGAAGTGAATAGGAGATACTGTGCTTGTGTCACTCTCGAGACGCAGTCGAGAGTGAATTCCAGTACTCTAGGGTCGTCCCTATAGAAAATTTTCCGAAGTTCTTCGACATTGGACGAAGAAATTCCTGCAATGTTTTCTACTTGTTCTATTAGATCATCAATTGTTGCATCGCTTCGCTTTACATGGAGGTCAAAGTGATGAAACATGGAGAACACAGATGCCGACATCGTCCAGAGCATGGCCATAGGAATATTCCTTCGTTTCGCAACACCGGTGCTCCATTTAACCTCGATATCTCCTATGATCGCCGTTACAGGCAACTCGAGTCGATCGAGAAGCTGCTCAAAAGGAGCTTCCATGTTTGTCATTGCAATGTAAAAGTTGAAGCTAGGAAGGTTGGATGCTTCAAGCCGCTCAGGCAGGACAACATTCGGGATTGCCTCGAAACGTATGTTATTGGGCTTGGGTTCAGAGCCGATGAACCCAAGCCATTCTTCTATCACAACGAAGGTGATGAGAATATCTTTCTTCTTAGAAACAAGTAGCTTGCAAAGGTTCATCATGGGATTGATATGGCCTCGGCCGGGAAACGGCATGGCCACGACGTGGCACGGGCACGCCGTGGTTTTTTGCTCATTTGTCGAGTCCATGACCCTGTCTACAACTTCACCGAATTATTTGATGAGATGGGGAGAGGTAATCAAGTTGGATAGAAGATGACATATCCTGATAAGATTTAATACAGCACAGGGGTCCTCACATCATTGAATTGTTTTTGAAATGTGTGGTCGGAGGCGCTGAATAAATTTCAGAATGTAAACATGTGAAAAACGCGTAGAGGTGGCAAAGTGGTTCGAGAAGACTCAGATTTCGTTGTTTTCGAAGTTTCAATTTTTCAATCAATGTGTGTTTGGTCTTAGAAGGTACTGAATAAATTTCAATTTGATTATTTTTGGAGTCAGAATTTTTAGATTTGGGTTTTTTCGGATTTGGATTAGTTTAGATTTTTTTTCAGACTTGGTTTTTTTGTGTTTGGATTTTGGGTTCGGGCTCTTTCGGATTTGGATTTCTCGGGCACATTCTTT
The DNA here is from genome assembly GCA_958450335.1 of Hibiscus tridactylites. Lineage (NCBI taxonomy): Eukaryota > Viridiplantae > Streptophyta > Magnoliopsida > Malvales > Malvaceae > Hibiscus > Hibiscus tridactylites. Next base: position 11,810,040 of record OY288281.1, on the reverse strand, counting down.
TAGATTTAAATCGATTAAGGCAGACGAACTTAAATAAATTTAAAGTTTTTTTTCAAATAGAAGAGAGGTCGAGGTCATTACATAAACGTTCAAACGAACATGGGGGACCATGATCATCCTAGTACAAGATATCAGTTAAGGAAAGCGGAGGCCTGTCAAAAGTGCTAAAATAACCATGAGGACGAACCACGAACTTAGTTGTATGATCAGCGTCAAAGTTGGCTTCCCTGTGGACGAGGACAATGTCAACAGCCCAAGTGTTGGTGCATAGTGTCACAACCCACCGTTTTTCCCTAAGATCCAAACCGAGGTTTACCACCACTCCTTGGGCACTTTCGAGGCAAGCAAGCACCAAGGAGGGCACTATAAGGGTCTAGGACGGCCATGAAGACTCTAGAGACATGCCACAACATTCTAGAAAGATCCGGGACGTTCTATCTAAGTCTAGACACACCCGGGAGGACCCATAAGGCTCGGGAAGACTCGGGAAAGCTCGAGACTACTCCGGAAGACCCTGGAGCTCTCTAGAACCTTTTGGATACATATAGATATGTATACACATATGTAGAAATCTCTAGAATAGTGTAGTCCCTTAGAAGATATTTTGGGAGGCAACATTTGGACCGTTGGATCAAATCGATCTCAACCATCCATTGAGGAGGTGGGAGCCTATAAATAGGGTCGCCCCCTTCATTTTGTACTCACTTGAGAAATTAGCCACTTAAGCATACTTGTAAAGCTCTCTTGTAAAGTTTTCTTCTTAGTTAATACAAGTTCTTTACTTGTAAACTCCCTGCATTCTCTAGTGTTCCTTGTTTAGCCATCGCGTTGCGTGAAGGATCAAGGCTGGTTAGCATCATCGAGGCTTGCTAACGCCGCACGGATCGGTTTGTGAGAATAAGTCCGTGACAGTTGGTATCAGAGCAAGTTACGAGACTCGAGATATGGCAAAAACGGGCAAGAGTCAAGCTGTTAGCTCATCCGACACGGAGGTCATGCATGAGCGTCGAGGGCGCGAGGAGATGGTTGAGCCTGGTGAGACGAGGACGCCGAGATCCACACGGCCATGAAGGCCATGATGGTGAAGCTAGAGGAAACCATGCGCGCGGCAATGGGGCAAATCCGCGATCTTCTAATGGGGGAGCTCTCGAAGGTACATGACTATTTCCAACAAGAGCTTGCTCATTCTCATGCTCAAATTGAGGCCTTGCAAGGTGACCTTGCCTTGTGCAAGCGAGCCATGGCCGCCGGGCCAAGCATCACATACGAGTCTATGAAGGTCGAGGTGCCCAAACCTAAGACCTTCGCGGGTGCACGCAATGCAAAAGAATTAGACAACTTCTTGTATGGCTTGGAACAATATCTAGTTGCGGTGGGAATCGTGGACGAGGCCGCAAAGATCCAAACCGCCTCACTTTACCTCACCGACACAGCTATGCTTTGGTGGAGGAAAAGGCGTAGTGACGTGGAGAAGGGCACATGCACCATGACTACCTTCGATGACTTCAAGAAGGAGCTTAAAAGGCAATTCTACCCAGAGAATGCCGAAGATGAAGTGAGGGCACGATTGCGAAGGCTCAAGCAATCGAGGAGCATTCGTGACTATGTGAAGGAGTTCACTACCTTAGTGCTCGAGATCCCCGATCTTTCCGAAAAAGACTCCCTTTTCAACTTTATGGATGGACTCCAACAATGGGCTAAGGCCGAGCTTAGGCATCAAGGAGTTCAAAATCTTGCTGATGTCATCACCGTAGCAGAAAGCCTTGTTGACTACTCTAACAACAAGGAGTCCAACAAGTCGAAGGACAAGAAAGGTGGCCATGCCAAAGGTGGGGGAGACAAAAGCCATCGCAAAGAGGGACACCATGAAGACAACTCACCAAAGCACAAAGACTCGTCTTTGTAGAAGAACAAGGATAAAGGCAAAGCTAAGGACACTCGAGGCCCGAAGCGACCAACATCCAACAAGTGCTTCATCTGTGATGGAGACCATTGGGTTCGAGAGTGCCCGCAAAGGCAAGCCCTCAACTCGCTCCTCGCGAAGCATCGAGAAGAAGGTGACACCGATAAAGAAGATGAAGGTGTCCAAATGGGGTCTATGCAATTACTCAATGTTATCCAATCCGCCCCTAAGACCGAAGCCAAGGGATTGCTCTATGTAGACGTCACCATCAATGGGAAAGCATCGAGGGCAATGCTCGACACAAGTGCGTCTCATAACTTTGTCTCTTTAGAAGAAGCTAAGAGACTTGGTCTTAAAGCCGTGGGAGGAGGTGGATCCATCAAGGCGGTCAACTCAGCTACCAAGCCCATCCATGGAATCGCACGAGAGGTCAAGACCATTGTGGGAAAATGGTCAGGGCACATAGACTTCTCCGTTGTGCCGATGGACGACTTCAAGATCGTCATAGGGCTTGAGTTCCTCAATCAAGTCAAAGCATTTTCCGTGCCCTTTGCCAATAGCATGTGCATCATGGATGAAAATCAAGCTTACATGGGGCCAACGACCAGGGCCACCAAGCAAGATGCCAAGGTACTCTCTGCCTTGCAGTTCAAGAAGGGCGTCAAGAAAAACGAGGAAAGCTATTTGGCCATCCTTAGTGAGTATGATGACGAGGAGGCCATGCCCGACGAAGACCTGCCAAGAGAGGTAGCTCAAGTGCTTGATGAGTTCAAGGATGTTGCACCACCCGAACTACCCCGAAGGCTACCTCCAAGAGGGGAAGTAGATCATAAGATCGAGTTGGAACCTGGCACCAAACCACCAGCCATGGGGCCCTACCGCATGGCACCTCCAGAGTTGGAAGAACTAAGGAGACAACTCAAAGAGCTACTCGATGCGGGGTTCATCCGACCATCCAAGGCACCATTTGGGGCACCAGTCTTTTTCCAGAAGAAGAAGGATGGTTCGCTAAGGATGTGCATTGACTACCGAGCACTCAACAAATTCACCATCAAAAACAAATATCTGATCCCCTTAATCTCGGATCTATTTGATCAGCTCAGGCATGCACAATACTTCTCCAAGTTGGATCTTCGATAGGGGTACTACCAAGTGCGCATTACAGAAGGGGATGAGCCCAAGACCACATGCGTCACAAGGTATGGTTCTTATGAATTTCTAGCCATGCCCTTCGGACTAACAAATGCCCCAACAACCTTTTGCACTTTGATGAACAAGCTTTTCCATCCCTACCTCGATGGGTTCGTGGTCGTCTACCTTGACGACATTGTGGTATATAGCAAGACCCTGAAGGAACATGTTGAACATCTAAGAGAAGTGTTCAAGGTTCTGCGAGAGAACCGACTATTCATCAAGAAGGAGAAATGCTCCTTTGCTAAGCCCGAAGTCATGTTCCTAGGGCACAAGATCAAGGATGAGAAGCTAATGATGGAGGATGGCAAGGTACGAGCCATCCAAGAGTGGGAGCCACCCACCAAAGTACATGAGCTACGATCCTTCCTCGGACTGGTGAACTACTATCGCCGATTCATCAAGGTCTATTCAGCAAGAGCTACACCTTTAGCCGAGCTCCTGAAGAAGAATAAGTCGTGGGTGTTGTCATTAGCTTGTCAATAAGCTTTTGAAGACCTAAAGAAGGCCGTTTGTGAGGAGCCAGTACTGAGCTTGCCCGACCACACCAAGCCCTACGAGTTGCACACTGATGCATCGGATTCCGCCATAGTAGGGGTTCTTATGCAAGATGGGCATCCGATTGCCTATGAGAGTCAGAAGCTCAACGATACAGAGAGGCGCTACACCGTGCAAGAGAAAGAGATGACTGCCATCATCCATTGCCTCAGGGTGTGGCGACATTACCTCCTAGGGGCTAAGTTCTTGATCTTAACCGACAACGTAGCAACTAGCTACTTCCAAACTCAGAAGAAACTTAGCCCAAAGCAAGCTAGGTGGCAAGACTTCCTAGCCGAGTTTGACTACATTCTACAATATAAGCCGGGCAAAGCGATTGTAGTTGCCGATACACTAAGTCGGAAGGCGGCGCTAGCTGCGCTAAGTCAAGTCACCAGTCCACTGCTCGACAGAATCAAGGAGGGCCTACACACCAGGAGCCCCTTGCCAAGAACATCATTGCCCTAGCCAACGAGGGCAAGACCCGATGGTTTTGGGTGAGTGACGGATTACTCTACACCAAAGGCAACCGTCTATATGTAACAAAGTGGGGCAACCTACGCAAGGAGTTGATCAAGGAGTGTCACGACTCCTTATGGGTCGGTCATCCAGGTATGCGCCGTACCCTTGCACTCTTAAAGTCCAACTACTATTGGCCCCGAATGCACGAAAGCGTGGAAGATTACGTGAGGACTTGTCTTGTGTGTCAACAAGACAAGGTTGTTCAACAACAACCAGGAGGGCTCCTAGATCCGTTGCTTGTACCCGACAAGCCTTGGGAGAGTGTCTCTATGGACTTTATCACTTGTCTCCCCAAGTCTGAAGGGTTTGGAAGCATAATGGTCGTGGTGGACCGATTCAGTAAGTATGCCACCTTCATTGCAGCATCCCCTGATTGCACAACAGACGAGGCACAAAGGCTCTTTCTCCATAATGTAGTCAAGTTGTGGGGAGTACCAGACAACATCGTGAGCGATCGGGATCCAAGGTTCACAGGGAGGTTTTGGACCGAACTCTTCAAGATGCTAGGGTCCGACCTTAACTTCTCAACAAGCTTCCATCCCCAAAGCGACGGGCAAATCAAGCGCATCAATGCTCTCTTGGAGCTTTACTTAAGACACTACGTTAGTGCCAATCAAAGCGATTGGGCCAAGCTTCTCGGTGTAATTAATAAAATAATATTTCGAGTTTCACTTTCAAAATAAAATTTAATGTGTTGGACCCGATTTTAATTTAAACTCAAGTTCTTTGGGTTTTGGTGTCTTAAAAGTTGACAACATTCTTCATTAATGGCAAAGTTGTAATATTGAGGGTTTTTGAAATAAACCAAATAAAATAAAACAAAAACAAAATCCCTTTTCACCATCTTCTTCCCCATTTCTCCCATTTGAACGTGACTTCCTCTCCTCCTCCCATTTTACTTTTCCATCCAATCTTGTCTTCATTTCTGGAGCTTTTGCAAAGCAGATTTGGCCTTGGGTGGTTCGGACGCGGTCCTAGGAAGTTGGAAGCTTGAAATGACTTTGTGGTTTGCATTGGTGTGCGAATGGTGAGTGGAAATGTTTTTAAGCAACGTTTTCGTTCAAAGATGGTTTTGAAAGAGTTTGGATTGAGCTTGAAAGGTCAATCTAAACTCAAGAGTAAGTTGATGTGTATCGCCTCTTTAAATTCCCCCTTTTACCGTTTGTTTTTCATTACTTGTGGTGATAATTTGTTATGTATGAAATTCCAATACTTTGGAAGGAAGCATGTTGTTTGTTATTATGTTGTTGATCTTGCATGATGAAATCAATGGTGTTGTTCATATGCCTTGTAAAATATATGTAAGTTGGTGCAGGTTGTGCACGGAAATGGTAAGTAAGACCAATTGCGGTTGGTAAGACTGTAAGTAGTAAGATTGTGTATAATTGTGGATTTTGTTACAAGTTGTTTTGGTCGTGAATGATATAGTGTGTTCATGTTACATGATGGTGATTTGTATATCGTGTTGCATGGTTGGTGTTGAACCTTACGTGATGGTTGTCGTTACTACGGTGATGTGTGGTCCCGCCGATAGTGATTAGTATAAGACTCCGGTGATGTGTGGTCCCGCCGGTAGTGACTAGTAGAAGAGTATGGTGATGTGTGGTCCCACCGTGTGTGTTTTGGTTATGCTTGTGCATACCATGTATTGTTCATGTATGTGTCTCACGATATCATCCCTCTTAATGGTTTTGCTTTAAATCTAGGATCATGCCTTTATGCATACCATGAAGTGTGATGCCATGATAAATATTTATATTGTTGACTTGTGGTTGAACTTGTATGTTAGTAAGAGGATTATGTCGTTGGATGGATTTTATGTGTTGGCCTTTATTTTAAAGAAAGCTTTGAACCCTGCATTGTCGTTGTTATGTTTTCGAGCTCCGCTCACTAAGCTTTATGCTTACGCTTTCCTTTTTCCGACAATGCAGATCATTAGCTTGGAGTTAGCAAGGAGCAAGAAAAAGGCGTCCAAGCGTGTGGTAGTTTGCTCAAGTATGGTTTATTAAATAATGTAGTAGTTTAGCAATGGGAAATGCTACGTGTTTTATGAGCGTTTATCTAGACTCCTTTGTGTTGGCTTTATGTTGTTAATGCTTTGTGATGATGGATTTGTAAACCATATTACGTTGTTGCTTAAATGCTTGTGTTTAAAGGCTTATGACCATGTTCCACGTTTGCTTATGTGTTATGTTTTAAGGCATGTAAACCTTGTTATGAAGTGTTTATGTAAGTGTTTGCTTCTTAGGAATGATATGATCTAGTATATATATGTTTAGAATGCAAGTTTCTCTTAAGTGTGGATGTCTTGATGTTAATGCTCTGTTGTTAGTTTAAATTGCTTCGTATGTTGTTCCATGGTTGTTAAATGTTGTATTGGTGTTTGTTTGTGGCTAGGCGAGTCGTAACTTGCATCTAGAGTTGGGTCTTAGTGTGTTTTGCTGCTAATCTGTGTTTTGCAGTGCAGGGCGTATTGGTACGCCCAAGGGCCGTATCGATACGATCCTACACTTTGGGACTCAGATTAGGCTTAGCGTACCGATACACGGGGGTGTATCGATACGTTAAAACCTCTCTGGAAATCTGAGATGTTGACGAGATTTTGGCGTATCGAAACGGGACCTAGGCGTATCGGTACGGTTGTTTATCGTTGAACGTGAGAGGTTGACCAATGAGGGTGTATCGGTACGGTCAATCAGTGTACCGATACGGTCTCTATGTGTTGACTATGGGCTGTTGACCTAGTCAAGGCGTATCGATACGCCCTTCTAGTGTATCGATACAGCCTGTTGAAAATAGTAAAATGGGTTGTTTTAATTACTTGTTTCGTATGCTTCGTATTCCTTTCGTTGTGTTTTTGCTGTCGTGTTTCACATAGGATGTATGAATGCCTCTAGACAAGATAATAATTAAAGAAAAAAAATAGGGTTGTGTTGAGTGGATCGAAAGATCGATAATTACCAAGAGGGGGGTGAATTGGAATTTTAAAGGATTGTGAGTGGAAATTGGCAAATTAAAAATGATGAACAAGGGATTTAGAGTGGTTCAAGTTCCAAATGAACTCTACATCCACTACCTTAGTCTCACTAAGGATTTGCAACAATTTCACTAAATTGATCTTCCCCTTTTCTAGGACAAGGAGGCAACCCTTTACAATATCGGTTGATTTTTCTACCCAAAAATCAACCCAACCCTCACTCAATAGAACAAAGAAAATTTGAAGGCTAATTAGGTATCTCTCAATACAAATGATAGCCCCAATACAAGCACTCAACCCAATTTTACAAAGTAAGAATGAAGAACACAAATTGGGATTTTACACAAGTTGGGATTTTTGCTCAAATGCTTGAATTTGATGTTTGGATGTTTGCTTTAGGATCAATAGTTGTTGCTGATGCTTTTGGATGTCCCTTTTATACCTTCTCATTGATTTCTAGCCGTTTGGGTGGTTGGGAACATAAATGGAGCCGTTGGAACCCTCTCTTGCCACCATAAATGCAGTCTGCACCAACCCGTTTCGGAACACGGGAAACCTGTTTCGGAACGGACTAAAATAGAAAGAGCCATTGGGGTGCATTTAAGAGCCCGTTTCGAAACGCCTTAGGCCGTTTCGGAACGGTTTTGCCACTGTAAAAGGGTCGTTTCGGAACGGTCCTAGCCCATTTCGAAACGCCTTAACGGTTTTCAGAAAATCAGTTAAAACATACAACGGTCACATTTTCAAAATAAAACCTAGCCCTTGTTTCGGAACGGGATTGATCCATTTCGAAACGAAATGGCTACTGTCAAAGGGTCGTTTCGGAACGGGCTTGATCCGTTTCGAAACACTCCTTTAGATTTAAAAATATAACTTATTTTTGAACCGTTGAAGCCTTTTTTAAAACAAATATGAAGAGCAGTTTCGAAACGAGTGCTACCGTTTCGAAACGAGTTAAAGTGTTTCGATACGCGTTTCGGAACGATGGTCGACAGTGATGAAAACGTTTCGAAACGCCTGATGGCCGTTTCGGAACGAGTGCTTAAAAATCACTGTTTCTTGTTTGAAACACTTAGAAAAAATATGTGAAAGGCTTGTTTTTAACTTGGGCATAATATTAAAACTATATGGGGATATTTGAGGACTTAAAATACGTTTTGACTTTTTCGATTTAGTCCTTAGGTTTTTAGTTATATCAAAATTAAAATATTTGTTTCACAATCTCCCCCTTTTTGATATAACAAAACCAAAGTTAGAATTTTTGGAATTTTGAAAGTTTTGAAAAATATTCTAACTCCCCCTTAATTTAAGATAGGTTTTTTTAAAAAAAATTGATTTGAAGTTTAAGTTTAAGAACCTTTTAAAATTTAAAAACGAATTTTAGTGTTGTGGCTCTTAAATTTCTTCTCCCCCTTTTTGTTAGATCAAAAAGAACAACATAAGCTCATAGAGAAGATAAATGATTAGTACCAATAAGCAATAATAAGCAACCATATTATAAATTCATAATCAAAATATCCAAAACATAATTCAAACGTTAAGTTCAACATAATTCAAACAATAAAATCCCAAATAAAAATAGCCAAAAGCATAGGTCCTAAAAACATGAGAAAACATAAAGATGCAATCTTAATCCTAAAAGCATAAATAAAATGATATGATATGATATGAAGTTCCTAGGCCTCGTCATCATCATCCTCGTCATCATCAACATCGTCCTTGGCTTGAGAACGTTGAAACTTCGTCCATTGCCCATATAGAGTGGAGAAGGAAAGATCCAAGTTGGAATGAGAAGTTTCAAGAGAAATAAGACGATCCTCGACATTCTTCAAACGATTGCCCATTGTTTCAAAGCCCGAAGCAATGCTAGTGTCCAAAGCATTCATTCGAGTGTCCAAAGCATTGAACCGCTCGGTGAGGAAAGCCGTGAGGGCTTCATTGTTTGCAACTGGAACTTGCGGTGGAGGAGCAACGGGAGCAGGATCCACTTCTCTATCAACTCTTTCCCAAACACCATTCACATATTGGAACCCGGACTTTCGAAGGGATGATTCACCAATCTTGGTCTTGCGAGGGATCGGAGAGTCGTAGGTACAATCAATACCGAGATGGTGAAATAGGGCGCTCAAAACAATGCCATAAGTAAAGGACTTCAACTCATTTGTGTCAATAAGTTTGATATTATTGACTATCTCGGCAAAGATTATCTTAGGGACATTTGGGCGCTCACCCCTACGGAAACACTCTAGCCAAAAGTGATCAGTGTGACGAATATGAGAGTATTTGCCTCCGGAAAGACGAAGAAACCAAGACACCATCAAGTGAAGGACTCGATCGTGCACATCCAAATAAAGTGCCTTACCGGTAAAAGAGCCAAAGTGGCGTTCATCTTCAAGACCCTCATTCTTAAGTTTAAGAGCAGACTCTAAAAGTTTAACATTTATGACAACCTTTTTGCCTAGCAAGGATGACTCAATCCCTATGATCTCGGTTTTGGACTCATCATAAAGAAAATGAGCATTAGAGTAAAAGATGAGTACCATATTTTTGTAGCAAACATCCGGAAGGCTCAAGAAATCCATGAGATTCCACTCATCCAAACGAGGAAGATAACGAAAAAGGAATCGCTCGGAATTGAGGAATTCAAGATCAATAACACGTTCCTTACGAACCGCGAAGTCCTTGACATAAGAGAAACGAGCACGTGCCTCTGAAGTCTTGAAAGATTTCTGAAAAAGCATCGTGATATTCGGACGAATGCTCGAATCACCGGATTGAACGGCCTTGCGCTTTTTGTTCGATTGTTCCGCCATCTAAAAACATTAAGCAAGTGTTTTAAAATTGAGTGTATGCATGGATAATTAAAATCAATCCAATAATAAATCCCACTTAGGTTTTTGAAAACAAAATTAAAAAAAATAAAAAAAACAGTTTAAAAAAATACGATTGAAAAATTTTATATTCGAATAAAAAATTTTGAGATTTGAAAAATTTTTCACAAGATTTTGAAAACCCACAACAAAAACATATAATTTTTACAAAAATAAAATTTTCTAACCTAAGATTCGAATATGAATTGAAAGAAAAGAAAAAAATAGGAAAATTACCTTAGTTTGGGATTTTGGATGATTTGAGAAAAATCCTTGCACAAGATTGATGAAACCTGCTTAGACTTGAGTTGTAGAGTAAAACCCCTCACAATTTTGTGAAAATCAAAGAGTTTGAGAGGGTATTTATAGAGAGGGAGGCGGTTTAGGGTTTTTGTGTTTGATAAAAAAGTGAAATTGTATCATTAAAAGCCCTAATTTAAAGCAGTCCGCGATGCCGTTGCGGAACGGTCAAGACCGTTTCGGAACGGGCGGCTAAGGTTTTGACCATTTTAAAACCATAAACAGAACGTTTCGATACGGTGTTGACTGTATCGAAACTCCCTTTGACCCGTATCGGAACGCGTTCCGATACACCCCTTGGCAGAATCAAAATCGTTTCGGAACGCTTTTTAGGCGTTTCGAAACGCCCTTCTCTCAGAGCTGGATTTAAGGTATCCGTATCGAAACAGGTTCACCCGTTTCGATACACCTGGGCCTGGAAGTGCATATGAGGCTCTAAAAATGCAGAAAAATGATCTTTTAAGAGGCCTAATATGCATAAGTGTCATGAATGAGCAGGCAAAACATATTTAAGCATAAACATACTCCCCCTAACTATAAGCATGGATGAAATTAGGAGGTTAAACACATCAACATGGCATTTCACAAAATCAAGCATATTTAAGCACAAAAAGGTCCTAAAAGGTCAAGATAGGCTAGCTAGACCTAACTCTCTCCTAAGGGACCAAAAACGCTCTTTGTCTAAGGGTTTTGTAAAAATGTCCGCTAATTGATTCAAGGTGTCTACATACTCTATAACCACATCTTCCTTAAGGACATGATCTCTAATGAAATGATGCCTTATTTCTATATGCTTGGTTCTAGAGTGTTGGATGGGATTTTTAGTTAAGCATATTGCACTAGTGTTGTCACATTTTAGGGGTATTGTTCCAACTTTAATTCCATAATCTAAGAGTTGTTGCTTCATCCAAAGGACTTGAGCACAACAACTCCCTAAGGATATGTACTCGGCTTTGGTGGTAGATAAGGCTACACTATTTTGTTTCTTAGAGAACCAAGATAGGAGCATACTACCTAAGAATTGGCAAGTTCCCGAAGTACTTTTCCTATCAATTTTGCAACCCCCGTAATCCGCATCCGAGTAAGCATGTAGGTTGAAGGTAGAGTCTCTAGGATACCAAAGGCCTAAACAAGGAGTGTCTCTAAGGTATCTAAAGATTCTCTTAACGGCTATGAGGTGAGACTCTCTAGGACTAGCTTGAAACCTAGCACACAAGCAAACACTAAACAAGATATTCGGTCTACTTGCGGTAAGGTAAAGCAAAGATCCAATCATAGAACGATAAAGCTTAGAGTCAACACACTTACCTCCTTCATCTTTGTCAAGCTTTGTAGATGAGCTCATAGGAGTGGCTTGAGGTTTTGCATTCTCCAAGCCAAACTTCTTGAGCATATCCTTTATGTATTTTTCTTGGTTGATGAAGGTGCCATCCTTCTTTTGCTTGATTTGGAGTCCCAAAAAGAACGAGAGCTCCCCCATCATGCTCATCTCAAATTCACCTTGCATTAACTTAGCAAACTCTTGACAATGACATTCATTAGTAGAACCAAAAATAATATCATCAACATAAATTTGAACTACTAAGATGTCATTTTTATACATTTTTATAAAGAGTGTAGTGTCCACCTTTCCTTTTTCAAATCATTTTTCAATCAAAAAATTTGAAAGCCTTTCATACCAAGCTCTAGGAGCTTGTTTTAAACCATAAAGGGCTTTGGTAAGTTTAAAAACATGATTTGGAAATTTTGAATCTTCAAAACCCGGTAGTTGTTCCACATACACTTCTTCATTTATAAAACCATTTAAAAATGCGCTTTTAACATCCATTTGAAAAAGCTTGAAATTATGATAACATGCATATGCAAGCAACATCCTAATGGCTTCCATTCTAGCTACGGGTGCATAGGTTTCATCAAAATCTATTCCCTCTTCTTGAGTGTAACCTTGTGCTACAAGTCTAGCTTTATTTCTCACAATGTTACCACTCTCATCTAGTTTGTTCCTAAAGACCCATTTAGTTCCTATTGTAGATTGATTACTAGGCCTATCAACTAATGTCCATACATTACTTCTCTCAAATTGATTTAACTCTTCTTGCATAGCCATAATCCAAAAGTCAACTTTCAATGCTTCTTTTATGTTTTTAGGCTCTATGCATGAGATAAATGCAACATGGTTCATTAATTTAAGAGAAGAACGAGTGGTTACCCCCTTGGATGGATCACCCAAGATTTCACCATCTTTGACATAGTTCAACTCCCTTGGGTAGCTCACTTCCTTTTCCTCAATAGCCAAGTCCTTCAAGGCTTCAAGAGGTGGATCTTGTGTATCTTCTTCCTTTGGTTGAATCTCATCCTCCTTTGAAGTTTGACCTCCATCAAAGGCATTTATGATTCCTACATCATCATCATCACAAGAATCCTTCCTAAGAAGGAGGTTATCATCGAATACAACATGAATAGATTCTTCTACTACTAAAGTTCTTTTGTTAAATACTCGATAGGCTTTAGAGGTTAAAGAGTAACCTATAAAAATAGCTTCATCACTTTTTGCATCAAATTTACCTAAGTTATCTTTTCCATTATTTAAAACAAAACACTTGCACCCAAAAGGGTGAAAATAGCTAATGTTAGGCTTTTTAGATTTTAAAATCTCATAAGGTGTTTTCTTTAAAATTGGCCTAATCATAACTCGATTTACAATATAACAAGCGGTGTTTGTGGCTTCCGCCCAAAAATATTTAGGTAAATTATTTTCACAAAGCATAGTTCTAGCCATTTCTTGTAAAGTTCTATTTTTCCTCTCAACTACCCCATTTTGTTGAGGAGTTCGAGGAGCCGAAAAATTATGGCTAATACCATTTTCATTTAAAAATTCTTCAAACCCTAAATTTTGAAACTCGGTTCCATGATCACTTCTAATGTGTGAAATTCTAAGTTCAAGATCATTTTGGGTCAATTTTGAAAATGTGATGAATTTTTCCAAAGCCTCATCTTTAGTACTTAAAAAGAGAACTCAAGTAAATCTAGAAAAATCATCAACTAGCACAAAAGCATACGATTTACCACCCAAGCTCATAGTCCTAATTGGCCCAAATAAATCCATGTGAATTAATTGTAAGCATCTACTAGTAGAAACATCATTAATGGATTTAAAGGAAGACTTATGTTGTTTACCCTTTGAGCATGCATCACAAATTTTATCATTTGAAAATTTTATTTTGGGCAAACCTCTAACTAGATTTAGAGAGACTAGTTTTTCCAAAACACTAATGCTAGCATGTCCTAGCTTCTTATGCCACAACCATGCATCATTTTCATTTTGAGCAACTAAACATGCATGAGATGTATGAATGTCATCTAAATGCACCATGTATATGTTTCCTATGCGATGACCTATGAGCATAATACTATTAGATTTAATGTCTACAATTTTGCATCCATTTTTATCAAAAAGAACATTAAATCCCTTATCACATAATTGACTTATGCTCAATAAATTGTGTTTAAGACCATCGACATATAAGACATTTTCAATGAGAATGGTAGAGTGATTACCTATGGAGCCAATACCTTTAATGTGGCCTTTGGAGTTGTCACCAAATGTTACTACTCCTCCACTTTTTGGCTTTAAATCCATGAATCGACTCTTGTCTCCGGTCATGTGTCTCGAGCATCCACTATCAAGGTACCATGAGTTTTGACTTTGTGCTTTGGCCTTGAAGCAATGCTCCCCCTACAAACAAAGATATTAAACCTTGGTTTTTTGTACCCAAATCATTTTGGGTCCATGAGTGTTAGCTCCCAAAACCTTGGTTCCCTTAGGAGTCCAAGATGACATAGCAATAATATTATTAGATTTTACAAGTTCCTTAGGAACCCATACACTTCTAATCCTTTTAGCTTTACTATGTCTAGGGTAGCTACCTTGTTTGTAGTAGTTAGTCCTTTTCTTAGGTTGGTGTGTTCTAGATGATTCTCCTACTTCATGCTTGACACTTCCAACATTTTTAAGGACTTTTTGAGCTCATTTAGCTCACCTAACACCTTTTGGTGTTCACTATTGCATTGAGATAAAAGATTATTAAGATCAACATTTTCATCTTGAAAGAATTTAAGTTCATCTTTTAATCCTAAAATCTTTTTCTCAAATTTAGAATTAGCTTGAGTGAGTGAGTCATTTTTCCCATTTAGCTCTAAAATGATTTTCTTGTTTTTAATGACCGACTCCTTAAACTTCTCAACTAATTCATCATATACCTCTTGTAACTCATCATATGCATCATTTAACTCTTCATATGAAAAATCTAAAGTAGATGAGTTAGAGGTTACCAAGGAGGAATCTTCCTCAAGTGCCATGAGACAAAGGTTAGCCACTTCTTGTTCGTCATCCTCCGATGACTCCTCATCACTCCAAGTAGCAAGTTTGGCTTTGAGTTTCTTCTTCTTCTCAAAGCTCTTCTTCTTGAGTTGAGGGCACTCCGAACGGATGTGACCGGGTTGTTTGCACTCATAGCAAATGATGGGATCCTTTCCTTCTTCTTTGTTCTTGCTCTTGAAGTCCATTTTTCTTTGGATTTTTCTACCCCGGTTGGACCTCATGAATCGTGAGAACCGTTTGGCTATCATAGCCAATTCTTCAAGTTCATCCTCATCACTAGATGAGCTCTCATCAAGTTGTGAAGCTTTGGCCTTGAGAGCTATTCCCATCTTCTTCTTCTTTTCAACCTCGAGCTTCTCTACTCTTTTCTCTTCCTTCTTTTTCTCATCTTCCCTTCCTTGCTTCATGATCTCATGAGTAAGGAGAGAACCCACAAGCTCATCAAGCTTTAATGTCTTCAAGTTCTTTGCTTCGATGATAGCGGTTCTCTTCCCATCCCAAGCTTCGGGAAGTGAATAGAGTAGCTTCCGGACAAGCTTGTCTTCCGGTATGATTTCTCCATATCCCTTTAGACCATTGACGATTGTGGAGAATCGATCAAACATCTTTGACACCGTCTCATCGGGCTCCATCTTGAAGTTTTCATAACTAAGATTGAGAAGTCCAATCTTAGTTTCTTTGACATCATTGGTGCCTTCATAGGTGGTCTCAAGAGTGTCCCACACTTCCTTGGCACTTTCAATGGATGAGACCTTTGAGTAGATGTCCGGACCGAAAGCACAAAAAAGCATGTGGAGAGCTTTATCGTTGACTTGAATCTTCTTCCTCTCCTCTTCACTCATTTCGGCTTTCTTCTTCAACACCATCTTGCCTTCACCATCTTGCTTCAATGGAATGTATGGCCCATCCTCAATGACATCCCATACAAGATAGTCACTTGACTTGATGAATAGTCTCATTTTGTTCTTCCAAAAAGAGTAGTTGTCACCATTGAAGAAAGGAGGCTTGGTGGTTGATTGTGACTCGTACATGCCGGAACCGGAGGTTGAAGCCATCTCTTGATAATTTGATGATCACACTCTTCCAAGGATTTCCTCTTGTGGTTGTTAATCCTCAAAGAGTTAAGCTCTGATACCAATTGTTGAGTGGATCGAAAGATCGATAATTACCAAGAGGGGGGTGAATTGGAATTTTAAAGGATTGTGAGTGGAAATTGGCAAATTAAAAATGATGAACAAGAGATTTAGAGTGGTTCAAGTTCCAAATGAACTCTACATCCACTACCTTAGTCTCACTAAGGATTTGCAACAATTTCACTAAATTGATCTTCCCCTTTTCTAGGACAAGGAGGCAACCCTTTACAATATCGGTTGATTTTTCTACCCAAAAATCAACCCAACCCTCACTCAATAGAACAAAGAAAATTTGAAGGCTAATTAGGTATCTCTCAATACAAATGATAGCCCCAATACAAGCACTCAACCCAATTTTACAAAGTAAGAATGAAGAACATAAATTGGGATTTTACACAAGTTGGGATTTTTGCTCAAATGCTCGAATTTGATGTTTGGATGTTTGCTTTAGGATCAATAGTTGTTGCTGATGCTTTTGGATGTCCCTTTTATACCTTCTCATTGATTTCTAGCCGTTTGGGTGGTTGGGAACATAAATGGAGCCGTTGGAACCCTCTCTTGCCACCATAAATGCAGTCTGCACCAACCCGTTTCGGAACACGGGAAACCTGTTTCGGAACGGAATAAAATAGAAAGAGCCGTTGGGGTGCATTTAAGAGCCCGTTTCGAAACGCCTTAGGCCGTTTCAGAACGGTTTTGCCACTGTAAAAGGGTCGTTTCAGAACGGTCCTAGCCCGTTTCGAAACGCCTTAACGGTTTTCAGAAAATCAGTTAAAACATACAACGGTCACATTTTCAAAATAAAACCTAGCCCTTGTTTCGGAACGGGATTGATCCGTTTCGAAACGAAATGGCTACTGTCAAAGGGTCGTTTCGGAACGGGCTTGATCCGTTTCGAAACACTCCTTTAGATTTAAAAATATAACTTATTTTTGAACCGTTGAAGCCTTTTTTAAAACAAATATGAAGAACAGTTTCGAAACGAGTGCTACCGTTTCGAAACGAGTTAAAGTGTTTCGATACGCGTTTCGGAACGATGGTCGACAGTGATGAAAACGTTTCGAAACGCCTGATGGCCGTTTCGGAACGGGTGCTTAAAAATCACTGTTTCTTGTTTGAAACACTTAGAAAAAAATATGTGAAAGGCTTGTTTTTAACTTGGGCATAATATTAAAACTATATGGGGCTATTTGAGGACTTAAAATTCGTTTTGACCTTTTCGATTTAGTCCTTAGGTTTTTAGTTATATCAAAATTAAAATATTTGTTTCACAGGTTGCTAACTGAGGTGGGGCCCTAACGGGTTTCATTTCGGTTTTCCCCGTGTAGCCTACTCGGACCAGTCAGTCGTCCAGACCGGGCCGAGGGGGTTACAAACACCTCTCAGCCACCATACGAAAGGAAATTCTTTGTCCATCCACGCACTCGTTTAGCTATACGGTCGAGGAGGAATCCCAGCTTGACTGACTTATTTTTGCCAATTATCAAAGGCATGCCAAGATAATATCTCGGGTCATCCACTTCATTAATCGGAAAAGCCATTTGGAATCGATCTCTACTCAACTGAGATGTGGATGAGCTAAAATAGATAAGTGACTTATCATAGTTTATTTTCTGTCCTGATGAAGCTGAATAAGTATCCAATATTTCCTTCACCCGAGAGATTTCGGCCACCGAATTCTTGACAAACAACAAGCTGTCATCAGCGTATATCAAATGTGTGATGCTTGGGCCATTCATACTTGTTTGAATGTCTCAAATAGTACCTTGACCCTTAGCATGATGTAGTAGTGCAGATAGCCCCTGTGTACAAAATAAAAATAGAAAAGGCGATAAAGGGTCACCTTGTCTAATTCCCCGAGTCGGCACAATAACCTCTGATAAAGTACCATTCAACCGGACTTGATAAGTGACCGTAGTAATGCAACTCATAATAAGTTTCACCCACTGAGTTGCAAACCCCAATTTAAGCATCACAGCTTCCAAGAAAGTCCACTCAACTCGATCATAGGCCTTCTCAATATCAAACTTGGTAGTCGCACCCTTGTTTGGTCCATTCTTTGATGGTTGCGTATAATGGAGGATCTCATGAGCGATC
Organism: Hibiscus tridactylites; assembly: GCA_958450335.1. Classification (NCBI taxonomy): domain Eukaryota; kingdom Viridiplantae; phylum Streptophyta; class Magnoliopsida; order Malvales; family Malvaceae; genus Hibiscus; species Hibiscus tridactylites. The sequence goes on along the minus strand of OY288281.1, from coordinate 11,792,129 downwards.
AAAATGTTATTTGAGATATGCCTTCCTGAAATAAAAGCCTCTTGCTCCTCATCTATACACATCGGCATCAATGGTCTTAGACGGTTGACACGAACTTTAGAAATGGCTTTGTACACAGGTACACAAGCTAATAGGTCGATATTGTCGCATAGACACCGGATCATCAATCTTTGGAATCAAAACAAGTACTGCCATGTTCACCTCTGTCATACTAACACGGTCATGAAGTATATCGAGACATAAGTTAAGGACATCATCCCCAAAAATATCCCAATATTTCATATAAAAGCTTGATGGCAAACCATCAATTCCTGGAGCTTTAGATGGATGAATCTGTATTATAGCCTGATGAATTTCCTCTTTTGTAAAATGAGCAAGGAGAGCATCATTCATATCCGTAGTGATAGTAGGATGAATACAATCAAGAATCTCCGATGATGGAATACAATTATCCGAGCGATAAAGACCCGCAAAATAGTCTTGGGCAATGCCAAGCATATCCTCCATTAGATCATACCACCCGCCATCAGGACCTGTAAGGCTATGCACATGATTCTTTTTCTTCCTACCTGTAGCACGGGCATGGAAGAATCGGGTGTTCCAATTCCCATCCCGTAACCATTGCACAAGAGACCTGTGTGCCCAATATACCTCATCTTTGTCTAGTAAAGCTTTCAATTCCGCCTTTGCATCAGACAATTCTTGTAATGAAATGACACTCGTAGCATTAGAAAGGATGGCAGCAATGTGCTTGCGTAATTCTTTAATGTGTGAAGTAGATTTTAATTGCCTATCACGCTGCCAATTATAAAGAACACAACCCACCTTAGCAATTTTATAAAGGGGCGAACCATTTGGATCCACCCATCCATGAATGACTTGCTCTCGGCAAGACTCTTCTGAAGTCCAACATGCATCAAACTTGAAGTAGCCCCTAAAATGATGAGATGATGGGGAATGGGTGGTATGATCGGTCTCCATTAAGTGAAAACAATGGTCAAATACATCAGCAAACTCTGTGATTACGCGATGGTTACCATGTCTCTTAAGCCAAGACGTAGAAGCTAGGAACCTGTCGAGGTGTTCACACATGGGCGGTGAACTTATCTTATGCCATGTGAACCAACCCCTTGTCGGTCGGATATCAAAAAGATTTGTCCTATCAAGGACATCTCAGAATTTTTGAATATCAATCTGTGGCCTTCTTCTACCTCCTTGTTTCTCATTATCCACCAAAATTTCATTGAAATCACCTCCAACCAGCCAAGGCAAGTCGGATTGTGTATACAATTGGTCAAGCATAGCCCAAGTTTGTGACTTTAGTGCACGATCACAATGACCATGAAATTCGGTGAAGCGAAACGTTTCATCAGTAGAGGTAATTATGACATCAATATGGATCTTCGAGTAAGAGGAAAGCACACATTGAATATTATTATTCCATAATAGGGCCAAACCAGTACAAGATTAACCATTTTCAACATAGAGACATCCATCTACTCCTAATACCCGTTTAACATGATCAATACGGGATTTATTCATACGAGTTTCACAAAGGAAAACGACATCGAGAACTTTAATAGCCATATTGCGCTCAAGGGCACGGATTGTCGAAGGGTCCCCAAGCCTTGTAGGACATGGTAGGTTTCGATGTATGGGGGACCTAGGTGGATTCGCAATCCATGAATGAAATAGGAAGCGAGGGATGGGGGTTGTACTGTCCGACGGATCTTCATCTCGTCGACAGTTTTTTTTAAAATTCAAAGTTTTTAAAGTTTTATAAATTATAAATATTTTCATGTTGTACATAAAAATTTCAACACTTCAACGTCTTGATATACCCTCTGATCACTTACCACACTCATTGCTATTTTTCATTAGTATGATAATCAACGATTGTGATAGCTCGACAGACACAATCACTTTACTATTGGACAACCGATAGACTAATGAAATAGAGTTATTATGACCTTAACGTCTCATGCTAGTAGACACAGTCACTGCACTAATGATTTTTTTAAAATGAAGGGTTGGTTTTATTGAATTTAAAATCAGTACCAAATTAATAGAATGCATATGTTTCCAGGTTTAAAATTATTATTATATCAAGCCCTTGTTTCAATCAAAGTGACTTGTTTATCACAAAATTTTAATTGAGTGACGTGTTCCTAAACATATAATTCAGTAACTAAATTGTTACTTTTAAAAAAATGACTTGTTTGTTCTTAAACTTGATGAAATTATTATTTTTAGAAAAGAGAGTGTCATTCTTGTTATTAAACTTGTGTTGTAATTTACCTTTATTAAAATTATTATGAGTTTTTTTAATAGAAATTATTATGAGTTGCTTGATAGCAAGTAGGGGTGGGAGAAAATACTCGACCCGACTGACCCGACCCGAAAATCCGACGACCCGAAACTAAAATACCGGGTAATTCCCGAAAAAAATTACTCGACCGGGCCGGGTACCCGACCCGGCAAATTTCCCGGGACACGGGCCGGGACACGAGCCGAAAGTTTTTCTTTATTGGGTACCCGACCCGACCCGATTAAATTTAATATATATTTTTTATATTTAAAATTATATTTTTATTTTATGTTTCTTAATATTTTCACACTAAAATTAAGTTTAAATTCCTAATTTTTTCTATGTTTGTATTATATTCTTTTAAGTTTAATTTTTTTTAAAAATATTTTTGTGTTTAACATGTAATTTTTTATTATTTTAAAATAAAAAAATAAAAAAAAAATAAGAACCGGGTACCCGGTACCCGATTACCCGGATACCCGAATTTTACGGGTACCCGAATCCCGGGTACCCGGATATAATGGGCCGAGACACGGACCGTTTGATGAGGTAGCCGGTTTTCCGGGTACCCAAATCCCGAGTACCCGACAATTCCCACCCCTAGTAGCAAGTCTTTATCACAATTATTATGTTCAGAAGATCAAAGACTATCCTCGTTTCCAAGAAAAAGGGTGGCGTTTTCTTTCAAAATTATTGTGTAGGTCCGAAATCAACCGGGAAAAACAAGAGCATCAAATGTTTTTTTTTTTAAATTGAAATTGAGTTTTAGTTGTTTAATATAAATATTATGTTCATTTTATGATTAATATTTGAGATTTATAATTTTTTTTCAATAAAATTATCTCCCTTGGGGATGGGATTCGGGTGGGGCGGGGACGATTTTCATTCCCCACCCTGTCCCCAACACTTGCTGTTATAACTTTGGGGAATCTTCATTAAATACATCGAGGATTTTTTTGTCTCCATACCCTCTCCATGCGGACCCCTACGGTTGATAAATCTCCATCCCAAAAAATAAATAAAATTATTCTTTTACTGACCAAAATAAATGGCCAATTCAGTTTAAAATATAAAGTTTGGATACTTCGATTGGAAGCAGTTACGAGATGATGAAAATTAAAAGGGTGTTGTGTTGGGGAAATTTAGACGAGAGTTTTAGCCGATATCTAAAAACTAAGATAGAAACATGTTGAGAAACTTGAGTGTAAAACCTATGTTTGATTTTGATATAATTAAATCCTTAAGGATCATTTTCTAAAACTTAAAATTATTTTTTAAGTCCCTTAATAAGTTTTTAAAACACCAACACTTTGAAACTGATTTATAAAACTCAAACTCAAAATATTTTCTAAGTGTTCCAAGACAAAACCATTGAAAATCGCCCAGGCGTATCGATACAGCACCAAGCGTATCGATACCATTTTACCAAACTTGGTTACTGTCGGAACCAGTATCGATACCCCAAACCCTCGTATCGATACTGCCCTGTGTTAAAATTCAAAGAGTTTGAATATCGTACCGATACGGTTAACCCTCGTATCGATACGGGCTTTATGATTTTTTAAATATAAGTCGGTTTAAAAAATATGACCGTTGGTGTCAGTTGGTTGGTAACCAAACTTTAAAAGTTCGTTGACACGTATCGATACGCCTAACACCCGTACCGATACGGAGTTGGACAATGAGCTAAGTTCAGAAAATAGTATCGATACGGCCCTTGCCGTTTCGATACCCCGTATCGATACGACCCTTGCCGTTTCGATACCCCGTATCGATACGGCCCTTGCCGTTTCGATACCCCGTATCGATACGCTTACGCGCGTATCGATACCCCTTATTAAATGCACACAATGGCTCTTTCTTTTCTGAGACAGGTACCGATACCCCTTCCCGCGTACCGATACCGGTAGCTGCAGAAGTGCATTTATGGTGGTAAGAGAGGGTTCCAACGGCTCCATTTATGTTCCCAACCACCCAAACGGCTAGAAATCAATGAGGAGGTATAAAAGACACATTCAAAAGCTACATCAACAACTATTGATCTTCAAGAAAACACTTATTCATCAAATCCAAGCAATTGTGCCAAATTTCATATTTGTCTAGAAATCCTAATTTTGTTCTTCATTCATACTTTGTAAATTTGGGTTGAGTGCTTGTATTGGGGCTATCATTTGTATTGAGAGATACCTTATTAGCCTTCAAATTTCTTTGTTCATTTGTGTGAGGATTGGGTTGATTTTTGGGTAGAAAAATCAACCGAAATTATAAAGGGTTGCCTCCTTGTCCTAGAAAAGGGGAAGAGCAATTTAGTGGAATTGTTGCAAATCCTTAGTGAAGCTAAGGTAGTGGATGTAGAGTTCATTTGGAACTTGAACCACTCTAAATCTCTTGTCCATCAATTTTTTAATTTGCAAATTTCCACCACAAACCTTTAAATTTCCAATTCACCCCCCCTCTTGGTCAATTTCGATCTTGCGATCCACTCAACAATTGGTATCAGAGCTTAACTCTTTGAGGATTAACAACCACAAGAGGAGATCCTTGGAAGAGTGTGATCATCAAAATATCAAGAGATGGTTTCAACCTCCGGTTCCGGCATGTACGAGTCACAATCGACCACAAAGCCTCCTTTCTTCAACGGTGATAACTATTCTTTTTGGAAGAATAGAATGCGTCTATTCATCAAGTCAAATGACTATCTTGTGTGGGATGTCATTGAGGATGGGCCATACATTCCATTGAAGCAAGATGGTGAAGGCAAGATGGTGTTGAAGAAGAAAGCCGAAATGAGTGAAGAGGAGAGGAAAAAGATTCAAGTCAATGATAAAGCTCTCCACATGTTATTTTGTGCTTTCGGTCCGGACATCTACTCAAAGGTCTCATCCATTGAAAGTGCCAAAGAAGTGTGGGATACTCTTGAGACCACTTATGAAGGCACCAATGATGTTAAAGAAACTAAGATTGGACTACTCAATCTTAGCTATGAAAATTTCAAGATGGAGCCCGATGAGACGGTGTCAAAGATGTTTGATCGTTTCTCCACGATTGTCAATGGTCTAAACGGCTTTAGAGAGATCATACCGGAAGACAAGCTTGTCCGGAAACTACTCTATTCACTTCCCGAGTATTGGGATGGGAAGAGAACCGCTATCATCGAAGCAAAGAACTTGAAGACATTGAAGCTTGATGAGCTTGTGGGTTCTCTCCTTACTCATGAGATCATGAAGCAAGGAAGGGAAGATGAGAAGAAGAAAGAAGAGAAAAGGGTAGAGAAGCTTGAGGTTGAGAAGAAGAAGAAGATGGGAATAGCTCTCAAGGCTAAAGCTTCACAACATGATGAGAGCTCATCTTGTGAGGAGGATGAACTTGAAGAATTGGCTATGATAGCCAAACGATTCTCACGCTTTATGAGGTCCAACCGGGGAAGAAAAAATCCAAAGGAAGATGGACTTCAAAAGCAAGAACAAGGAAGATGGAAAGGATCCAATCATTTGCTTTGAGTGCAAACAACCCGGCCACATACGTTCGAAGTGCCCTCAACTCAAGAAGAAGGGCTTTGAGAAGAAGAAAAAGCTCAAAGTTAAGCTTGCTACTTGGAGCGATGAGGAGTCATCGGAGGATGACGAACAAGAAGTGGCTAACCTTTGCCTCATGGCACTCGAGGAAGATTCCTCCATGGTAACCTCTAACTCATCTACTTTAGATTTTTCATATGAAGAATTAAATGATGCATATGATGAGTTACAAGAGGTATATGATGAATTGGTTGAGAAGTATAAGGAGTCGGTCATTAGGAATAAAAAGATTATTCTAGAACTAAATGAGAAAAATGACTCACTTACTCAAGCTAATTCTAAATTTGAGAAAAAGATTTTAGGGTTAAAAGATTAACTTAAATTCTTTCAAGATGAAAATGTTGATCTTAATAATCTTTTATCTCAATGTAATTGTGAACACCAAAAGGTGTTGGGTGTTCTAAATGAGCTCAAAAAGTCTTTAAAGAATGTTGGTAGTGCTAAGCATGAAGTAGGAGAATCATCTAGAACACACCAACCTAGGAAAAAGACTAACTACTACAAACAAGGTAGCTACCCTAGACATAGTAGAACTAAAAGAATTAGAAGTGTATGGGTTCCTAAGGAACTTGTAAAATCTAATAATATTATTGCTATGTCATCTTGGATTCCTAAGGGAACCAAGGTTTTGGGAGCTAACACTCATGGACCCAAAATGATTTGGGTACCAAAAACCAAAGTTTAATATCTTTGTTTGTAGGGGGAGCATTGCTACAAGGCCAAGGCACAAAGTCATAACTCATGGTACCTTGATAGTGGATGCTCGAGGCACATGACCGGAGACAAGAGTCGATTCATGGATCTAAAGCCAAAAAGTGGAGGAGTAGTAACATTTGGTGACAACTCCAAAGGCCACATTAAAGGTATTGGCTCCATAGGTAATCACTCTACCATTCTTATTGAAAATGTCTTATATGTCGATGGTCTTAAACACAATTTATTGAGCATAAGTCAATTGTGTGATAAAGGATTTAATGTTTTATTTGATAAAAATGGATGCAAAATTGTAGACATTAAATCTAATAATATTATGCTCATAGGTCATCGCATAGGAAACATATACATGGTGCATTTTGATGACATTCATACATCTCATGCATGCTTAGTTGCTCAAAATGAAAATGATGCATGGTTGTGGCATAGAAAGCTAGGACATGCTAGCATAAGTGTTTTGGAAAAGCTAGTCTCTCTAAATCTAGTTAGAGGTTTACCCAAAATAAAATTTTCAAATGATAAAATTTGTGATGCATGCTCAAAGGGTAAACAACATAAGTCTTCCTTTAAATCCATTAATGATGTTTCTACTAGTAGATGCTTACAATTAATTCACATGGATTTATTTGGGCCAATTAGGACTATGAGCTTGGGTGGTAAGTCTTATGCTTTTGTGCTAGTTGATGATTTTTCTAGATTTACTTGGGTTCTCTTTTTAAGTACTAAAGATGAGGCTTTGGAAAATTCATCATGTTGGGTTGTGTGGGGCTCGATTCGATCAACCAATTATGCTCACCAAGTGGTGGAGAGGTGGATATTTGGGTGGAAGGGTTTAGGAAGCTAGAAAGATTAAAGACACAAGGATTTATAGTGGTTCGGCCTTCTAACAAGCACCTACATCCACTACCTTAGCTTCCCACTAAGGATTTCACAATCAATCCACTAATTGATTCGTCCCCTTTTCTAGGATTAGGAGGAAACCCTTACAACCGATCAAGCTTCTACTCAAGCCTTGATCAAAACCCTCTTTTACAAGAGACAAATGAAAGCAAACTTAAACCCTCTAATAGGTGTTTGTTTGCACACTTAAGCACTCACCCAAAACCTAAAACACTTGAGCAAATTTAACAATTTTGGCTCACTAGTGTTTGTCTATACAAGAATTGACAATTTAAGAGCTAAGACATTTTCTTGATCAATTGGTGTTTGACAATATGAGCATTAGTCTTCTCTTGATACTTGGAGGTCCCTTTTATACTCCCAATTGAGTTTATAGCCGTTTAGGACCGTTGGGGATGAATTGGAGCCGTTGAAGACTTTATTTCCCTTCATAAATGCTGTTCTGCAGCTACCAGTATCGATACCCGTGGAACGGTATCGATACGGCCTTCATTAAGAAATAGCCGTTGGGCTTTTGCCAGCACAGGGGTATCGATACACGTAGAACGGTATCGATACGGCCTTCATAGGAACTAGCCGTTGAGCTCTTGCCAGCTGAGGCGTATCGATACGCTTGAGGGCGTATCGGTACGGCTGCATATTTGAATAGCCGTTGGGAAATAGCCGTTGGGGTAGTTGAACAGGGATCGGTACGCTGACGTGGCGTATCGAAACGACCCCGGTCCGTATCGATACTCTAAACCCTCGTATCGATACGGGTTTTTGACAGTGGCCAAACTGAGCCAAAAAGGTATCGGTACGGGTACAACCGTATCGATACTGGTGACTTGAAAACACAAGTTTGGCTGTTTAAAACATGAAAAATCTTTGCCAAAAACCTCTTAAAATACCTCAAACATAAATTCAAGTTGTTTGGACTTAAGACCAAGTTTTAAATTCTTTTCAAATTAGTCCAAAACATTTTTCAATTATTATATCAAAACATAAGTTCTACAATCTCCCCCTTTTTGATATAATAAAACTCACTTGAAAAATTGTTTGGGTTTCTCCCCCTTTAACTTTAAAAATGTGAATAAGAGATTAAGTATATGAAATCAATTAAAGCTCCCCCTTATTCATTTGAAAATTCAATTTTTCAAACCAATTTCTCCCCCTTTTTGTTATATCAAAAAGAATTTAAAATGACATTTAAGTTCAAGATAACATAGGAGGCAAAAAAAATTTTGACACACTTAAAATTTTGGTTTTAAAAATTGGCTCCCCCTTACTCAAAGCATCATTGAAATGTTAGTCCAACATAAATGATCATCTAGTTGAATTTAAATTGAATTAAACAAATAAAAGCAAAAAACAACTAGAATTTTACCACACTTGAACTTAAGGGAGGATGTGAAGCCTTCCTTCTTCAAGTGTTCATCCTTGTGTGTATGGAGCTCCCCCTCAATGTTTGACTTGTTGAACATCTCCATCACACCTACAATAGACAATCAAGTAACTTTTGGTATCCAAATTGCTTTGGATCCATAAACGTTAGTTGCACAAAATTTAGTCCCCTTTGGAATCCATTTTTCAATTTCATCCTTTTTAGTTGAAGTATTAAGTCCTTTTGGGACCCAAACATTTCTAAAACATTTACCATTTATAAATCTAGGGGCACTAGATTGTCTAACATAAAAGTTTGATTTTCCAAAATTGTTTTTCTTTTCAAGCTCTTTGGAAATCAAATCTTTTTCTACTTGAACATTTTGAAGCAATTTTTGTAAATCAAGACATTTTAACTCAAATTCTTCAAGTTTTGCTTCAAGTTCAAGTTTGGTTTTAGAAAGCAAATCATTTTGAATTTTTAACTTTGAAATCAATTTATTGTTTTTCAAAATGTGGCTTTTAAAATCTAAAACCAATTCATCATAGGCATCTTGTAATTCATCAAAAGTGTAAGAACATGAAGTAGATGAATTAGAAGTTACCCTTGAATCTTCTTCGATGGCCATAAGGCAAAGGTTGGCTTGTTCATCGTCGGTGGAGTCCTCATCACTCCAAGTAGCCACATGTGCCTTCTTCTTATGGCTTGAAGTGCTAGCCCTCTCCTTTCTTTTAGGTTCTCGTTCAAGCTCTCTCAAGGCTTTCTTCATGAAAGGGGCACACTTCTTGAAGAGATGAACTATCTCTTCATCTTCCTCCTCTTCACTTGAGTAGACATGATGGCAAGTGGAGGACTTGAGAGCCATGGCACTAGCATTGATGCCAAGCCCTTTGATTTTCTTCTCTCCCATAGCTCGAATTTCTTCCCTTTTCTTCTTCTCTTCCTTGTTCTTCTTCATGATTTGATGAGTGAGAAGAGACCCCATAAGTTCATCAAGCTTCAAAGTCTTCAAATTTTTGGCTTCGATGATGGCGGTCCTCTTTGAGTCCCAAGACTCGGGAAGTGAGTAGATGAGCTTTCGAACAAGCTTCTCCTCCGGGATGGCTTCTCCATAACCTTTAAGACCATTTGTGATGGTGGAGAATCTATCAAACATCTTCTCGATGTTCTCTTCCGGATCCATTTTGAAGTTCTCATACTCAAGAGTTAGGAGCCCAATCTTGGTCTCCTTGACTTCATTGGTTCCCTCGTATGTGACTTCAAGCTTGTCCCATACCTCCTTGGCACTCTCACAAGAAGACATCTTCTCATAGATGGATGGACCAAATGCACAAAACAAGATGTGCAAGGCTTTGCAATTAAGCTCCATCTTCTTGCGATCGTCGGCACTCCATTCCGCTTTACTTCTCTTAGGCACGAACGGACCATCTTCAACTACATCCCATAACTTGTAATCTTTTGATTTGATGAAGAATTTCATCTTTGTCTTCCAATGGGCGTAGTGGTCTCCGTCAAAGAAAGGCGGTTTGTCTATGGATTGCGCCATTTGAGCCGGTTGATGAAAAAGTGATCGAGCTTGCCGGATCTTCTCAATAGGATGTGAATCCTCACCGATTGAGCCAAGCTCTGATACCAATTGTTGGGTTGTGTGGGGCTCGATTCGATCAACCAATTATGCTCACCAAGTGGTGGAGAGGTGGATATTTGGGTGGAAGGGTTTAGGAAGCTAGAAAGATTAAAGACACAAGGATTTATAGTGGTTCGGCCTTCTAACAAGCACCTACATCCACTACCTTAGCTTCCCACTAAGGATTTCACAATCAATCCACTAATTGATTCGTCCCCTTTTCTAGGATTAGGAGGAAACCCTTACAACCGATCAAGCTTCTACTCAAGCCTTGATCAAAACCCTCTTTTACAAGAGACAAATGAAAGCAAACTTAAACCCTCTAATAGGTGTTTGTTTGCACACTTAAGCACTCACCCAAAACCTAAAACACTTGAGCAAATTTAACAATTTTGGCTCACTAGTGTTTGTCTATACAAGAATTGACAATTTAAGAGCTAAGACATTTTCTTGATCAATTGGTGTTTGACAATATGAGCATTAGTCTTCTCTTGATGCTTGGAGGTCCCTTTTATACTCCCAATTGAGTTTATAGCCGTTTAGGACCGTTGGGGATGAATTGGAGCCGTTGAAGACTTTATTTCCCTTCATAAATGCTGTTCTGCAGCTACCAGTATCGATACCCGTGGAACGGTATCGATACGGCCTTCATGAAGAAATAGCCGTTGGGCTTTTGCCAGCACAGGGGTATCGATACACGTAGAACGGTATCGATACGGCCTTCATAGGAACTAGCCGTTGAGCTCTTGCCAGCTGAGGCGTATCGATACGCTTGAGGGCGTATCGGTACGGCTGCATATTTGAATAGCCGTTGGGAAATAGCCGTTGGGGTAGTTGAACAGGGATCGGTACGCTGACGTGGCGTATCGAAACGACCCCGGTCCGTATCGATACTCTAAACCCTCGTATCGATACGGGTTTTTGACAGTGGCCAAACTGAGCCAAAAAGGTATCGGTACGGGTACAACCGTATCGATACTGGTGACTTGAAAACACAAGTTTGGCTGTTTAAAACATGAAAAATCTTTGCCAAAAACCTCTTAAAATACCTCAAACATAAATTCAAGTTGTTTGGACTTAAGACCAAGTTTTAAATTCTTTTCAAATTAGTCCAAAACATTTTTCAATTATTATATCAAAACATAAGTTCTACACATCACATTTTCAAAATTAACCCAAAATGATCTTGAACTTAGAATTTCACATATTAGAAGTGATCATGGAACCGAGTTTCAAAATTTAGGGTTTGAAGAATTTTTGAATGAAAATGATATTAGCCATAATTTTTCGGCTCCTCGAACTCCTCAACAAAATGGGGTAGTTGAGAGGAAAAATAGAACTTTACAAGAAATGGCTAGAACTATGCTTTGTGAAAACAATTTACCTAAATATTTTTGGGCAGAAGCCACAAACACCGCTTGTTATATTGTAAATCGAATAATGAATAGGCCAATTTTAAAGAAAACTCCTTATGGGATTTTAAAATCTAAAAAGCCTAACATTAGCTATTTCCACCCTTTTGGGTGCAAGTGTTTTGTTTTAAATAATGGAAAAGATAACTTAGATAAATTTGATGCAAAAAGTGATGAAGCCATTTTTATGGGTTACTCTTTAACCTCTAAAGCCTATCGAGTATTTAACAAAAGAACTTTAGTAGTAGAAGAATATATTCATGTTGTATTCGATGATAACCTCCTTCCTAGGAAGGATTCTTGTGATGATGATGATGTAGGGATCATAAATGCCTTTGATGGAGGTCAAACTTCAAAGGAGGATGAGATTCCAACAAAGGAAGAGGACTCACAAGATCCACCTCTTGAAGCCTTGAAGGACTTGGCCATTGAGGAAAAGGAAGTGAGCTACCCAAGGGAGTTGAACTATGTCAAAGATGGTGAAATCTTGGGTGATCCATCCAAGGGGGTAACCACTCGTTCTTCTCTTAGATTAATGAACCATGTTGCATTTATCTCATGCATAGAGCCTAAAAACATAAAAGAAGCATTGAAAGATGACTTTTCGATTATGGCTATGCAAGAAGAGTTAAATCAATTTGAGAGAAGTAATGTATGGACATTAGTTGATAGACCTAGTAATCAATCTACAATAGGAACTAAATGGGTCTTTAGGAACAAACTATATGAGAGTGGTAACATTGTGAGAAATAAAGCTAGACTTGTAGCACAAGGTTACACTCAAGAAGAGGGAATAGATTTTGATGAAACCTATGCACCCGTAGCTAGAATGGAAGCCATTAGGATGTTGCTTGCATATGCATGTTATCATAATTTCAAGCTTTTTCAAATGGATGTTAAAAGCGCATTTTTAAATGGTTTTATAAATGAAGAAGTGTATGTGGAACAACCACCGGGTTTTGAAGATTCAAAATTTCCAAATCATGTTTTCAAACTTACCAAAGCTCTTTATGGTTTAAAACAAGCTCCTAGAGCTTGGTATGAAAGGCTTTCAAATTTTTTGATTGAAAAAGGATTTGAAAAAGGTAAGGTGGACACTACACTCTTTATAAAAATGTATAAAAATGACATCTTAGTAGTTCAAATTTATGTTGATGATATTATTTTTGGTTCTACTAATGAATGTCATTGTCAAGAGTTTGCTAAGTTAATGCAAGGTGAATTTGAGATGAGCATGATGGGGGAGCTTTCATTCTTTTTGGGACTCCAAATCAAGCAAAAGAAGGATGGCACCTTCATCAACCAAGAAAAATACATAAAGGATATGCTCAAGAAGTTTGGCTTGGAGAATGCAAAGCCTCAAGCCACTCCTATGAGCTCATCTACAAAGCTTGACAAAGATGAAGGAGGTAAGTGTGTTGACTCTAAGCTTTATCGTTCTATGATTGGATCTTTGCTTTACCTTACCGCAAGTAGACCGGATATCTTGTTTAGTGTTTGCTTGTGTGCTAGGTTTCAAGCTAGTCCTAGAGAGTCTCACCTTATAGCCGTTAAGAGAATCTTTATATACCTTAGAGACACTCCTTGTTTAGGCCTTTGGTATCCTAGAGACTCTACCTTCAACCTTCATGCTTACTCGGATGCGGATTATGGGGGTTGCAAAATTGATAGGAAAAGTACTTTGGGAACTTGTCAATTCTTAGGTAGTATGCTCATATCTTGGTTCTCTAAGAAACAAAATAGTGTAGCCTTATCTACCACCGAAGCCGAATACATATCCTTAGGGAGTTGTTGTGCTCAAGTCCTTTGGATGAAGCAACAACTCTTTGATTATGGAATTAAAGTTGAAACCATACCCCTAAAATGTGACAACACTAGTGCTATTTGTTTAACAAAAAATCCCATCCAACACTCTAGAACCAAACATATAGAAATAAGGCATCATTTCATTAGAGATCATGTCCTTAAGGAAGATGTGGTTATAGAGTATGTAGACACCTTGAATCAATTAGCGGACATATTTACAAAACCCTTAGACAAAGAGTGTTTTTGGTCCCTTAGGAGAGAGTTAGGTCTAGCTAGCCTATCTTGACCTTTTTAGGACCTCTTTTGTGCTTAAATATGCTTGATCTTGTGAAATGTCATGTTTGTATGCTTAGACTCCCAATTTCTTCCATGCATATAGTTAGGGGGAGTATGATTCTGTTGAAATATGCTTAGAACTGCTCATACATCATTTGCATACTCATAGGAGAGATTAGGTTCGAGCCTTTGGTTGTTCTTTGAACCAAATATGCATTTCTGGGCATACAGTATCGATACTACTCTACGTGTATCGATACCTGTTCTTCATTTCGTTTCCCAGAATTCTCTTCGCTTCACGCGTATCGATACGGGTCGTTTCGATACGACTGTTCCAACGGGCATATTTGCAAAAAGACATCTATATCCCCGTATCGATACCCCAACGGGCGTATCGATACTCGACTGCGCTGATGGCTTTAATTAGCTTTTAATGAGTTCAACTTTTACCCAAATTCAAACTTTTCAAAACCTAATTAACCCTAGTCGTTTTTGCCTATAAAAAGGCACTTCCTCCTTCATATTTTTCACATCTCAACTCAAACCTAAAAGAGTTTTTGAATCAAGCAAGGCTTTGTGCTCTCTTTCTTATATTTGTGCTAGTTTTCTTCAAATCTTCAAGTTTCTATCAAGGTAATCTCCTTTTTTTCTCTTTTTCAATTTTTTTCTGTTTTAATTTTTTTTTACAAACTTTGTTTTTCTTCAAACTTTTTCTTGACATTCTCTTTTAAAATTTTCTTTTAAAATTTCTTTTACCTTGATTTTTACTCAAATTGAAGAAATCTCCCTTGCTTAATTTCTCTTTTAGATCATGGCACCAAAAGAACCATCGAGGAAGCGACCAAGGGCTAATCAAGCCGGTGAATCCTCCAACCTTGGAGCGATTGCTCGTCCTAACTACTCGACCATCTATGAGCAATCTTTTGAAGGCAATTCGGGTCTAAATCACTTTCGTCAATATGAGAATTACAAGATCAGTGCCGAAAGGGTAATATCCATCCCTTTTCTCAATTCGGAGCGTTTCAAGTTTAAATACCTCCCCTTGCTTCATCGTTGGAATTTCATGAATTTTCTCTCTATTCTCGGTTTTTACTATCGCCTCTTGGTTTTGATTTTCTATGCTAATGCAAGGTGTATTAGTCGTAATGGGGAAGTAGTTGCAATTAGCTCTTATCTTATGGGGAAGAAGATAATTCTTGATGTCGAATCTATTTGTGAGGTTTTTAAGTTGGATGATGAAGGCCTCGATGATGAGCATGGTAGGGGGCATGTTCTTAGTGGATCCTTCACCGCCCTTAATGCTCACGACCGAATTCTACATTTGATGGTGTCGTGGTGGTTTCGTCCTTCTGGAGGAAAATATTCCACCATCCGTCAAGTGGATGATTTTTGGATTCGGTGTTTCCGTGAAGCCAAGCGACCAAATCTAGCTCGACTCATGTTCGCGGAGATCGTCTACCTCGTTCAAAATCGTAACACTCCTCATGTCACCTCCTTCACATACGGTACGGCTTTGAGATATTTCTTTGCTAAAAAGGATATTGATTGCTCCTATGACACTCCAACTCCACTCACCGATCCCATTGATGAGCGATCTCTTGCTCGGGCAAAATTCTCTTATGTTAATGGTGAATGGATACGTGTTGCCGAGTTACCACCGGAAGCCGCCGCCGCTTTTGAAGAAGCTCAAGCTCCTCAAGCTCCTCAAGTCCAACAACCCAATATGGATGCTCTCATGACCTATCTCAATGAGCAATTTACCGGGTTGCGTACGGATATGAATACTCGTCTCACTTCTATGGAAACTACCTTTGACACTAGGATGACGGGTATGGAGAATCGCCTTCAATCTCTTGAAAGTGGGCACAATTCCTTGAATATTTCCATTGCCGCTTTCCATGATGAGTGGCGTAATAGTATGCGCACTAATGAGCCTTTGGGAGATGATGATGAAGAGGATGAAGACGAAGAAGACGATTCTTAGACGTTTTCTCTTGTTTGTCATGCATATCATTTAGGATTTTCTATTTTATGCACCTATGCTTTATATTTTTAGGATTAAGTTTGTTTTAGGATTAAAACCTATGCTTTGATTTCTATTTTACCTTTGTTTGGATTTTAAGTATGTTGCTTTAATGAATAATATCGATGTTGCTTATTATACCTTTGATTTCTTTATGCACTTAATTGTCTCAAGGATTTTTGATCTAACAAAAAGGGGAGAAGAAACTAGCTCACACTTTAAAATATTTTGATTTTAATTCAAAGGTTACCAAGCTTATATTAAGGGGGAGTTATTATAAAGGTTTTTCAAAAATTTTAAGTTTTAGTTTTGTTATATCAAAAAAGGGGAGATTGTAAAACCTATGTTTGATTTTGATATAATTAAATCCTTAAGGATCATTTTGTAAAACTTAAAATTATTTTTTAAGTCCCTTAATAAGTTTTTAAAACACCAACACTTTGAAACTGATTTATAAAACTCAAACTCAAAATATTTTCTAAGTATTCCAAGACAAAACCATTGAAAATCGCCCAGGCGTACCGATACAGCACCAAGCGTATCGATACCATTTTACCAAACTTGGTTACTGTCGGAACCAGTATCGATACCCCAAACCCTCGTATCGATACTGCCCTGTGTTAAAATTCAAAGAGTTTGAATATCGTACCCATACGGTTAACCCTCGTATCGATACGGGCTTTATGATTTTTTAAATATAAGTCGGTTTAAAAAATATGACCGTTGGTGTCAGTTGGTTGGTAACCAAACTTTAAAAGTTCGTTGACACGTATCGATACGCCTAACCCCCGTACCGATACGGAGTTGGACAGTGGGCTAAGTTCAGAAAATAGTATCGATACGACCCTTGCCGTTTCGATACCCCGTACCGATACGCTTACGCGCGTATCGATACCCCTTATTAAATGCACACAACGGCTCTTTCTTTTCTGAGACAGGTATCGATACCCCTTCCCGCGTACCGATACCGGTAGTTGCAGAAGTGCATTTATGGTGGTAAGAGAGGGTTTCAACGGCTCCATTTATGTTCCCAACCACCCAAACGGCTAGAAATCAATGAGGAGGTATAAAAGACACATTCAAAAGCTACAGCAACAACTATTGATCTTCAAGAAAACACTTATTCATCAAATCCAAGCAATTGTGCCAAATTTCATATTTGTCTAGAAATCCCAATTGTGTTCTTCATTCATACTTTGTAAAATTGGGTTGAGTGCTTGTATTGGGGCTATCATTTGTATTGAGAGATACCTTATTAGCCTTCAAATTTCTTTGTTCATTTGTGTGAGGATTGGGTTGATTTTTGGGTAGAAAAATCAACCGAAATTGTAAAGGGTTGCCTCCTTGTCTTAGAAAAGGGGAAGAGCAATTTAGTGGAATTGTTGCAAATCCTTAGTGAAGCTAAGGTAGTGGATGTAGAGTTCATTTGGAACTTGAACCACTCTAAATCTCTTGTCCATCAATTTTTTAATTTGTAAATTTCCACCACAAACCTTTAAATTTCCAATTCACCCCATCTTGGTCAATTTCGATCTTGCGATCCACTCAACATTGAGTGTGGCTAGGTTTGAGAGGAAGTTAAAGTGAGAATGATATAGTTAGAGTTTTTTTATTAAGATATATATTAGGGGTATATAGATAAATAAATAAATATATTTTTTAAAAATCTTGTAAATATCATAGAATTTTGCGGATATTTTTAGGATTCTCATGGTTATTTATACGGTTACGGTTCGATTATCCACACAATTCGAATATAGCAATTCTCATCTCCATCCCCATTTGAGCTTCAGTAATAAAACTTCTCTCGTCCTCGTGGGTGAAGATTTCGGTTATTCTACATCCTATCGACTCGGATCCCCACGGTTTTCGGATATTATCACACCCAATTCCCACCCCTAATATCCTCTATATGGATCAACAAAACGTGAAAAGATTAGACAATGGGCTCACTCCATGGATAGACAAAAATCATATACCCCTTTTCGGTGCCCTTTTCTATGCCCAACACTAAAAAATTAAATTATAAACCATATTATTAAATTTTAAATCATAAACCCTACACCCTAAAAAATACATCATACCCCTGTTTCATTATACCCTAACCTTAAACTATAATCTCTAAACCTTAAATCTATTTTTTTAGTGCGGGGCATAAATAGGGATACCAAAAAGGTAGAGGATTTCTATTTCTCAATGGACACCTTATTTAATGTAAATATTATCATATTTTATAGTTAATGTTCGAGATTCGTAGTTTCTTCTCTCAACAAAATTATTCCCTTATATAGATCAACATAACACAAAAAAATTAATCAATCTAATATACATCTTAAAAAAATAAATATAAAGATCATGATAGAATGCGAGAGTATGTAATTGAACAATGTTTCTTTTGAAATTATTTTGTATGATTTTAGAGATTGTTTCATGGATTATTATATAATTATTGGTTCAGTCACACAATTTTACTAAATCATCTAGTATTATGTTTATTTTTCGTTTGAGAGTTTGAAGTCGACATATTAATCCTATGGTAAAGAAGATAATAATACAAACTAGAGAAATAAGTCTACAGCATGACATACAGTGGTGAATGTACGCGAAAGGGTGGGAGAGCTTGTGTTGCTCTAAATTTTTTAAAATTTATACATATGATTTTGATTTTTAATTTTTATGAATTAATTTTTAATTTTTTAAAATGTTTATGATTTATGTCCACTTTAAAATTTTAAATTTTTTTTATTTGTGTTCATCCTCAAAAATATTTTAACTTGTGATTATCCTAAAAAATATTTCTGGATCGACTACTGACGCTATAGTGCTAGATATCAGTCCAGCAACATCAACATTGTCCGATTTAGTTCCATACGATCAAAGCTTAAAGACAATGTAAGTTGAAGACCGGTAAAAATTTTCAAAAGTTCAACAATAAGAACTGATGAGTGTCGGTGGCTTCTTCCATTGGATTTTTTCCTCTCTCGGTGGGTTTGCACGAGAAGTGTCATAGTGTCAATTGTCAAATAATGATGTTATAAAAAATGGTAAACTACATAAATGGCCATTATATTGTTGGTAAAGTCACGATTTGACCATCTTATTTTTTTAAGCAATTAAACCACCAAACTATTTAATTGGTTGCAATGTGACCACCAGCTGTTAGAAACTAATGGAAGGAGTGATGTGGTAGTTAGTAAAATTAGTATAATTACATATTTGGTCTCTGCTATTTGTACATTTTATCAATTTAGCCCTAATTTTAATAAATAAAATAATTTGATTATTTAATTAGGCGGCGACACGTGTCACTAACTTATTGGAGGACTTTGTTTATATATATTTGATTTAATAGTTTTTATTTTTCTCCTCCAATCAAGTGGTGACACGTGTCACCAGATTGGAGGAGCAAAATTAAAGCAAGGAACACTTTGCCTTTAGTAGGATTCAAACTCGAGTTAGCTGGGTTGAAAGTGGGCACACATACCACTAGGCCAACGCTATCCTTGTGATACATTGTACAAAATCTAATATATATCTTAGTTTTTTGCTCAAGCCAGGAAAAAAAACAAGAAACATCTTACCTTTAGTAAAATTCAAACCCATGTTACCTAGGTTGAGAGTAAACACACCTACCACTAAACCAACACTACCCTTGTGATACAATGTACAAAATTTAATATATATCTTACTTTGTTGCTCATGCCAGGAAAAAAGAAATAACTATGGATTAAGGGAACTCGAGTATGACACTTTTAGGATGCATAAAAATATTTAAACCACTGAAATATATCTAATAATTAAATTATTGACCATTTTATTTTTTTACTAAATTTTAATTAAATTATTATATTAAAAATTATATCTAAATTTTTGTGAGTTTAGATTCGTTAAATAAATTTTTAATATAATTTTTTATTTTTGATTTTTAATATAATAATTTAAATAAAATTTAATAAAGAAAATAAAATGCTTAATAATTTAATTATTAAATATATTTCAGTAGTTTAAATATTTTTATGCATCCTAAAAGTGTCATATTCGAGTTCTCTTAATCCATATTTATTTAATTTTTCCTGGCATAAGCAACAAACTAAGACTATTCATGAAGTGCTTAATTATGCATGGAGATTTGGTGCTCTCAAAGTAGTTTTAAAAACCAATAACTCTTAAGTTTTTCAGATTCTTATGGCTCGATTCAGTGGTGAAATTTGGAGTAAAAGTTTGAGGGGCCAACTTAATCTATTGCATTGCAAGGGCATTCGGTTGTGGATTCACTTAAAGGATTGTTGGAACGTGCATGAGAAGCATTGCCTCGACTCATTGGGAGAGCATAGAACAAAGTTGCGGATGTCTTGGCTGGGATTAGCCGAGAAGCACCGGTCAGTATACTAGTCTATGAATCGCCTTCGGATGCAGTGTTATCAGGGACTGAGTCAGGATTTAGGGTTAAGGAAATTAAACATAAATGTTTAAAAGTGAGAGAACAAATTCATAAACAAAATGAATTTTAAGAAATTTATATAGAAGAATAAGGGTAAAAAAAATAGGGAGGTAGGGACAATTGACTCTTCCCGTATAACTCTGTACCTGATTAAATCAGAATTTAGATCTGGGTCTTACAAAATTAAGGCAAAAGTTTAACCACTAGATTAACTTAAGACTTGGTAATAATTTAATACAAATAACATAATCTCAAATACAATTTGAGATTAACATGGTTTTATTTTTGTTTTTGTTTAGTTTCAAAAAAAATATTTAATTTGAAATTAATCTTTATTTATTTTTAATTTTTATAATTTAGTTTAATATTTTTAATATAATTTTGTTTTTGTTTAATTTAATTACTAAAGTTTTATTTAATTCAAAATTAACCCTATATATTTCTAATTTTTATAATCTAGTGTGACCTTTTAATATAATTTTATTTTTTATATGATTTAGTCTCTAAATTTTTTAATTAATGTAAAATTAATCTCTATTTATTTCTAGTTTTTATAAGCTAGTCAACATATGCCATCTTGACCTCACCGGTGCAAATAGAATAGAAGACAAGGCACGTAATTTTAGCATGCTTACTAATCTTCAAACACTTGCTTTAACAAATATTTTATAAAATTATGTCATAATATAAATAAAATTAAGTTTAACAGTAATTTTTTATATATTATTTGTATTAAAATTATTTAAGATTTTATTTGCTAGTGGTTAGGTGTCAACCTTTTATTCTTGTGTTTCTTGGTTTGAGGATCTTTTGAGTGCATTTTTTTAGTTTTCTTCTAACAAAATGACTCATTTTGACCAATCTAGACATTATAACAACTATACAAAATAACG
This sequence comes from Hibiscus tridactylites, assembly GCA_958450335.1. Taxonomy (NCBI): domain Eukaryota; kingdom Viridiplantae; phylum Streptophyta; class Magnoliopsida; order Malvales; family Malvaceae; genus Hibiscus; species Hibiscus tridactylites. The sequence goes on along the minus strand of OY288281.1, from coordinate 11,770,791 downwards.
CAGTTTTAGTCCATCATCCACATATTAACTTACCATCCATGTCATCATGTTGTTAATTTGATAACAGTTAAGTAGTATAACTAAATATTTTATTAAATTTCAATAGTACAATAATATTATTTTTTTAATTTAATAATATAATCAAATCATACCTTAAAATGAAATAATATTTCGTGTAGTTGATCTTAAATGAGCTGGTTGGTGGCAAGTCTTTTATCGCAATTATTCTGTTTCGAAGGCCAGAGACTATTATCATCACTATGTGAAAGTAGAAATTTTAAAGAAATAGAAGTGATTTTAAGGTAAGGCTAAAGTGAGGAAGATTTATACAAATTATTACTAAATTGATAAAGATTTGTATATTTATACAAATTCTCGCAATCTACATAGAGTAAGAATTTAGGTTATAATATAAGAATTTATGCAACTACACAAATTCTTAACTAAAACAAAACTTACACAAATTCTTGCCAAGTTGATAAGAATTTACAAATTTTTACAAAAATAATAAAATTTTATGAAATTATACAAATTCTTACTCATTTCTACTAAAATTCTTATAAAAATAAAAAAAATTTATGTAATTACACTTTCCTGCTCCATTTTAGCCTCATTCTAACTGCATTATTTTAGAATTTCTCAATAAATAGGGTGGCGTTTTCTTTGGAAATTATTGTTTGGATCCTGAAATCAACATGCAAAAACAAGATCATCATATATGTTTTTAAATAGCATAATACTAATTAATGAGTTGAATGTTGAAGATTATTAAAAAAATGTGGGAAAGAAGCTGGGGATTAGTGTGGAAGGCGAGGAAAGCGAAGTTATTGAAGAACTTGTGAGGTTGGAAGAAAATCAAAAGTGAAGATTTTTGGGTGAGGTGAGTTCAAGGGCTGAGGATTTCGACCCTGGGGCAAGATGTGATACTTTCTTCTTGTGTTTTTGCTGGGTTTGTAGTAGTGCTTGGTAAGTGTTTGTTAATATGTGTGAATCAACGTGGAGTGCTAAGGGTCTTTGAATAGACAGTTCTATTGTCATCAGGAATTGGCTCTATTTTGAGTTTGTTTTCATTCTTGTTGTCATATGGATGGAGTTGTGAGCTTGAGATATCTATCTCCTTTGTCTTTAAGGAGGGTTTCAAGTGGATTTGGTTTGGCCATTGAGAATACTGAAGCTTTTGCAGACTTGGTCGCTTCGGCTTTTGAATTTAGTATATAATATCGGGGTAGCCGGTAGCGTTCATGCATTGGGATGTGATCCAATATTGAAGCTTTGGCAGCTTCAAATTCTGAAGTTGACCGATGGAGATGTATAGTTTTGTGAATGCTGATGCTGCTCCAAGCATGGGCTGCTTATCTCAATTTCTTCCCATGTTTGGTTTCGGGGGCCTATAGCTTAAAGCTTCATGTTAATGTAGTTGTGGAAGTCCCGTGGCTGTATTGAATTTTTCTGACTGTGTTTTTGTAGTTTTAGCATCTTTAATTGTGGTGTTGTTGGTAAGGTGTTTGATCCTTGTGGTGTTTGATCATTTTGATGTATTCTACCACTTCTGTGGTTTTATTAACAATAATAATATCTTATTGCTGAGAAAAAAAGATTGATCCAGATAGATGGGAATTTGCAAATGAAGGGTTTCTGGGAGGGCAAAAGCACCTGTTGAAAACGATCAAAAGGAGAAGAAATTTGGCGCCAATCTCACAACATCAAGGTGGAGGAACTTGTGTTGAGTTAGGACAATTTGGATTAGATGAAGAACTGGAGTGATTAAAGAGGGATCAAAGTGTTTTACTAGCCGAAATCGTTCGATTAAGGCAGCAACAGCAGCATTCAAGGGACCAAGTTGTTGCAATGGAGGAAAGGTTACAGAAAACAGAGAGGAAACAGCAGCAGATAATGGCATTCCTTGCTAAAGCTCTCCGAAACTCGACTTTTGTCCAGCAATTTGCTCAGCAAAGACAGGTTCCGGGGATCGAAATCGGGCGAAAGCGGAGACTAACAGCGAGCCCCAGTGTGGAGAATTTACAGCAAGAAACATTCCCTGTGGTGGTTGATAATGATCAAGTTGAGGAGCAAGAAGAATTGGCTACCATTGAACCCGAAATCGAGACGTTTTTCGCTTCTGGAAGTGATATTAAGGATCATGTAACAAGTCCAATGCTCGTGTCAAGTATGGCTAACAGTTTGGGTGTTAATGATTCAACATGGGAAGAGTTGATAAATGAAGACTTGATAGGTGGTGAACCAAGGGAGGAATTTGTGGTTGGTGGTCAAGCTGAAGATGCTGTTCAAGTTGAAGATTTGGCAGCAAACCCTGCAGAATGGGGTGATGATTTGCAGGAACTTGTGGATCAAATGGGTTATCTCAGGTCAAGTCCATGACCAAGAAAAAACACATTAATGGAATGTATGATCTTGTTGTTCTAGGCTTTGGCTTGAGTTGGTCTCTTTGGCACCATTCCTTGTTTTACTAAACTGGCGAACCAAGTGAAAAGAGGTTATGATATGAAGGAAGAACCCTTTGAACTTTGAAGCCATAGATCTTCATCAGGCTTCAAGTTCCAGAATTTTGGTCTTTAGACGTATTTACTTCTTATTCACGGTGTTGCTGAAATATACTTTTGGTTCCATGTTAAATTCTTAGTGTTTTTGTTCATACATATATCAACTCCAGTACATATGCATTTCGTACTATCTTAGCTCAACACACATTTCTGAACTCTACTCTCATTTCTTCCTCAGTTTTCTTGCAACAACACAACCATGCCTTTGCTTGAAGCCTTGTTGCTATACGAGAAGTTGTCATCTCTAAGATCATCGACTTTTTCCTAGTTGGCCTCGTCCGAGCTACTGCAATTCGCTACTGAGAAAGAGGTTCACGAAGAGATCCAGAAGTTGAACAAGGAGCTGAAGGAGATCCGTGCGGTGCTTGATGATGCTGAAGAGAGACAGATGAAAGAGCAGCTGGTGAAAGACTGGTTGATCGACCTCCAGAACTTGGCATTTGATGTGGAGGACGTTTTGGACGAGTCGCAACCGAAATTGATAGCCGCAATCTGATGATGGAACGTCGAGGCAGCTCAAGTAAGAGACCCAGACTCATCCCTGATTCATATAATGCTGCCATGTTTAACAGAGATATGATGTCCAAGATAAAAGATATCACTGCCAAGTTGAAAGATTTGGAGCCTCAGAAAAACAAGTTGCAGCTAAGAATGATTTGACAGAGAGAGACCCAACAGACAAGAAGAAAGAGTGCAGCCTACTTCCGTCGAGATTAAAAGCTGTGTGTATGGCAGAGACAAAGACAAACGAGAAATACTTGATTTGCAGTTGAAAAGCGATGAAGAAGGAAATTTTGTGATTCCCATCGCTGGTATGGGTGGGATCGGCAAGACACCCGTGCTCAGCTTGTTTACAATGATGCTTCCATTCAAAACCATTTTGACCTCAAAGTGTGGGTCTGTGTTTCTGACGAATTTGTTGTTATGAGTATAACTAAAGAAATTTTGCAATGCATCACTTCCCAACCATGCCATGATAATGATTTGAATACACTTCAGGAAAAGTTAAAAAAAGGTGTTGTCTGAGAAAAAAAATTCTCGATTGTTTTAGATGATGTCTGGAATGAGAATTACCATAACTGGACCATTTTACAATCTCCGTTTCTAACCAGGACTCAGGGAAGCAAAATTGTTGTCACAACAAGAAATCTTGGTGTTTCATCAACCACGGGTGCCTTCCATGCTCATTCTTTAGAGGTTTTGTCAAATGATGATTGTTTTTCTGTATTTTCTCAGCATGCATTGGGAGCAAGGGACTTGGGAGGACATCTGAGACTAAAGAAAATTGCAAAGAAAATAGTGAGAAAATGCAACGGTTTGCCTTTGGCTGCCAAAACCCTTGGTGGCCTTCTGCATACTAATGTTGACCCTGATGCTTGGGAAGATATATCAGAGAGTGAGATGTGGAAACTATATGAACATCAGTCTTGTATGATCCCAGCTCTACAATTGAGTTATCATCATCTTCCTCCGCATTTGAAGCGATGTTTTGCATACTGCACCATTATTCCTAAAGACTGAGTTTGAGGAGGAAGAAATGATCTTGCTATGGAAGGCACAAGGCTTCCTGGAAGAAGCACGAGATAAACAGTGCATTGATGACTTGGGCTGCAAGTACTTCAGTGACCTAGTGTCACGGTCCCTTTTCCAACTATCCATCAAAGAATCATCACTTTGTTATGCATGACCTCATTAATGATTTGGCTCGATCAGTTGCAGGAGAAACATGCTTTAAGATGGAGGGTTAATCGACAAATTTCGAAGCAGGCTCGACATTGCAGACACGTATGATGGCATCAAAAAGTTTGAAGGCATTTGTGAAGCGCAACATTTACGAACTTTTCTGCCATTGAGGTTGTCAAAAGATGGAACAGGCCATGTGACCAATCCTGTTTTGACATGTTTGTTGCCAAAGTTGGGATGGTTGAGGGATACCAGATCGAAGAGTTGTCAGACTTTGTGGGAGATTTGAAACACTTACGGTACCTAGATTTTTCTCACACTCTGATTAAACGCTTGCCGGAGTCAGTAAGTACCCTCTACAATTTAGAAACTCTGCTGTTGAGAAAATGTAAATACCTTGAGAAGCTTCCTATAGAGATGGAAAAACTATTCAACCTATGCCATCTTGACATCACCAGTGCAAATAGAATACAAGACATAGCAAATAATTTTAGCATGCTTACTAATCTTCAAATTTTTTGTTTTGGGTAAAGAGAAGGGATACCAGATACGGGAGCTGCAGGATTTATCAAGTCTCAAGGGTCAACTTCACATTTCAGGGTTACAGAACGTTGTTGAACCTCGAGATGCATGGATGGATAAGTTACATGATAAGCAAAGAATCGAGAAGTTAGAACTAAGCTGGAGTAAAGACTTCGAGAATAGAATACAAGAAGTCGAGAAGAAGGTATTGGATGGGCCTCAACCTTCTAAAAAGCTTAAAGAGCTCACCATTAGCTTCTATTGTGGTCATAGATCAAATAAAACAATATTAGTAACTTTTTCCGTAGTCCTGGCAACGACACTCAAAAAGATAATTAAAATAAATAGTATAGAGAGAGTAAGGGTCGATCCACTGGGACTAAAATAAATAAGCAAAGTAAGAAATGATTGAAGATATTTATGATTTAAGTTAGCCTCAAGCTCCGCTTTGCCACAACTTCTCTCGATCACTGAAGTAATTTTACTTCAATCTCTTGTCGGTTACGGTCTACAAGGCTCAACCCTTGCAACTTGCTTCTCTAAGTTAAACTTGGTAACTTGCTTCTCTAAGGTAAACTTGGTTCTCAGGGCAATCCTTGGAACTAAGTGTTGAGTTGATTAGCTACGACAATTGATACTAATAAACGTTGCGCTTAGTGCTGAAGAAGCCCGTGCTCGGACAGTTGTCTCAATGAAAATAAGTCTGATCTTAATTTCCCTTAGTGGACCGTCACTAAATTTGTTCTTAGGGAATTGAATCAGCTACAAGCCTTTTTCTCGTCCCCAACGGTTGATCAAGATGACTTCACCATGACGAGCACTTTCTGGGATGAAGCAAACGTGATGCTTAAAGATTAAGCCAATTGCCTAACCTATTTTTTTGAGAATCAAGAAAGATGTTGAAGGTTTGAAAAACGTTTCTAATCTCACAAGGTAAGTTGGGCTTTGGTGTTGCTCTTGGCTATGGTGAAAACAATACTTAGTTTTTAACAAGGGAAATGTAAAAAAAAGGAAATAGAAAAAATAAAGAAGGAATGTATTAAACTCCAAGTGAATGAAAACAAGAACAACTGATGATTTGATCTCACCCCAAAATGGGGTATTTATAGTATCTAAAAAAACTTAAAAAGATAAATCTCAAAATAATTCAAAATAAATACATAAGATAATATCAAAGTTTAAAATTTAAAATCCGCTTAATAGACATACGCGGCTGATAGGTTATCACCGCTGCTGACGTCAGCTTCTAGAAGGTACTGATGTGTCATCAAGTTAGCATTCATGCTCATGAATACAATCACGAATTCAGAACTTTTGCAGATTTCGGCATTTTTCAGTTTGATTTCCAGCCACATAGTCCTGCACGAAAAAATATAGAACAACCCACAATAACCAATCTAGACACTCATCAGTGCAACGTTGACAGATTGGATAGGGGATTCATTCTTCAACGATTTACAATCTTTATGCCTTGATCATTGTCCAAACTTGTTGTCATTGCCATCAATTGGGAAACTGCCATTGTTGAAAAGGGTGCGTTTAAAGGGATTGGAAAGTGTAACTCGTGTGGGAGTTGAGTTTTTTGGAGCAACGGCACCATGTGCGTTTCCTTCATTGGAGATTTTACAGTTTGAGGACATGCCTAAATGGGAGAAGTGGAGCTTGCCTGAAGTTGATGAGGAAGCTAAGACATTTCCAAGCTTACTTGTGCACCAGAATGCCTGAGGTTAAGAAACATAAAAGTAGAATCCCTTGAGATTGATAACTGTGAGGAGCTCTGCTCCTTTCGTGACAACAGTTGGGGATGGCTAACTCAGTCCATGTCCCTCCGCATTTTGAGGATTAGAACATATCGAAAACTTGTCTCCACAGGAGCAGAAGATGAAAAAGAAGAATCAATGCAAGTGAAGATCCCTTACAACATCGAACAAATGAGGTTACGCAACTGCGAAAGGCTAGAAAAGCTATCATTAACGTTGCACTGCCTCAGTTCAGTTTGGATGATAGAGCTTTACTCATGCCCGAAACTAGTTTCCCTTGCAAGGAGCAATCTGCCATTGAACCTGAAAATGCTAAAGGAATTGGAAATATATTGTCATCTTTCCCGGAAGAAGGTATTCCTACCAATCTCAGGTCACTCTCTAGAGGAAATATATTGTCAAATGGGTGTCCAGAGGCGGTGTCGTGTTCCCACAAGACACGATGGGAACGACACTGCCCTCTTGTCTTGCCCATCTCGAAGTTTGGAATTTCCCAAAGCTGGAAATCTTGTCCTCCAATGGCTTTCGTAACCTTACCTCTCTCGAGAGCTTGGTCATCATAGATTGCCCAAACCTCAAGTTTCATCCGGAAAAGGACATGCTTTCTTCTCTTCTAAGGCTGTATATATCCTCTGCAGTGCTGGAAGAACGGTGCAAAGGGGATAACATAGCCCACATACCTTTTGTTAGCATTTCAAATTAAAGGAGGTAAAAACCAAGGATTAGTTGGATTAGTGGATGAGATATTAGATTATAGGTTTTTAATAAAGTTAAACGATCAAATTATAATGTTTTGAATGAAATAAATTTGATTGAGTAGATGCCTCTATAATGGACGTTTAATTTAATTAAAAATAATTTAATTAAACGATCAAATTATTTTAATTTGACTCTATTTTAATTAAAAATAATTTAACCCTTATCTCTAATCTCAAAACTCTAAACCTTAAACCATTAAATATAATAACCAATGGAATGGAAGCTTTTGCAAAAGCACAAGGTGTGACATTGCTAACCACTAATGAACTAAAGCTTATCAAAAGCTTCCATTCCATTGGTTATTATATTTAATGGTTTAGGGTTTTGAGTTTTGAGATTAGGGATGATGGTTAAATTATTTTTAATTAAAATAATGTATAAATAATGAGGGTTAAAATTATTATTTCTTTCGAATTAAGACTAATTTTTTTAAATGTGTGAACGTGGAGGACTAAATGTATTCTTATACAAAATATTTTAATAACCACATCACCTTTTAACAATTGTTACCGGTCAGTGGCCAAATTGAAACAAAACTAAAAGTTTAATGGTAATATTGAAGAAATTGAAAGTTTAGTTACCAAATTGAAATAATGTGCAAATAATAAGAGTTAAATTTATTATTTTCTTTCGAAATAGAACTAAATTGTTTGAATGTACAAATATGGAGGACTAAATGTTTTATTATATAAAATATTTTAACAGCCACATCACTCTTTTAACAGCTGTTAACGGGTCAATGGCCAAGTTGGAGCAAAACTAAAAGTTTAGTGGTAACATTCAAGTAATTGAAAGTTTATTACTAAATTAGATAAATGATTAAAGTTTAGTAACCATTTGTGAACTTTACCCAAAAATTAAAGTGAAAACTATGACTTAACCTTTAAGTATTTTTTTAATAGACGCTGAGCACAAATTTTAAAGTTGTTTCATGTCGAATATGAGAATCAAACCTCTAAATACTAACTAAAGTTATAGGGGGGGACTCCATGCATCTCACTTACATTTCGTTATTTGAGAATAAACATAATTTTAACATTTAATCAATTTTATCAAATTTTATTCATACTCTGTCAATATTACCTAATCACATCTATTAATGTGTTATTATTTCATGCATTAACACCAAAAAATAATTTCACAAGTATGTCTAATTCTAAAACCTTAAATTCTAACTCTAACTCTTTAACTATGAGACCTAAATTGCAACTATAGACCATAAATCTTAAATTATAGACCCTAAACATTAAATTAAACATTTCAACCTAAACACCAAATATTTCCTATTTATTAGTTACTCTTCTAATTCCAACCGTTTATTAACATTACTGTCCTCCTCTTCAAACTCCTTAATCAAGACATTTCAATTCCAAACCTAATTGTGCTGACCAAAGTTACAAACTTTCTATTTCTTAGCTTACAAGTCACTTCTTTCCTAATGTTTGTTATGCGATTTGTAACTTATACCTACCTTAATGAATACCCTTAAATAATCACCAACCAACCAACAAATATTCACCCCATTTAGTCACCCACCCAACATATTATCTTTTGTTGTCTTTTGGTTTCTTAGCCAAGAGTTCTCTATAATTTGTCCTATATATATACATAATCTGCTTCTTCTCCAGCAGACAATGTCATACTATCAATGTGAGGCATGGCAGATTGAGGGTGAAGACGGTGAACATGATTCGTCACTATGTCCCGTTTTTTCGATCGAGATCTTTGCCAGCATTGCTTGTCATCACTCGACCACCATTCAACATCTTTTCCTGCCCCAGGATCAGTTGACACAAGCCAGCACGTCGTGGTCAGCTATATCTAGCAAGCTTTCGCAGATGGGAGTACCCTTTACCCTTCATGCCACAGTGATGCAAAAGATCATCGAATGTGCACGATCGGCCATGAGTGAGACGCACAACAAGAAACGAAAGAACATCCCTATTATCGTCACTCTTGGTCCGGCAAGATCACCATCGGAAGATGAAGAATCAGCGAGGGGTGCAAGCAAGGGAGCCATTGGGTCATTGAAGAATGTTGAAGTTGAAGGTAATATGAGAGTGGAGCAGTGTGTCATTTGCTTGGAAGAGATTGTGGATGGGGTTGAAGCTAGTCAAATGCCTTGCTCCCATGTGTATCATCAAGAGTGCATCTTAAGCTGGTTGGAGAAGAGTAACCTTTGTCCTCTCTGTCGATTTCAGATGCCTACCTGATCTGTGAAACTCGGTCTTTTGCTTTTGCTTTTACTTTTCAAAGCGGTAATCGATACTAGTGTAGAACTATCCATCTAATGTTAACGGCATTTCAGCTTTACTGTCATACTGCGTTGAAGCGATTTGATTTAGTTCCTTTCTCTTCTTCAACATTAATGCCAAACCATAGGCAATTGTAAAATAGCTGCTGCATCCTCAGGTTCTAAAATGTTACTTATCAGCTGCACATTCCATCCTTCATCTGAAAACCTTGGAGAAAATTATCAACTCCAGCAGTGGCATTCAGATCGTTGTACACCATCTTTTATTCTCCCATCTCCGTAGCCCATTAACCATCCTTCATGCCAAATAGATATCTTTTCACGATTTCCCACCCACCCGAACAATCCTTTTTCCAATAAAACACATCCTGCAAACATGCTTCTCCCAAACTGGTGATGGGTTTCGGCCCTACTGTGCCTGCAAAACAGAGCCAACAACAAGCATGGTTGATCATGGCTATTAGAGTTGTTATGGGATTTCCTCTTATATATAATATAGCCCACGTGACAAATGGGATAAGCAACTTACAGGATAACCAGCAAAGAGCAATTTGATAGAAAACAGTAGAATGAAAACATGGAAGAACTTAAGAACTACACTAGCAGCTTCTCTGAAATTTAATGGCTTTCCGTCTCTTATCAAAGGAGATGACAGTGTTTTCACCATATCCGAATTCCAACTAGGTTTGAATACATGAGGCCATCTACACCGAAGCTCTACACCCTCAATCCTAACCTGGAGTCAGAGGGTGCTGGTATTCCTAATATTTTACTGTGTCAAAGAGATGGAGGCTGCAGACTGCAGTCATTGAGCTCCATTGAACCATACTCAACTAAAAAATGTGTCCTTTGACCCCTTTGACTCGATTTGCTTCTTTCACAAACCCAACACCATAAAGGAGAAATGCTGCAAGACATACAAGTATACAACTCAAATATTCACATCTGATTCAAAATAAAGATACTCGAACTACTAAAAGAATATTGTACTTTACACCGAGCATAGATCAAATTTCTTGACTCCAATTGTCAGAAACCGGAAAATCTGGAGCAATTACAGCGTTCAAAGTGGTTTGCTTCTTTTCGGTGAAAGGAAGAAGCTTCCCTGAGTACAAGCTCCTTACAATCCAGCTACTTGGCTGCAATAAATAAATACATAAAACTGAAAATTAAAATGAGGGGAGAACAGTGTGGTAAGGGTTGAATGGAACGGCTAAATATCTTTCGTAAAAGATGTTGCTCTGTGAGAGCTTAATATAATCTGTGAATCAGTCCGTGGTTATGACACCGGCCTCCCTTGATAACAGACACTCGTACACAATTATAAATTTACAATGAAGGCAGAAGGGGCAAAAAAGCACTGACCATCATGGGTATCTTTCTTTCTGAAGCACATTGTCGTAGGTGACGAGATGCCCTATTCTCGCCTTCAGAAACAATAACAGCCAAGGATATTTTCTCAGCATCAAGATTTTGAATTAACCAAAGGAGAGTTCTGAACACGCGGCCACCTCCATGCTAGCCAACCCAAAAAGAAAATGGTAATAGTATTTAGACTTTTGAGGAAAGTGTAAGAAAGAAAAGGGTATTAAAATCTATATGATCAGAAGCTAAAAAAGAAAAAGGTAGAAAATAAGTCGCGCTTGGAACAAGATTATCAGCACCCCAAATACTACTACATGATGTTCACGTCAAGTATAGAGCAGCTTTTGCAACTCACAGAACTTTGAATGGCTTTCGGATTATAGAATGTAGATGAAATAATAGCAGTAGCATAATGATATATGAACGTAGATGGGAATATGGCACATCAATACGATCAAATATAACTGAAATCTTTGAAAGTGGCCTCTTTAAGAATAGCTCAAACCAGGATGAAACAATAACCTTTTGCACACATAAATTTGGTTACATTAACTGAAATGTTAAGAATCTATGAAGTTCCCAATATGACTAGAAAACTGCTGTTTTAACTGAACCCTCCTACAAGAAAACCTAAATGCCTTACAGGTGTAAAAACAAAACATAATTGTAAACTGCAAAGTGTCATTCTTCAAATACAAACCAACGGACACCATTTAATCATTAAAACCAATAATGCTTGTAAATATGAATCATTCTTTGAAGATGAATTTGCACTGACACACAAAAAAAAAGGTGTTTGGAAGAATTGTTATACATGCCCGCAGGGATGGAGCTAGGATTTGAAGTTAGGGGGGGCAAAACATAAATTTTGAAAGGTGGGAGGGGCAAATTCACAATTATCCCAATTTTTTCTAAAAAAATATAAGAAATTAAAGGGTAAATTTTTTTTTCTCCCCTACCGGGGGGGGGGGGGGGGGGGGCCACAGCCCCACCCATGGGAGCTGTGGCTCCGTCCCTGCATGCCCGTTCTCCGGTAAATAATCAACAAATAGCAGATAATCTTGTGAGAGCAGTGATAATATGAAGGAGACACTGAAATAATGTGTTCAGTAATAAACAACAAGAATAATCAAATAGAAGGAAGAAGGTGTTAGCACTAACCATTCCGTAAAAACCTGAAACTGAAAATAGCATTTACCTGGATTACTTTTGCAAATTTAGTGCAAAAATGAGGCTTCCCATGAAGCATAACTCCTATTCCATTAAAAATATAGGCACTGTTATCATGACGTACAGGCTTCCCAATTCTAGTAAGCATAGTTTCTGGTTGATTGGGCAGAACCATGTATCTGCAGGAAAAATAAATAAAAATTGAAGTTTTCATCAGAAACAGAACAGAGGAATGAACTTGACAATAAAAGCCTGACAAATTAAAAGATGACAGAGATTTCTAGAAAAAGGCGTGATTATTGATTAGAGGCTACAAAATGGCACATTTGAAGTTTTACTTTGAATCAATTGTGGAACCCAGCTTCTTTACATGGATCGTTCCAAGTTATATTTTTGTATATCCACAATAACATGCCAAAACAAATATCCTTTTTTTAAGCATTTTCTCCAAAAACAGCTGAATTTTAATTTAAAAATCTAATGAAGCATTCACTAGAAAGAAAATATAACGAAATTATTATCTAGTTATCCTCATTTTTTCCCTAGTAAACGGCCAAGGAACAAGAAAGTAGACAAAAGTAAATTTAGGGAAAAAGTAGTTAATTATAGGTTAAATTATGGTTATAGTCCCTCTGCTATGCTGAAATTTAAGATTTAATCCCTCTAATTTAGTTTTGCACAAATTGGTCCTCTACTTATATAATGTATTACTTATTAGTAGGTCCAAATTAATAAAACTATTAGTTGTTGTTGTTGTTAAAGTGATGTAGAATTTTTCTTACAGTTATCAGGTTACACTGTCAGGGTTGAAAGGAAATCCAGTCAATCATGTTCAACAAGTAATAAATTTACATATCCGTCAAATGCGTAAGGCTACTTTAGAAAAGAAAAAAAGAATCAACATCATCAATTTAACGGTAGCAACTAACAGTGTTATCAATTTGGACCTAATCATAACTTTATAAAAATAGAGGGATCAAATTATGTCAAAAGTAAAAGTAAAAGGATTATATCCCAAATTTCAGTATAGTGGAGGGTCTAAAACATAATTAGACCTGAATTCTAAAGTTCGAGATGAAGCTAAAATTTCAAAAAGGCAATTGCAGTAACAAAATCCGGTTATTTTAACATAAAACCTAGCCTAAGATTAACAAGTCTCGAGTATAACTACGATGTAAAGAACTTACTTTGCAGGTGATAATGCAGAACCGGCTGCAATTGAATCAGTAAGCCACTTATCTTTTAGAATTAATGACTTCACCGCACATGCATACAAGAATTTTGTAGTTTGTAGCTGCGACAAAAAAAAAAGGATTTCTGTCATTTGAAATGCCAACTCACAACAAGATCATGCTGATCAACCTTATAACAGACTAATGGCTCTAATCGACTTGACATCAGTGGCTACCAGAAACAAATTAATAACATAAAAAGTAATGAAATTAACAAATTACAGATATTTATCATCTTCAAAAACCACTATATGAGGAAGATTCTTTATTCTTAACACCATTTAAGGGGGGAAGTAAATATTTGATCTTTTGGAGAAGAGCACCATAAGTCTTAGCATCTGTGAAGGAAACAACAAGGCTGCTAAACTACCCAATATTATATAAACGGTGGAAATATGGTAAACTGTTAGGTTATCTTTTGGAAACACTTGCAGCACTGATAAAGCATGGGACAAGAACTGAACATTGTTATGGCTCTTGGGTGACTGATAAAAAGCTTCCATCAGGATTCTTATATAGTGGAATTGTGAGAAAGGGGCCATGGTGGCTGGAGATGCAATGAATAATGATAGTTTGTGTTTGATCAGTGGTTAGGGATTTGTTGTTTGAAGAAGATGAACAAGATATTTTCCAGAGAGAACAATGTGTTCCTCTGTATTTTCTTATTATTCTTAATTATTAAATGTATACAGAGTAAGCCTTTAAATAGGCTGATATAGAGTTCTAATATAACTAAAACTATACTTTTATCTCTAATTTAAATAATATTTGTCCCTAATTTAAATAAGACTTCTAGTAAATCTAAACTACTGACTTGGGAATAAACTCTAGTTATAGATTAAATAAAACTCTACCACTTCTCGGATAACTTACACTCTCCCTCAAACTCTAACACTTCTCGAATAACTTACACTCCCCCTCAAGCTGGTGAGCAAACGTAGTAGAGCACCAGCTTGGATCTTGGATGTGATGCCCACTCATATTTCTTCTATTGTTTCTTAGAGAAAAGAAAATCTCCCTTTTCCGGGAGCCATTGAGTTGAACAACTAGGATATAATCATGTTGTTCTTTGCACGATCATTGTTGAAAATTTGCAGCTGATGTTGCTGATTTCGGCATCCTTCTTGAGATGACTATCAACTTTGTTGTAGTTGTTGGTTTTGCACCTTCCTTAGATGTCTTCCAACTTTCCTCTGTCAGTGATGATCTTTTTCTGGTTTTTGCAACTTCTTCTGAGATGACTTCCAGCTTTTTCTGCCATTCACGGACTAAGTAGCTGCTTCCATTCAATAACAATCACAGGAGTCTACACTCTCCCTCAAGCTGGTAGTTACACGTACTAGAGTCCCAACTTGGATTTTTGATGTAGAATCCCTTGAAAAATAATATAGTTTTTCTTTAAGGCTAAACTAAAACCTTTTCTCCTATCTTTTTTTTAGGACGGATGGCTAAGATAGAACCAAATAGTTTTTTAAGGCTAAACTATAACCTTTTCGACAAAACAACAAAAAATAAATGAGCAGAAATTTCACCAGAGATGTAAGATTCAAACGAAGGAGAAGCCAAGGAACGAGCGTGGCCTAATGATAGCAGCGGGAAAAAAGTGTGCATATGAAAAGAAAAAAAAATTAGATCAGAGATGGCAGCAGTGGTGACGACATCAAGACCGATGTTGGCTCTGATACCATGTGAGAAAGGGGCCATGGTGGCTGGAGATGCAATGAATAATGATAGTTTGTGTTTGATCAGTGGTTAGGGATTTGTTGTTTGAAGAAGATGAACAAGATATTTTCCAGAGAGAACAATGTGTTCCTCTGTATTTTCTTATTATTCTTAATTATTAAATGTATACAGAGTAAGCCTTTAAATAGGCTGATATAGAGTTCTAATATAACTAAAACTATACTTTTATCTCTAATTTAAATAATATTTGTCCCTAATTTAAATAATATTTGTCCCTAATTTAAATAAGACTTCTAGTAAATCTAAACTACTGACTTGGGAATAAACTCTAGTTATAGATTAAATAAAACTCTACCACTTCTCGGATAACTTACACTCTCCCTCAAACTCTAACACTTCTCGGATAACTTACAGGAATTTCGCAGCTACTGCATCATCCCAACTTGCAACATCTGCACTTTCTGTTAATGTTCCTACTCTGCTATAAATGAATCAAAACTGGACCAGTTTACATGTTATTCGCAGCTCTAAGTTGATTTAGAAACCAAATCAGATTAAATTTAAACAAATTAATTGGTCAAATCAAATTCTTTTAGAATTTTAATGCTTTATCAGGTTTGGTTATTTTGGGTTTGGGTTATTCAAATTTGGATCAATTCAATCCAAGTTGATTCAGGTTCGAGACGTCGGATTTTTTCAGGTTGGACTTGGGTAGGTTCAAATTGTTGACTTTCTATGATCGAATCAAGTTCTAGTTCAAGTGGGTTTGGCAGGTATTTCAGTTTTGTATGAGAATTAGCAGATCTATTTGTAGTTTTGTACTATACGAGATATAAATTTGTCAGAAACAATCCAAACCATAGCAGATCCCTTATCAGTTCTCAGAAACCATACCAACTCAATGCTTGTTGAAACAAGTAAACAGACGGTAATATATTAAGAGATCGGGAAAGGAAATAAAGTTTTAACAACCAACCTTCTTTGGGCATAGAATGATGGGAAGCTGCTGGAACTTCTGCCTTGAACATCTCTTTCCCCTGTTTGAAGGAGATGGAATATCAACCAGAACAGTACCGCCATATTTCCATATCAATCCTTCAATTTCCTTTTCCTTCCCTCTAGAAAATCCTGTAAGCAGAAATTTTATATCCTGAAATAACAAACTCTTCTTATTCCTCAAGTGTATTGTTGAGCTCCTTTGACCATCTTGAATTTGAGAATCTGGTTTAAACCTTTTGCTAGGTCTTGATGCAGAGGCTACAAATAAAATAAATAAATTCAAGAAATTCACAAAATAGTGAAATGCTATGCTTATTACAAAATATCAAAGTATTACGTTTTTGGTACAAAGATTGTCGCTTGGTGAGCTCTTTGTTTTGCTGAAAATCAACTTCAATTTCTGAGAAATGAACCCTTTTTCTTGATGGAACTTTCATACCATTATTGCACTCAGCTTGCATCCCTTGACGATTGCTGTCTGAGTTACGAAAGACCGAGACATCTTCTGCAATATCCTGTTCAGCATTTGCCTTTGAACCACAATCCAAAAGTTTGGCTGCTTGAAGTCGCTGGCTCATCCTTTGTGGTAGAATACGAAGTGGGCTCTTTCCCATGGATGACTGGTCCTGCATCTCAGCGTTATCCTTAGCAGATTCATAGTTCTTATTGTCCATTCCTTCCCCATCTGGATTATTCACTGCAATATTTTCTTCAGCATCTCGACTGCTTGTACGCTCAGGTATGGAGCATTGAGCCAAGGACATCTCAGAATTTCTTTTATCACAAAATCTAATTCCGCTATTTTTGTCTCTCGAGTGTAAAGAGGTTAAATGATTAACACAGAGCCTGTGACTTCCCAAAATAGAATCATTTTCATGTGAAACTTTACTATATGTTTTAAGCGAGGTCACCTGCCTCTGAACTTTTGCTGCAGAATAATCACCATCAAATTCGGAAAGAGCTTGTCTGGTCTCAAAGATAGATTCAACATGCATATTCTTATTCCGAAGTTCTATTGTGTCTGTGTCTGGACAATTTCCCGCAATACCTTCTCCAGAATTTCCATTCTGACCTAATGCAGTACCAGCATTTTCTGAAGAAATACTGCAAGGAACAATGGAACAAAGAGGATCCACCAAGGACGGATAAGAGGATCTCACATCTTGAGAAACCATAATGTCCTCATCAACTTGGTCAGGTAAACCCTCAAAGTGTACACTTTGATCTGAAGCTATGTTAGATCTCTTGTTTTCACACTTCCTGACCAAAGAGTTTTCATCAGGTGCAACATCTGCAGATTCAGTGAAGAAACTAGTCTCAGCAGCAAAACACTTTGTGATATATTTGTTTTTTGGTTTCGGATGTTCAGTATCAGCTTCCTGCTTAAGATAGAAACAAAGAAATAAAGGACAACCACAATTAGGAGATTTTAAATATTAAGAGAGAAACACATCAAATGCCTAGCGAATATACATGTATTTTCCGGAAATATTAAGAAACAACCTAACCAAAGTAAAATAATTTTAGACAACAGATTCGGAAACAAACGAGAAAGTATTACAAGCATACTACCAATTTAAACAGCAAATACAGTGATAAAACCTCAAAAACTAAACAAAGAAAAACTTCCAACAGTAGTAGCTGCGGAAAGTGCAGAAAATAGCATACGAGATGCTTATAGAGCAAGTAAAAGAAGAGCAGAGAAAGCATTGTGTATAATGGTAGGCAAATTAACGGAAATCAAATATCTAGTATCACCGTGTAACTAGATTGAGCCAAAGTTTGATGAAAGCTAGACATGGAACAGCAAAGTTACTTTACATATTGGCGATTCAACCATCTTACTAACAATTTTTATGGAATTTTTATGATATTATCTAGTTGCCTCTCCCAACACAATGTCTTAAGTTCATATAAAGATTCTGATTCTTAAATTCTGATCCAGTATCACTTTCATTATCGTACAGTACACACACAAAAAAAAAAACTGATTCTTGCTCTCTAGATAGTATAGAATTCAGAATGTACTGGAAAAAATACTACCCCAAAGCATGAATATTCATTTTGATAAATTACTAAGAAAATTACAGTTGCTACAATTACAGTTGTTTTCCTCCAGTTTATTATAACTGTAAACGTTGGCATTTATAAGACAACAAATACAAACTAAAAATCAAAATAAATAACAAACAATAGAATAAATGAAGCATATACCCTTGTTGTCCAACCACCAAACCAACGACTTCTGAATCCGTCAGTGACAAATGGACTTGTGTTACTTTCCCCTGCAGCAGAAAAATGGAGGAAAATATAGGACCTTTAAACAGTGATTATATGTTTAGAAGAAAAAATATTAAATTAGGGGGAAATAGATATTCTCACCAACATTCCTCAGATTACATAAATCAAGACAATGTAAATCAGCCTGAGATGGAAGAGAAGCATCCACCATTGAGAAGCCAACTCTCTGAAAGTGTACTAGAATTAGTCATCCAGAAGAATATGCTAGAAAGTCACTCCAGTTCTTACAAAACCTAAGGTCCTGTCTTAACTAAATCTAACCACTAATTTGGAGAAAGAAAATAGTTTTACATGTCTCCTTTTCTTCTTTATTGTGTTTAGCATGGAAAAGTCAATAGAAGATAAGATTCAAGTCTTTTACCTCCGCAGTTGCTGAAACATGTGACCTCTCTTGGATAATCTCATGCAAAATTGGATCAGAGCTCTTTAAGCTAGAAGTTGGATCATCAGAAGGTTTATTATGAGGAGAAAAATGTTCAGCATTTTCTGTTCTGTTCCCACTCCCGAAACAATCTTCAGATACAGGAGTGTCTTTGACTAAAGATACATCTGAACCACAACCATGCTGATTACTACACAAACTAAAAGATAATCCAACATCTTCGAATGCATCAGCCATGGTTAAATCATCCAAGTCTGAAAGAAAGTCCATCTCATCACTTGTCTCAGTTGGGCAATCAAATGCACCTTCTGAGCTCTCCAAGCGTGCTTTCTTAACTTGAAGGGCAGCTTCAAGTACCGCCTCAGTGGGAAAAGCTTCTGAAGCTGACTCACTCCTCACTAATTCATGTATTACTAAAGCTTCAGATGCAGCAATGGAGAGTTCGACTGCAGCTTTAATATCAGTACTTTTGCGGCTTCTGACAGCAACCTTTTCTACAGAACGCTCACTGCAACCATTGGTGTGATTTGATGATTGTCCACCAACATCCTCCAAATCTCTTGAGATGGAAAACATAGGCAAGGCATTTACCTGATAAGCACTATCTTTGGTTCGTATCAGGTCAGTCTTTTCTCCAACAATCCCCACATTTCTTGAGATGGAAATCATAGGCAATGCATTTACCTGATAAGAACTATCTTTGGTTCGTATCAGGTCAGTCTTTTCTCCAACAATCCCTACATTTCTTGAGATGGAAATCATAGGCAAGGCATTTACCCCACAGGCACTATCTTCTTTTTGTACCAGGTCAATCTTTTCTGCAGCTGATATGTCAATTTGTGGTAATTGCAGAGCATTTTTCGATACATGTTGAGCACAAGATGTACCAAATAGTTGACTTTGGTAGTACTGTGAGTTGTCATCTGATGACAGATTTAGACGGAAATGAAGCACCTACAGCTCATAATATATACAGATTAGGCCAAAAATTCCATTCAAGGAATTTAAGTTTGTAACTAACATACTTTAGTAAAATCTTATAGAACAAAAATCCCTTCCGCAAGTCAAGCCAACAGATATAAGTTATTTCAATAAAGTTCCTCTTGAAACTCAAACCCTGATTTTGTTTGCTAATACTATAAAACATTTTGGGGGAAACACAACAATAACAACTTACGTCTTTGGAAGAGGGAATAGAACTAATTGGCGAGTTCTCTTCTCCTGATAAGAATAAACGAAAACTATCACACCGAAATTCTTCCTTTGACAGCAGCAATTCTGAATCTTCTCCTTGTATACATGAAAACTCCTAGTTTCAAAAAAAAAGTATTGTTACTGATATTGTTATTGGTATTCTCATTCCTATTATTTCACCAAATGTTATGAACAATAATTTCAACTTTCAATCAAACAAAATAAAATTATCTTCTTGAGGATAGAAAATAAAAAGTTGAAGTTTAGAAGAAATCTCCTAATTCAGAAAAGTAAAATTGATAATTATTTCATCAAATTTATGCACAAGACTTTCAAATTTCAGCCAAACAAAATAAAATTATCTTACTGGGTATATAAAAGAAAAGGCTAAAAGAACAAGAACAAAACAAATTGTAACTATTAATCACAAATTAGCCACATACACACACACAAAAAAAAAAAAAAAACTTAAATTGTTGGTGAGAAGGGCTTCTCGGCTGCACTGAGGTTTCGGTAATTCGTTGAAGACAAGCTGGAAGCCAAGGCAATTCCTATTATTACAACAAAACTATTTGATTTCAATCTTTCGCGCTCAGAATAAACTTTTAATTTATTAACCGATTGAAAAGCGGAAATAACAAACGGGAAATATTATCTTCATTTGCAACGGAAATAAATTGAACAGAAAATTTCACCTCGGAAAATTGGGGAGGACGAAACCCTAAGCTTCCCATTTGGACCTGCAAAGAAAAATTAAACAGAGATAGGGGGAAACCTTGGCATAAGTTTATTTTACGAGCCTTTTGCGCGCCAAAACGAAATCAGATTAAATTAACGTAATATTTATGGAATTTATATATTTTATTTTGACTTAATGTATGAATTGTTAAATAAATATATATATATATATATATCGTTTTGGGTAAATTATTTTAGAGACTACTAAACTATTCAAAATACGCTGGTTCCACTACTGAAAAAAAATGGACAATTAAACAAATTTATATAATAACGTATTTAATTCTCATTGCTTACATACTTTAAGAATTTAATATTAATTTCAATTAAAAATAATTTATTAATCGTTTAATAAAATAGTGACATAGGTCGCCATAATTTTTTTTATTAAGTAGGGAGATAAATACATTCTCAAGGTAAATATCAGAATTTGAACTCATATATAAAACAACATGAACAATCTTAAACACTCGACCAATTTGTGGAACTTTAGTGACATAATTTGTTATCTCTTTTGCTTCATCTTTTACCTTAGGTAAGAAAGAACATTTAATTGAGCCGAGTAAAAAAAATTCAAGTTAGTTGAGTTGATAAATTTTATTTTATAACTCAAATTTTATTTGATAATTTTTTGAGTTTATAAAATTCAAATTGAATTCGAATTTCTATTCAAATTTAATTATAAACATTTATAATATTTTATAGTAATAATTAATTCCAGTTTAAATGACTTTTTATAATCATGTACCATATACATATATTTCTTAATATTATTCATGTGATACACATATATCTAGCATAAACAGAGGACTAAACTCATTTAAAAATCGATAGAGATTGAGTTATTTAATGTTTCATTTTTATAATCGAATTTATAAAATTACGATTTAAACTAAACTGAGTCTAACAAAAAATTTGAATTGAATAAAATTTACCACTAAGGTACGAGATTGATTATTTAGTTTCATACCTCTTAAAAAAATTATAGTTTCACGCCATTATGTTTTTTTACATATTTTTCTTAAAAATTCACATCCCGCACCATTTTGTTTCCCTTTATTTTTCTCAATTCGGTATCTCATTTTTCTTTTCCTCTAATTTTTACCAATAAGATAAACTATATACAAAATGTTATCGATTATTAACCAAGTATTAAACTTAGTCGGGCTGTTCATACATACTATTACATATTGCACAAATGTTTGCTTTTATTTGTCATCATCCCTCCAAAGCAATTCACCAAACTACAAACATTATTGGTTTTGGCATTTAGCATGCACAATCTGATGTAAACAAAACAACGCGTTTCGTGAAACCTGTCTTTCCTCGGAGAAGATCAAGTATTTGCTTGAAACGTCCCTACTCGTTCGTTCCGAGTCCTTTTTGTGTTCCTTTGTCAACCTACCAAGAACAATGCTTGTGTTATTTCATACCATATAACACAATTGAAACTGCATCATTAGCACCATCACACGTCATCTCGATGATTACCTCTTAAAATCGGCATGTATCATGATGTCTGCAAACCTGCAGTGTCGCATGAAACAGGGAATGAGCTATAAAATGAAACGTAATCAAGGAAAGTAACATGTTATGGCATTTTTAACCAGAGACGGAACGAAGATAGCAACGTCAGCAAATCACTGTTGCCGAATATCACCCACAATAGAAAAACAATATGTACAAGTATTCATGAAATGTGTCTGATTTATGAGAAGAATAATGAATGCAGTACAGCATCAAAACAAATCACGGATATGAATAAACAACTACGTACCGTTACACCAGAAAGTGGGGGGGTTCAAGAAGAGCCCAACAACTCGGGTTTCCGTATCCAGTACTGTTGAAACCTCTGCTTGGCATATTCTTTGTAGTCGAAGTCAATTTCATTCACATGTTCCTGAGGAAGAAAAATGATACAATGTAAAAATGTAATTAGTTTAAATGAAATAAACTCCAACCCAATGCCATTACATCAAATGACATCTCTTCTCCTTCATGATCGAGCACAAGTCAAAGTACCGGTAGGTTTCATCCTCTCTTGGGTCAATGACTATAATTAAATATCTAACAACTTAAAGTATAGCCTTCTTATGACAGGTACGTGTGCTCAACATGATGGAGATCATGGTAGGATAAATGCAAAGAAATAAAAGTGAAGAAAAGAATAAACTTATAATGATTAATTTTGTGATAATTTGAGCCACCTCAACTCTAAATTTGAATGTCATCTTCGCAAATAATAGTTTTACCAAAATCACAATTAACGATCTACGATCATATAGATAGTCGAGAAAGAGCAGCGATTTGCAGGACATCTAATAAGAATATAAGATAGATGAGGCACAAGCTCAAAGATTGCATTGCTGACACCAAGTGCATGCGGGATTGTCAAATGATTTTGAAATGGTAATCCTATGATAAGTGAGAAAACATGAGGGGGTCAAAATTACCGAAATTATTCCCCACACTCCCCAAGTGAGATGACTTGCTAGAGTATATTTTTCAACATCTTGAAGCAGCTGCTGCACTTCAGAGTCTCTAGGTTTGTTACCTGCAATAAAAACATGGATAATATCATGGATCCTGACAACATATCAAATTCAGAGTTACATTGGCAGATCAACTTCAGAAATTTAAATTGAAACACACTAAATTGGTTCTACAACTGCCTCAACTTTTCCGTTGAAAAAAGTGTTGAATCAGTCCTTTGTATAAGAGGGGAAAAACATACCACTTCATTAGATATAAGCTGAATTGCCAGCAGAATAAAACAACAATAGACGGTTAGGTGCGAATGCAGTTATGCCATTCATACTTGCAGAAGAATCAAAATTGGAATTATCAGAAAATGAAATTTTCACAAATGCAGCCACCCTGTTAACAATTGAAACGTCAAAGAATGTCTTACAAGTTACCGGCAATAAACAGTTACCTGAAGAGTTCAGGTATGCACGCAAAAACCTTATGCGCTCTTCCAAACCTATGTATGCCATAGGACAAGAAAACTTTTTACCATTAACCATTCAGGAAATATAATGCATCTTTTAAAAGGAAAAATGAGATCCAAAAGGCTCACCTGGATATTTACTATAATCCATAACATGGGGTGTTTCTGTGTGATAGTCAGCAGCCATCTCGCAGAAGTGGTTTGCAATATCAAAGGCAACAGGATTGTAAGTTGCATACTCGTAATCCTGTATAAGCAGGCAGCCAATCAACCTCCATAGAATTTATATATTTTTTGTACTTCGATAGAAAACTAGCCTCAGAGAAAATAGAATCATCACTTAATATGATGCAAATTTAAGATTACACAAAATTTCTATCGTTTGCTAATTGCTCAGATGTCTTTCTGCTATATAAGTGGCATGCCAGCATTACTTACTCTTTCATGTAGAAATTAGCCCTTAGTCAACAAAATTCATGATCAGGCATGAGATGCTTAGTATAATTGATGATCAAATATTAAGCAAATACAAATACTAAAGTTCAACATAATTCATTCTTTAAAAAGGATGCTGTGAGACACACTCCTGCACTTCTTTTTCTTTTAAATGTTCAACATAGAAGAGAGTCAGGATCTTTAAAAGTAAAAGTGTGATAAAAGAAAGCCAAACATATGCCAGTTGAAAAACTTTGCTCGGATGCAACTTAAAGAAGCCAATATAGAACTCAATATCATCACATTGAAATGCTTAGAACTTAGAAAAGCCTTTAGTCATTCAACAAGGCAAAACCACAACCCTACTAGGGCAACATCCAAAAATCAAGTGCATCATATGAGAACAAGAATGCTTTCAACATGTTGATATGGCATTGGGGGTTTAGTGGTGCAAGGCAATCCGCACAGAGGAGTGGTGTCGAGAGCCACAGAAGAAGGCTTGGGTATCAGTGGTTACTTAGGAGGTTGTCAGTTTATCAGGTAGATTAGGTAGAGTTTCGGTATTTATTGGAGACTTGCTTTCTTGATAATCGAGAAGCCTTATGTTGGGAAGAAGAAGCTCGTCGTGGATCCCCCATAAATGATATCTCCTAGGGTGGCCATAGAGTCCTTGAGTCCCTTTTTGGAATATGACACTATGATACTTAAGGTGTTGGCATTAGAGTTATGACGCTTTAATGGGACTTTGTGCTGGAGATGATAGCTGTGACAAGTGGAATAATATGGCATGATAGATGGTTGCTTCTTGTGTCCAGGCAGAGTAAGATTGCTTGTTGCAAGCCCTTCTTGGCGGGCACTACCGTTAGTCTTTGGCAATTTTTTGATGTTGATAGCAAAGTTCGTCTTGGTCAAAAGTTTGATTGTTACCCTCCCAGCAAAAGAAAGCAACTAATAGCCCAATCCACTACTCAACCTTATCTAGAACTTTCCCACAAAGTAGAAGTTGTTACCATATGGTTCAGTGAAAATATAAAGAAGAGTTTCCCATTACAATTACTATTAGAAAATTATATAAAAAGCAAGCCAGTTGAGAGAAACTCACAATGATGGTTACTGATTTAGTCTCTTCATCAAACATTATGTTCCCATATTGTAAATCATTGTGGCAGAAGCCAATGCGTTGATGGCTACCTGAGAGTTTCTTTTCTAACATAGAGATTTCCTCCTCATAATCTTCCAAGTGAAAGGCTTTGGCTTCTTCCAGAGGGCAAACTCTCTTGGCTGCCCTAAGCCAATTTCTGAAACATAACCAATGGTGAAAACTTTAAATTAATAAATGTAGTTAATAGATACGAGATCCATAATATTTAGCATAATTCACCAAGTAATATTAAAATGTACCGCAATCTATCCCATAGCCAAACTTTCTTTGTACCAGGCATATCAAGTTCATGGAACTCCCTCAATTTAGTTGCTATTAGAGCTGATATAGCTGGATCACGCAAATCAGATGCTGATAATGTCTGAAAGTCAATATGGAAGAAAGGATATCAATTCATGCTTGACATTTCAGAGAGATAAAGGAGTAAATCACCCCTCTAGGTCGTGGAAAAAAGAGTATCTTCTATTAATTACAACTGTTAATGGGGAAAATGTATCAAATGAGTAAATCTTGATGTTGTCAATAAATGAGAAACCAGATCAAACATGACAATTTAGGGCAGGCAGTAGCGAAAATATATGGCTGAAAGTTGTTCAAACGATCATCTTCTCTTAATCACAGCAATGGTATTTATTTTGGATGTAAGCCCGAAATTGGATAGACAGGTAATAATCATTATGTAAATCAGATTAATGTCAAAATCATTTAAATTA
This sequence comes from Hibiscus tridactylites, assembly GCA_958450335.1. NCBI lineage: Eukaryota > Viridiplantae > Streptophyta > Magnoliopsida > Malvales > Malvaceae > Hibiscus > Hibiscus tridactylites. Next base: position 11,744,928 of record OY288281.1, on the reverse strand, counting down.
GCTGCTCGAAGAGCAAATCCCTTAATTTAAAATAGCTTCAAGTTAATATCCAAATTTAAAATAATATGTGAAAAGGGATGGGAGGGGAAGCAATACAAGTACCCGTGCATGGATAAACTCTTCAATTCTCCCATTGCGGAACCGCCCGAGCAAACGAGGTCCTTGTCCATGCTTTGACATAAACTCAAACGTCCGAATCTCATCATCCCGGTCAAAGAACACCTCCACACCTTCACCGTAAATCCTAACTAAAACCTTTCGTGACACATCATCTGTCCTAGTAGGCCATTTTATCTGGAAGACCTCATTGGTCATTGCACCTTTAACAGGGATTACCTGCAAAGCTTTCGAGTCCGCTACATCATCCCACTCTGATGCCATTAACTGTAGAGCATCCTTTACTTCTCGAGGCAACCTTGCCTCTTTATTGTCTATGACATTAGTTGCAGAACCCATAACAACACACCAGACTGAATTCCACAAAAGTATGCTCGAAGTTATTGATTAAACAAAATTCCAAAACAGGAATGGCTGCCTGGAGACAAACCAACACCATTGAATTAATAGTCAGAAGAGATACAACACCCCAAAAACCACTACTTAACCTACTGCAGAACATGATTCAGCATGTTCATTAATAGAACTAAAAACCAACTTAGCCAAACAAATTACAAGCCACAATTTAGACATGAAACATCTCCTCTTTATCGTCTATGACTCTAATTGCAGCATCAGCAACAACACACCAAAACTATTCTCAAATTTATCGATTAAACAGGATCGGAAAACAAGGGGATGAGTGTAAAGGAGACAAAACATAATCAAACATTCCAAATCAAAACGTGCATAGACGATAAATTTGTAATAGTTTTGGTGTGTAACTATGCACGTTTATGATCATGCAATCGAACCTTGTTCTTGAATCTTAACAGTATAAAGGAGCTTTAAAAACAATGGTAAAGCCGAAAAACCAACAAACAGTTACAGAAGCTCAATACGACCCAAACATGACAATAACAAGGAATTAAAGAGGACAAAAATACACAGATGAGAAAATGATCCGTTCCTAACAAGAACCACTGAATTTAACATGCAAAAGAGACTAAAACGCAATTTAGACGCAAAAATCGATCAAAATCACAATAAATACTTTAAATTTGGCCTTGGGTTTTATTTATGTACGGATTTAATCATTATTACTTAATTATTAGTTTAGTTTGCATCAATTCCTTTCGCCTTATACCAATGTTCAATAAACTAAAACAACGAAACCCAGAAGAATACAAAACTGAATAGCAATCAAGCAAAAGAGAATTGAAAGCATAAAACAAATCAGACGGAGATTAAATTAAGATAAACATATTGAAAATGATCCAATAAAAGTTTTTGACAAAAAGATAATTCAAGGGATTAATGAAAGTAAATAAAGGGAATAGGGAAATCGATGCTTACCTGAAAAAGAAAGGGGAGGGATTAGGGGAATTGGGGAAGCGTAGGAAACCAGATGGGAGAGATCAGAGTTCAGCCGAAAAGGAATCAAAGCCGTCGGATCTTCCGGAGATGATCTCTTTTTTTGTTCTAAATATTTTGAAATTATTTTGAAGGGAGTCCGATGCAGGTAGGATGGTGATGTAAATAGTCTGTACCTAATTATGTCTCGTTGGTGTCTATATTTTAAAATAGTAGGTTTAAGGTTGAAGTTTAAGATTAGAGTATATAGAATTAGGGGTAGGGTTTATTTTTTTGAGTTTAGGGTTTAGGATATATAAATTAAGGTTATAACTTAAAATTTAATTTTTAAGTGTTTTTTAGTAGGGACATTTAAGGAGGCATGGTTAGGGGCAAAAGATTTTTACTCGTAGGATGGCCATGAGTAGTTTTCGGTGATATGCACCTGACTCAAAAATTTAACAATTTTATTTAAACTCAATTTTACTCGAACCCAAATTTAAATTTTAGAATAATAACCCGAATCTGATTGATATAAATAAAAAATTACCAATTTTATTATTATTCGATGAAAATAAGGAGCTAATTGTAAAAATATAAATAGAAATAGAGTATTATAATAATTATTCTACTTTTATTAGACAAAATAGAGAGATAATTAAAATATATATACAAAGAGAGATATTGTAGTAATTATATTTAAATATTTATAATAAATTAAATTATTATTTTAAAACGAATCGAATATTTTTTAACTCAAATCTAAATTTGACCCGACTCAACTTTATCCTAAAAAATCAAACTCAATCCTTGGATATAGGTCAAATGGTCATTGCTAGATGTAAGTTGAAAGTAGTCGCCAACGCTGAAAGGGACTTGTACGGCCGCACCGCACATGTGTTTACACGAACAACTAACACTTCATTTGAGTTGGGATGGGAGTTCGAGAAAAATTATAAAAAGAAGCGGTTGATGTGATGCGTTTTGTTCGTATGTCAGAAAATGACGCTATTTTTATAAAAACAATTTAGGGTAAACTATATTGATAGTACTGAAGTTCTAGGGTATTTTTAATATAATCATTAAACTTTTAAAATTCGTATTATTATTATTAAACTTCTAATTCATTTCATTACAGTCACATCCGTTAACTACCGTTAAGAAACTTGACGTAAAACTAGATTGAGAAGTCTCAAGGATTCTTCTGGGCGGCTCAAGGGCTCTATTTAACTATGGTCTTATGGTAGCTATCTGAAACATGTTGCAATTAGATTAAAAAGTTGTGATTCACTATATTTACCGAGATGCTATTGGAGTCGCTAATAGTTTGGCTCAATTTTTCCATGGAGCTCCAATAGGAGGCATCACTTTTGATGATCCACCCGTTGAAGTTGCTTGTACCATGCTAAAGGATATCTATAGTCTAGCCTAATACTTCTTGTTTAAGTATTATAAAAAAATTTGACGTGACAGATTAAGTTTAAAAATTAAACATTTTTCCGCCATTTCTCTCTCTTTTATCTCATTTTTCTTTCACCCAAACATGTGTACACTCCACCCTCCTTTTCTCAGAATCAAACAGAAATATTCGAATAAAAAAATAGCAAAAATTAGGTTGCTCGTAGGTCTATGAAGATTGAAGAGAGAAAATGACTATGGGGATTCTAACTTTCTCATTTTTGCCCATAACCAGCTCACAAACTTTATTATATAGCTTAGAAGTATCATCATCGTTGAGATCAAGACATGGGCTGCTTCATAGTCTTTAACCGCGGACGTATAATCTTTCCTTTTATTTTATTAATTTGAATTATGAGCTTTATTGAATTTTTGAATACTCATTAGGCCAGTTATGAACAAATATTACACTTTTACCTTTCGAGCTATGAAATACAACTCAAAGATGTAGTAGTTCTAGGTTTGGCTTGGAAGCTAGTGGTTTTGTGAGCTCTACAATTGCATATTTTTTTATGACCATCCATTAAAATTGAAAAGACGAAAATTTCATTTTAGAGGCTGTTAATTACACATGCAAATTTGACCTCAATATTCAGGGTTGAGAACAAGTAACAAGCAAATTTCTTATGGATTAAATATAGAAGAAGACAAAGAATCAACTTCTTAATTTTATCCAATGATTCTCTTTTCTAGTCTTTTTATTTGGATCAATAACATTTTAACATTTCAAATGATAAATGATGACGAATATTATTTATATTGATATATTTTAACATAAACTTTGATGGTAAAAGCATCACATATCAAAATGGAAATTATTTTGTGAAATTTTATTTAAGAAAGATATTAGAGATTTTTTAAAGGTGCAAGCATGCATAAAAGTAACATGTCACATATTTCTTTTCAAACAAGGAAACTTGAATAAAATCTCATCTTGTCGAACAAGAAAACTCTATAAGGCAATCTTGTCTTTGTTGAACAAAGTTCCTACAAAAGTAATGTATTTTATCAACAATGTTTAACTCCAAAAAAAAAATGATTAAAATGTAGGATGAGTCTACCACGTGCGACGAACACCGATGAACACCACTAATGATGAACATTGATGAACACCATTAAATTAATTAATAAATATTTAAAATTTCAAGGACCCATCATACAATTAATAATTATTTTAAAAAATTTAATTAAATTATTTTATATATATATTAAAATTTTATTTTTTAATAAGGGTAAACTATATATTTAGTACCTCACCTATTTTCGTATTTCTATTGAACCCTCATTATTTAAATATTATTTCAATTTGACCCTATTCTTTATAAAAAATAATTTAACCATTAACCCTCAACCTAAAACCCTAAACTATTAAACCTTAAACCCTTAAACTCTTAAACATATACCATAAACCATATATCCTTAAAAATAATTCCACCATCATCGATTCAATTTAATTAAATTACAGGCCATCATCAATCAATTTGTTTTAATTCAATTTAAATTGTTTTTTTAAAATTCACTTTACTTATTCGGCAAATACGGCAAACATGTTTCTTCTCAATTCTCGGTTCATTTCTTTAAGTTGAGCAACCTCGGCTTCGAGTTGCAATATATAATCCTACAAGAGACTCAATATAGTTGACAGTTGATACGATTTAGTCTTGTACAATTGAAATTTAAAATGCAAACCATAACTACAATAATCAGAACACAATGGTACACATCATACATGGTAATTGACCCAATTTACCTGCTTTCGAGCCCGTAACCTCGCAGTTGACTCCATGTTATTAACCATTCTCCTTTGCCTTCTTTCATCTACTTTTTCCAAAGTATCATTGCATTTTCTTCCCCTGCCAAATATGTAAGGAACCGATGACGATGAAGCAGCATCTACACTATTTTTTGAAATCCCATCAGAAGATATTTGAGATTTGCAGAAGAAACATATTTGTCGTATTTGCCGAATAAGTAAAGTGAATTAAAAAATAATTTAAATTGAATTAAAAAAATCAAAACAAATTGATTGATGATGGCCCGCAACTCAATTCAATTGAATTAAATCGATGATGGTGAAATCAATTTTAAGGGTATATGATTTAGAGTATATGTTTAAGAGTTTAAGGGTTTAAGGTTTAATAGTTTAGGGTTTTAGATTGAGGGTTAAGGGTTAAATTATTTTTATAAAGAATATGGTCAAATTGAAATCATATTTAAATAATGAGGGTTCAATAGAAATACGAAAATAGGTGAGGTACTAAATATATAGTTTACCTTTATTAAAAAATAAAATTTTAATATATATAAAAAATAATTTAATTGAATTTTTTAAAATAATTATTAATTGTATGATGGGTCCTTGAAATTTTAAATATTTATTAATTAATTTAATGGTGTTCATCAATGTTTATCATTAGTGGTGTTCATCGGTGTTCGTCGCACGTTGTAGAATTTTCCTAAAATGTATCATGTTATTTTCTTAATCCTGTCAAGTTTTGCATAGTTTAATAGAATGATTTAATTCTGAGAAAGAAATTATATTTTTGTCGCGTTTATATTATGTTTTATTTCCTCGTATATTTTGCATAGTTTATCGCATTGATTTAATTTGTAGAATACGGTTCTTATTGTGTTTACATTAGATTTTTTTCCTAAACTATTATTAATTGGTTTATTTTTTTACACGTTAATTAGTAATGTACTTGTCTTTATAGATTTTGATATATTCGTGTATTTATGTTATGTTCAAGTATATTTTTTAAATCATGTATATTTATGTTATAGTTTCTAAAAACAATGCATAATCACACTAGTTTCTGCATCTGCATTCAATGTACCTTTCTTAATTTGTTAAATCTTCTTTATGGGGAAAAAACCAATAGAAAATTACTCATTATTTCATTCATTTCCCTTTTAATTTCTCCCTTCTCATATAAAGATGTTTTTTTTAATGTCAATGCAATCTATACAGATTTTGGCTGAATTGTAATTCTATACGTAGTTTTTTTTTTCTTTAAAAAATACATTCACTCCTAATTAATTATAGGGTAAACTATCTATTTAGTACCCTACATGTACTCGTGTTCCTGTTTTGGTACCTCAACTAATTTTTTTTCGTAAAATGGTACTTAAGGTTAGGTTTTTATTCCGTTTTGGTACCCCGACTGTTAAAATTTAATGGAGATGATGATGTGACTCATTTTTAATTGGGATAATATCAATTTTAGTTCAAAAAACTTGTATATTTCTATCAATTTGGTACTAACACTATCAATTTAATTATCATCTAAAATATTTAGATTAAAACTGTAAAATTTCCCTTTTCCCCTTTCTTCTTCCCAAAACTACAGCGAGGGATGATGACTATAACACCTAATCAACAAACCCCAATCCCTAATCCTAACCCCTAACTTCCAAAAAAGTTGAATAATTTTGTTAGAAAGAAAAATAAAATGGGTAATTTGCAATTAAATTGAACTTTTAAAACTCGTAATATTATCATTATCATTGAACTTCTAATTCGTTTTCACTATGGTCACTGACAAGTCGTCGTTTAACCGGTCAAAATAAATTAATAAATTAACCTCTTTCAACAATAAATAAAATAAAGAAATTGAGTAGATATAGGGAAAGAGGGTCGATCCACAGGGAGATTAGCTGGAATTATTGACTGAAAACTGCTTCGATTAGTACTTCCAAGAATATCTGCAAAGTAATTAAATAAAAGGGGGAGTGATTTGATTTTGAGTGAAGTAATAAAATAAAATGCTAGAATTAAAAATAATAAGAAAAACCAAATGTGCAAATTAGCCTTGAGCTAGCCTTGTCAATTCATTCGATCATTGAAATAGATTTTTACTCCGGGGATCATGTCGGTTACAGTCTGCGAGGCCCAACCCGTCGCAACTTGCTTCTCTCTCGAGTAACCAATCCTCCCAAGACTATCTTCGAAGGTTGATTCTTAAACAAATTAACCACGTCTATCGCCGTTAAAGTATTTAGTTTTGAAAGCAGGAAAAGCCCGACTCAGAAATTGTCTTAAAAAGAATCGCTTCTGATTTTATCTTTCCTTAGCGGACCGCCGCTAAGAGTGTTCACAGGAAGTCGAAATTGCCACAGGCCGATCCTTCCTCCCAACTATGTCTTTAAACGATTCCAGACCAACGAGCTCTTTTTTATTTGAAAAACGATTAAAAACTTTAGTAAGGCCGATTGCCAAACTATCTAAACAGAAAGATAAAAATGTATTCCCGAAGAAATTTAGCCAATGTTCAATTCTCACGATTAGAATTGATTTGACTAGCTCTTGGCTCAAGAAATTTAGCTAAGCATGATATTAATTATCATACTTAACTTGGTTTTTAGAAAAATAATTAAATAGCATAAAATAAATGGAACAAGAAAAATAAAGGAAAAGAACTTTTATTAAAGCTAAAAACTATTTACAAAGGAAAAGCTAAAAAAATACTCAAAGCTAAGAAGATGATCACTAAAATGATTGATGATCTAAGCCTTTACCAAGGGTGGTATTTATAGGCTTAGATTTACAAAGATAAAGTGATGAGATAATTTAAAATAATAAACAAAAGATAAAACAATTCAAATGTTTTGAAATTTAAATGCAGGAATCTAATCGGATAAGCTGATAAGATCTCTCAGAACGTTCCATAAGCTTTTAGAAGTCGCCATGTCATTGCCACGTCACTGCCACGTCAGACGCGTCGTGCCCGGTGTCGTGCCCATGATGCCAGTCATGACAGAATTATAATAAAAACTGCAGAAATGCCCCATTTTCACTACTATTTTCAGAATTGGATCCCTGCACAAAATATAACGAAAACAACATGTATTAAGTAGCAAGAAGTCCAAATAACTAGAAAAATAGCAAATGAAATATGTCATATTTGAGAACTCATCAAATTCCCCCTCACTTGTCTCATACTTGTCCTCAAGTATGTTCGAAAATGATATTAACCAAGAATGCATTCTTCAAGCCATCACAAGTATCAAGCATAATTATAATAGTTCAAGTGCAAAAGAAATATCATGAAAGAGACACAAATCAAACCAAGTGGATATAAGGAAAGAACAGTCTTTCATTCTTTCAATCGTCTATCAAGTAGTAATCAAATCCTAACCTAGTCTTAATCCTCACCAAGGTACACTCAAGAGCACTCAAAGTGTTTAAAGGTAAATGTGAAGCAAAAGCACTCTAAGTCATGCATGAACAAAGGTTTCCATAGGCTTGTAACAAGTTCAATTCTCTACTACTTATTAGAATCGAGGTGCAAAAATCATTAGGTCTTTTATTCAAGGTGTAATGTGGGTTTAGAAAAAAGGTAGAAAGATGGAAAGAAAAGGCAAAATAAGATGATCAATGCAAGAAGTTTCAAACAATAAGCAACGAAGACATTAAAAAGGAGCTAAAAATGGGATTTTTTCTTATTTTTCGAAACTTTTTTTTCTTTTTTTTTCTTTCTTCGAAGCAATTGCTTCCTTCAATTCTGTTTTTTTTTCTTTTTTTCATCATTTTTTTTGGAAAAATTCTGCCCTTTATTCGAATTGCAGCCCTTTTTGTCTAGCAATACAATTTCTAGAATTTGATCAATCAAAAAGTTTGGTTAAGGGTTAAGCCAAAAAAAAATGGGGTGTAAGGCTAACAAAGGCTCACTAGGCGATGAGAAAGGGTAAAATGGAAAGGATGGAAGAGGTTAAAGCCTAATGCCTAAATCATTTTAAAGCACCTCGTTCTTAGTGTATTCTCGAATCGTAAGCAAGCCACAAGTTCTAGATTCCTACAATTCAAGATGACACTCTCAAGAAAAAGAAACGAGCATAATATGAAGAATGCATGCTCAAGGCTCAAATCTTACCAAAATTGGGCTACTTTTATTAAGCTAGGCGAGAAATTTAATTAACACTATCAAGAGTAATTAAAAGAGATGTCAATCTATCATTATACTCATGCCATTTGATTATCAAAATGTCAACATTCAAATATTCCTAAGCACTATAACAATTATAACATGCTGGATATAATGCAATGGCAAGGAAAATATTTTCTCAAAGTTAAACCAAAATCAAACATATATCAGATAAGCATGGCAAGTGGTTTTGCTACCCTCCCCCTTACTTAAATGAATTGCCCCAATTCATAAAAATTAAAGAAATAATAAGGGCAAAAGATACTCCCCGTGGATGTAGAGTGAGTCGATGGGAAAGGTGCACTGTGAGTGGCTCGGATCAGCGGCGACAGAGGGCTTTGAACGGAGCTGACGGATGTGCCAAAGAGGGTACAGTGAAGGGTGGTTCGACATTCTCGTCGGGGGAGCGATCTCGTTGCTGGTCGTCGGCCACCACGGCGAGGAGGAGGAGTAGGGACTGGCCCGAGTTGCTGGAAGGACGCGAACATCGGTTGACAGTTGGGGAAGGAGGCGAATGAGCGGTGAAAGCCGTCCGAGTGGGATTTTTGATCAAGGGCTGGGGGCTTGCCGTCACCGCGGCGTGGGACATGGTGAATTGCGGCTGGGTGTGTTTTGTTAGGGTTTGGTGGCTTTTCGGGAAAGAAAGAAAGGGAAGGGGGAAAAGGGAAAAAAATTGGACGGTATGCTTGGCATTGCTATTTGCGAAAAGAATCCTGCAGAGGGAAAAGAAAATTATTAAGGCAATTAAAAAAAAGAAATAAAATAAAAAAATGAAAAATAAATTAAATTATTAAAAAGGAAGTAAAAATTAACGAAAAATAAACCAATGGGTTGCCTCCCATTTAGCGCTTTGTTTAACGTCGTTTAGCTCGACGAAATTTTTTTTGGTTCTTTAAAAGTGGGTTTTTCTGGTCATAAAAAGTAAAACAAAATCAGTCAAAAGTGCCGAAAGTAAATCTCCTCGGCAACGGCGCCAATTTTGACAAGTCGTCGTTTAACCGGTCAAAATAAATTAATAAATTAACCTCTTTCAACAATAAATAAAATAAAGAAATTGAGTAGATATAGGGAAAGAGGGTCGATCCACAGGGAGATTAGCTGGAATTATTGACTGAAAACTGCTTCGATTAGTACTTCCAGGAATATCTGCAAAGTAATTAAATAAAAGGGGGAGTGATTTGATTTTGAGTGAAGTAATAAAATAAAATGCTAGAATTAAAAATAATAAGAAAAACCAAATGTGCAAATTAGCCTCGAGCTAGACTTGTCAATTCCTTCGATCATTGAAATAGATTTTTACTCCGGGGATCATGTCGGTTACAGTCTGCGAGGCCCAACCCGTCGCAACTTGCTTCTCTCTCGAGTAACCAATCCTCCCAAGACTATCTTCGAAGGTTGATTCTTAAACAAATTAACCACGTCTATCGCCGTTAAAGTATTTAGTTTTGAAAGCAGGAAAAGCCCGACTCAGAAATTGTCTTAAAAAGAATCGCTTCTGATTTTATCTTTCCTTAGCGGACCGCCGCTAAGAGTGTTCACAGGAAGTCGAAATTGCCACATGCAGATCCTTCCTCCCAACTATGTCTTTAAACGATTCCAGACCAACGAGCTCTTTTTAATTTGAAAAACGATTAAAAACTTTAGTAAGGCCGATTGCCAAACTATCTAAACAGAAAGATAAAAATGTATTCCCGAAGAAATTTAGGCAATGTTCAATTCTCACGATTAGAATTGATTTGACTAGCTCTTGCCTCAAGAAATTTAGCTAAGCACGATATTAATTATCATACTTAACTTGGTTTTTAGAAAAGTAATTAAATAGCATAAAATAAATGGAACAAGAAAAATAAAGGAAAAGAACTTTTATTAAAGCTAAAAACTATTTACAAAGGAAAAGCTAAAAAAATACTCAAAGCTAAGAAGATGATCACTAAAATGATTGATGATCTAAGCCTTTACCAAGGGTGGTATTTATAGGCTTAGATTTACAAAGATAAAGTGATGAGATAATTTAAAATAATAAACAAAAGATAAAACAATTCAAATGTTTTGAAATTTAAATGCAGGAATCTAATCAGATAAGCTGATAAGATCTCTCAGAACGTTCCATAAGCTTTTAGAAGTCGCCACGTCATTGCCACGTCACTGCCACGTCAGACGCGTCGTGCCCGGTGTCGTGCCCATGATGCCAGTCATGACAGAATTATAATAAAAACTGCAGAAATGCCCCATTTTCACTACTATTTTCAGAATTAGATCCCTGCACAAAATATAACAAAAACAACATGTATTAAGTAGCAAGAAGTCCAAATAACTAGAAAAATAGCAAATGAAATATGTCACATTTGAGAACTCATCAATGGTCACTTCCGTTAACTAATGTTAAAAAATGATGTGAAATTAAATTGAGAAGTCTCAAGGATTCTTCTGGGCGGCTCAAGGGCTTTGCTGAACCATGGCCTTATAATAACTATCTGAAACATGCTGCAGTTAGATTAAGAAGTTGTGATTCGCAATATTCACCGAGATACTAATGGAGTCACTAATAGTTTGGCTCAAATTTGCCGTAGAGCTCCAATAGGAGGCACCACTTTTGATGATCCACCCGTTTAAGTTGCTTTTACCATGCTTAAAAGATATCCATAGTCTAGCCTAATAATTCTTATTTAAGTATTATATAAAAAAATTGACGCGACAGGTTAATTTTAAAAACTAAATGTTTTTCCGCCATTTGTCTCTCTCTCTCATCCCATTTCTCTTTCATTCGAACATGTGTACACTCCATCCTCTTTTTCTCATAATCAAACAAAAATACTCGAATAAAAAAAGTGACAAAAATTAGGTTGCTCGTAGGTCTATGAAGAGAGAAAATGACTATGGGGATTCTGACTTTCTCACTTTTGTTCTTAACCACAACGGACTTATAATTTTCTCTTTCACCTTATTAACTTGTAGTATGAGCTTTATTGAGTTTCTGGATATTCATTAGGTCAGTTATGAACATCCTTACCTATCGAGTTATGAAATACAACTTAAAGATGTAGCAGTTGTAAGTTTGGCTTGGAAGCTAGTGGTTTTGTGAGCTCTGCAATTGCTTCATTTTATTTTTATGATCATCCATTAGAATTGGAAAGACAGAAATTTCATTTTAGAGGCTGAAAAAAAAGCTAATCACATATACAAATTTAACATCAATATTCAAGGTTGAGAACACATAACAAGCAATTATTATAATCTAAACTTGAATCTCCTATGGATTAAATATAGAAGAAGACAAAGACTCAACTTCTTAATTTAATCTAATAATTTTTTTTCTTGTCTTTTCATTTGGATCAATAACATTTTAACATTTCAAAGGATAAATGATGACGAATATAACATTTATATTGATATATTTTAACATAAACTTTGATAATGAAAGCATCACATATCAAAATGGATATCTTTTTGCCAAATTTTGTATAAGGAAGATATGAGAGATTTCTTAATGGTGCAGACATGCATAAAAGTAACATGACATATATTTATTTTCAGGGAGGTTATGCGGTACGACGCCTAATATGCGGCTAATATACGACGTAACCGGCTAGGGAGGTGACCGGTTAAAGATAATGTTTCCGGTAAAAGTTACCGATTATGTTGATCCGAATATCAATATATTCGGTAGCGCCGAATTTGTTGTTAAGTTGGAGCTGATTGGGACTCGGACATTTGGACTATAACAAAACCGGTAAAATTACCGGTTTTGTTGATCCGAATTTCAATATATTCGGTAGTGCCTAATTTGTTGTTTATTTCGAAAATATCCATACTTTATAAATCATTATCGATACTTTTTGAACACCAATGTAACCACGGTTGGAAAAAAATGTCGAAAATATCGATATTTTTTTAAGAGCGTGCGCAAAAGAATCGGTACAATAAAAAATTCTACATAACCGGTTACATTATTAATTCATATAATCTAACCGGTAAATCTTACCGGATATATTGTTTGGTTTCGATACGTTTTTTAAGAACGTGTGCAAAAGAATCGGTACAATAGAAAATATGAAAACATAACCGATTACATTATTAATTCATATAATGTAACCGGTAAATCTTTACCGGATTTATTGTTTGGTGTCGAAAGAATCGACACAATTCAAAAACGTATCGAAACTTTGGGGAATTGTATCGATTATATATATCATAATGATATAACCGGTTAAAAGTATCTACTCACCCACTCGCCTTTGTATTGCTTGCATTTACAGAAAACCTAAGAGAGGAGAGTATTTGAAATCCACCCGAGTTTGGTTGCTGCGAAATACAAGGTAGGCGTTCTTAGAGTCGTGTTGTATCAGAATCGAAAGGAAAGGTTTTGGGTTTGGGGACTTTGAAGTAAAAGGTATGTTGTCGAAACCCTAGTTTTTTGGTAATGTAGTATTGGGTAGTTGGGGATAATGTTTTGGGTTTAGTGATGTTGAAGTAAAATCGGAATTCAGATCGATATAGGTCGAAATTGTGTAATTATATTTAGGAAAAAAATTATCGGTACTTTATTCTAAGAACTTATCGGTAGAAATTAATAATGTCGGTAGAAATTATATATCGATACTTTTGTCAGAAAACTGAAGGGAGATGGGTTCTAAGGATCATGAAGATGTTGTTCAAGATGAGACTGAAATGATTCAAATGGAGGCGAAGAGAGTAGATAGGGAGGAAAATCCGAAGCAACCAAAGGGTGGATTTCTGTACTTCTAGTAAGTAGAAATTGTGAAATAATTAATCTGTAAATTGTAATTGGATGAAAGTATTTAAGAACATTTAAACTTTCCTATCATGACAGTATTGAAGAATGTCAGAGGATGAGGGATTGTGGGACTTACACTGTCGGTTCGGTATGTAAATTGAAATTATAGTGAATATATTGGAGGTTGAATATTTTGATTGTTTATGGTTTATGCATAATTTGCAGGTGAGAGACGTGGTGGTGAATAAATGGTACACGATGAGTGAAACTGAGAAGCAACCATTCAACATGTTGTCCATAAATGCTAGAGAAAACTATGAGGCGAAGAAGAAGAAGAAGAAGGTATTCATTATAGTTGTAAATATTTTGATAAATGATATATAAAAACTCTGACATTATATGTATATTATTTACATAGGAAGTGTCGACTAGGTGTAGCATAAAACGAGTGCACCACATAGTAGAGGAGTTGAAAGCGAAGGATAAATCAAATCTGTTGGAAGAAATGGGGTTTGGATCTCTTATTGGGATTCAGGACCGACCAATTCGGAGGGAATTGTGTCGGTTGTTGATGGGAGATTTTGATTTGCAGGAGTGTGATGTGCGATACGAAGAATATTCATTTCATTTTAGTGTCTGAATTGTTGAAGCCGTATTGGGGCTACAAAATAAAGGCCGGAGTGTGGATGAAGTTATAGAGAGGGAGGATTGGAAATTACTTGTGCAGAAGTATGGCCTAACGTCTAATGTGTCATTTGCTACACTTGAGGACGAAATAAAAAGCGACAAGTATGAAGGGGATGATCTGAAGGCCCGGGTATTATTGTACATTGTCGGAGTATTCCTTTGTCCAACGGGTGATTCATCCCCGATCAAGGATAGTATGAAGTTATTGTGCGACTCCGGGTTTAGAGGTGAATTAAATTGGGCGTCATATGTGTATGACAAATTAATTGATGCAATCAAGACTTTTCAGAAGTCCAAGAACCCCTCATACCTCAAAGGATGCATAACTGTCTTAGAGGTAAACGAGTTGAATATTGGTATTGGTTTAGAAAACTTTGTAAGTAGTTATTATAGAAAATGATAAAGTTTCTAGAAAATGCAGGTTGCATTGTATGATTTTTGGTCAGATTCTTCTTGTGTGCCGACATTCCGAAAAATCGGAGTGGCACGCATCACTGCTTGGGGCAAGGAAGAAGTTGTTCGAGTTATGGCAAAGTTAAAGTTGGAATTACCGAAAAAGAAGGTAAGGGTAATTTCAGTATTTATAGATTACTAAGGACTTAAAAAAGAAAGATGATCTAATAATGTAGTTTATTTGTGAAGGTTGGCGAGGAGGAAGAGGAGAAGGTAGAATATAAGGTGAAAGTGAATGAAGGGGGAAGTAAAATTGACATATTGATTGCTGAGTTGGCGGAGGTTAAAAAACTCGTTTTTGATTGTTTGCAAAGACAATCCAGAATCGAACAGGCTATTGAGAGCTTAAAGGGGGAAGTAGGGAAAAAGTTTAATGGTGTTGTTAAAGAAGTGGTGGAATTGAGGGGTGAGTTAAAGGGGGTGATTGAAACGGTGGAAAAAAATTGGATGAGGGGATACATTTAAGTCCTGAAATAAACAAAAAATTGGATGGGGGGATACATTTAAGTCCTGAAATAAACAAAAAATTGGATGAGGGGATACATTTAAGTCCTGAAATAAACAAAAAGAGGAGTTATGTTGAGGCAAAATATGATGAACTTATAAAAAATGATGAAGAAAATGTAGAAGAATTGAGTAAGAGGGTGGAGGAAAATATAAGAGAGGTCCACCATGAAGATACGAGGACACCAGATCATGCAATACATGTAGAGCTCGATTCAGGGTGTCCTGCACCAAAGAAGCAGAAGACTAAAAAGGTAAAATGAATAATACAAATGACATCCATTTTGATTATTGTGTTGTGGCTAATATCTATTGATATATCGTAGGTTACAAAGGTCAAAATACCAAGTGGAATTGATGACGTGGAGGCTGCGATGTGTGATTATGTATGGAATAGTGGATTGTTAGAACCATCGTAAGTTATATATATTGCTTTGCGAGTGATATTTAAATAAATGTGGAAAAAATTAATACAAAAAATTGCTTCTATAGAGATGTTATCCTAGATTACGGGCTCCAACACGGCACAGTAGGCGACCTTGGCTGCTTAAAACCCGGGGAATGGCTAATAAGTCCGATTATTAATTTGAAAGGCTGGTTGTTGGGTTACGATTCGATGAGGAAAAGTTCAGCGAAGCGGAAGATTTGCTATCTACCATCCGAATTTGTGGTAAGTTACATTTTTACACATTTTCGTGTCCAATTTGTTCATGGCTGGTCAATTAATGGAGATTGTTTTTTAAAATGCAGACCAAGTTGATAATGGACGGTTAAAATGCACCGAATCTTATAAGCTTCTATTCTAGAACATTGATGGACCATAATAAATTCACAGATTATGACATGGTAAGATATTTTTGCGTACATGTTGTTAAGTATTTAAATAATAACAATAAATGTTCTAATATCTTGTGTGGCAATTGTTGTAGATCTTCATGCCAATAAACGATACGAATACTCATTGGTGTCTCTTGGTGTTGGATATGGTTGATCGTGTAGCACCGTTTCTTAATAGTCTACAATGATCTCCCCGGCACAAGACTAGAGTGGAGCAAACCAAGAAAACAGTATGTGTCTATACATTTTGTAATTTATAATGCATAAATTCTTCGTAATCTAATTTTAATTTTTTTTTACGCAGTTGGAATGTTTACATAAATTTAGTGAGGACGAGGCGTTTTGTGCCCAATTTGGGAAGATTAAGGTACCACCGAGGGATTTAAAATTCGTGGTCCGTAAGACGAAGGTGCAAACGAACGGGTATGAAATTTGAGTATTTAATAAGTCAAAAAATTCATTGTGCTTATCTACTATTTGACATTTTGCGTCATTATAACAGACATGATTGCGGAATGTATGTGGTCATGTGGATGGAAGCTATTTCTGATGGGAGGTCACCGGATGATTTGGTAAGTGGTCCGAAAAGGACTTTATTTTTAAAAAAATTTGGCACTGACATTGACTCCTAATTTGAATGTAGGTTGTTGGGGATTTTGATCGTCCGAGAGTTTTAAACGATCTCGTAAATCACGATTGTAATAGAAGGAGAGCGAAGTTCACAACTGCTTGCCTGAAACGTATGAAAATATAATTATGTTACCATAATTTTTCCCACTATGTAAATGATGATATCATAGTTAGTTTGTTGTAAATTATGTTAACATATTAGGTTCTTGAAAAAGTGTAGAGAAATTCCGTATAAAAAATCCCGAAGAAATCAATACTTATTTTCTTTTATGATGCAATTGTCGATACATGAGTAACAATATCGAAACTTTTATACGAAATATATGTATCCTTAGAGTAACAATCTCCGACAAAATCGATACTTTTTTTCCTTCATTATCAAATTATCGATACCTTTTGACACAGACAGACTGCCATAGCTTACTGGAATGAAAGTGTCGATACTTTTTCTAGCGCTATGAGTAACAATATCGAAACTTTTATACGAAATATATGTATCCTTAGAGTAACAATCCCCGACGAAATTGATACTTTTTTTTCCTTCATTATCAAATTATCGATACCTTTTGACACAGACGGACTGCCATAGCTTACTGGAATTAAAGTGTCGATACGTTTTCTGTCGCTATGAGTAACAATATCGATACTTTTATACGAAATATATGTATCCTTAGAGTAACAATCCCCGACAAAATCGATACTTTTTCTCCTTCATTATTAAATTATCGATACTTTTTGAAACAGACGGACTGCCATAGCTTATTGGAATTAAAGTGTTGATACTTTTTCTGCCGCTATGAGTAACAATATCGATACTTTTATACAAAATATATGTATCCTTAGAATAACAATCCCCGACAAAATCGATATTTTTTTTCCTTCATTATTAAATTATCGATACTTTTTGAAACAGAAGATAGCTTACTATAATGAAAGTTTCGATCCTTTTGGACGCTATGATTAGAAGTATCGATACAAATAATCAAAATCAATGATTCAGGTTGCGTCTTTACCGTTTTCATTACTGAGAAAATCAATGTACCCGTAACCCATGTCAATGTTTCCGGTACCGATTAAATCGGAAATTTAGGCGGGATTTCTATTTAAACCAGCACTAAACTTAAATCAATCCTCCATTTCGTAATTTTATCGATACTATTGCAGAGATCTCTTCAACTCCAACGACGATTACCACCGTTCAGAGAAATTGCACCGTTCAACCTAGGTAAAATCAACACCGACGAGGACGATTACTACGATCATATTTACAAGTTAGTAAAAGTGACTGATTTTGCGTACTTTAGGGTTAGGGTTTTGCACGATTTTGGAGTAACCGTTCCTCTTCTGCATATAACAGTTGTAATGGCACCCAAAAAAGGGGCACTCAAACGGAAGAGAGGTTTGCTTCCAAGATAAAGTCATCTTCGAAATCAAGGTCTGCTGGTGAAGTAAGTTCAAGTTCTTCTGAAGAAAATTTGTCTTTTGAATCGCAAAACTTTAGAAGCACCGATGAGAAACTGACATATGATAGCAATTTCAAAACAAGGAAGATTCGTCCAGAACGTGTTATTGACTTGGACTTCTTCTTCGATGAGAAAAACAAACTTGGGTTTAAAGATACATTTACAGATTGGGGCTGGCTTGAACTG
Source organism: Hibiscus tridactylites (assembly GCA_958450335.1). NCBI lineage: Eukaryota > Viridiplantae > Streptophyta > Magnoliopsida > Malvales > Malvaceae > Hibiscus > Hibiscus tridactylites. The sequence continues at coordinate 11,726,602 of OY288281.1, read as the reverse complement.
CTTGGTGTAGAACCAAAATATTACCCCAATCTTGTTAGAGTTTTCTACAGTAATGCAAAATTAGACCGCCAGCCTAGTACGGGAAAAATATTAGGATTTACGACTCATGTCATGGGTAAGGACATATATATAGATGCGTCATCTATTGCTGCTAGTATAGGAGTGAAGAATGTAGGAGATTTCGATGAACATGTTTTAGATCCTACCATGAAACGTGTGGATCGGAATAGTCCCACTCGCCTTGGTGCAGAGGGCAGATTGTTCCACTTTCTTGTCACTTGGTTTCTTCGGCTGTCCGGTGGGAAATTTTCACAAATTCGAGATACTGATTACTGGTGGTTGTCTAAATATGAATCAAGAACCGCTCCAAACATAGCAAAACTGATATATGAGACAATTATGCATATAGTGAAGAAGGGTGCTTCCATTACAACCTCACTACCATATGGATGCATAATTTGCCATATATTGAGGAAGGAGTGCAATTCAATCTTGACTACCCTCTTCGACTATCCCGGAAGATCGACATGATTACCTTGACAAAAGCGGGATACAATTTTATTGAAAACGTCGGTTGGATAAACAAATGTGTAATTGGAGCGGAACAAGAAAACGACCAAGTGGAGAACGTTGAAGCAGAACACCACGAGCGGATGCAAGAAGATGAGATCGAAGGGGTGATTACCATGAAGTCAGTGATGGATTACATGGTTCATTTCTGCGAGCATATGGATGCTCATTTTGGCGAGATTAATGACCAAATCGGCCAAATGCGAGCAGATATTTCCTCACTTCGTGCTGACTTCTCCAACTTCCGTAATCAATGGCTTCAAAGCAAATACAAACCCATAGGTAAAATAACCCTTTCAATTTACAATTGACATTCGGTTATTTGACTATTGACATGCTTATAACAGAAGTGGACAATCCAGTGGTGCGTGAAGAGGATAATACGGTGCCTGAAGAGGAGAATGATGAAGAGGTAGGCAGTTCAGATGAGGATGACAATGAAGACCCCAACAGATATATTATTTCTGTAACACAGAACAAAAAACTTGTCATTTTTTATGTCAATGGAGTCCTTGCATATTATACAAAACAAACTCCCAGAGGTAATTAAATGTCTGCAAATTTGTTTACGGCTATAAAGAAAACAATTATGTTTAATTTCTTTTCATGTTGTAGATGTTATACTGAGGCCAGGTGTGGAAGAATTTATGCAATTTTGTTTAGAGAATTTTGTTGTTGGAATATGGTCATCGAAGTTGAGGTAAGCACCGTTATGATTAAAATTGTTAACATTTAACGTTGACCTCTTAAGTAATTTGAAGTACATATGTGACTAATTGTTCACAATTGCAGGCATAACATTGACCTTGCTCTTAACAAACTACCCGTATAATATGAACGCTATTTTTCATCTGGGTAAGATGCTTCTTATTTGCCTTCGGTAATTGAATTTGTTATGATTCTTACATATTGGTGCTTTACAAGTTACTATTAACAGGATCAATCAAAGTGCATAGAGGAAGAGGAATACACCTTCTGCAAAGACTTGCATCAAGTTTGGAATGAGTATCCTCAATTCAAAGAGGAGAATACACTATTGGTGGATGATTCTTCCGAGAAAATGAGGCATAATCCAGTGAGTAATATTTTTTACATTCAATTTATTAATAACGTAATATGCTATTATTTTGTTAATTTATCATTTCTTTATAGGAATACAGCTACATATGTCTGCCTCCCTATAACCATTCATCTTCCAACGACAATGTGTTAGGTATGACAGTTACATATGTGACTAATTCCATTGTTTTATTTATATATTGAAGATGTTGACAGAAGAGTCTGCTAATTTGGGTTATTTTTATATATCCACAGAAAAGGGCGGAAGCATCCGAGAATTTTTCGAAAAGTTGGCGAATGACTAGAGTACTGTACCCGAATTTGTCAAAAATAACCCTTTAGACATTTGAATGTTATATCATAATGTTGTATGTAGTCACCATGTCTGTTGATCGGTACTTGTTGTATTCCAAATGTCCTCGTTGCCCTGACACATAAAGAAGTGATCGATATTAAAATTAACCATAAACAAACAATTGAAGACAATATGTTGTAGAATAGATATAGTAACTTACATTATAATCCTCATCTGTTGGGTCGTAGGACCATTCCGCATCGTTAGCAAAAAAGTCAGTCGAGGTAGGTTGTGTAAAAGAATCCAGACCCAGCTTTAATTTAGGACACATTACTCTGTTATGTCCCTCAGTATTGCAGAAAGAGCATTGCCTACTTTTCTTCTGGACCATCTTCTTTTGGACTACTTTTCTCTTTCCTTGTCTTCGTTTAGGGTCGCCAACGTGAACTCCATGATGAACATTTCTTCGTTTACTTGAATCTTTCAAACCGAACGAGTGTTCAAATTCGACAGTTAGTCTTTTCATCTCATCTCTTGCGGTTATGAAAGATGCATCTGTCTTTGATGCAATGTAGCACAAACGACTTGACATTGCACGTAGGGCCGTGAACCGTGCCATTTGCATAACTTCAGGTGCTACATTGAAGTCAAGGAAACTTGGTGCAGCAGCCTTCGCCTCCTTCGTCCATCGAGTTAGAATCAACGACTTTGGAATACATGTGTAATCCAAGTGCTTCAGAACATGCAGTTGATGGCAACATGGAATTCCTACAGTCTCAAATTTCCTACACGAGCATGTGACGGTTTCCGAGGCAACATCAAAAGATACGTCAAATCTAATGTTCTTTTCCTTGTACTTTGACAAAACAAAATGTAGACAGTCATCTGATAAGGACTGAATTTTTTCGTTAATCCGGTACAAAGTCTCCTCTTGAAGTTCGTCTTGGAAGAAACCAAATGATGCTCGCGTATAAATTTGACCAGCATGGCTTTCTAGGTCTGTGAGTTTAGTGATCTGGTAGGGCGTTGTCTGCGAACTTAAGCAATCTGCTTGCAACTCGTTGATACGAATTTTACCAATAGTTTGTTCAATTGTACGAACTACGTCTACATATGTCTTCTTCTTTATCAGGGCACGTCCGAGTGCAGCATTCAAGGACTCACTTCTTTGTGTGGATCACAAATTGGCAAAGAAATGACCCGTTTGATATGCTTGAGCCCATAAGTTCCGAGTATTTCCCTTCTCTATCGCCCATGGATGGTTTTCGACGTTGAATTCGGAAATAACCCTAGACCATTCACTATCAAATTCGCTGGTTGTCCACCACGAACTCATACATCTATTAAATGCTGTGCTAAATTTGCTGTCACCAATATTAGCTTGTACATTGCGAGATAGATGCCAGGAACATAATCTGTGCTTAGCATAAGGGAAAACACATTTGATAGCCCTCTGCATTGCCCTATCCCCATCTGTCACAACTGAAAGAGGCGCTTTATTCAGCATGGCTTGTAGAAAATTTCGCAGCACCCACTCGAACGATTGAGTCGTTTCGTCAGCTATGATCGTAGTAGAAAAAACTATTGTGCTATGGTGATGATTGGCACCGACAATATGCAAAATTGGTCGTGCATAGTAATTACCTTTGTAAGTTGTGTCGAACGCAATAACATCATCGAAGCAAGTGTAATCTGATCTCGATGTTGAATCAAACCAAATAAGATGCTGCAATGCCCCTGATTCATCTGTGGAGTATGTCATAAAATACCCTGGACCATCATCTTTCTTGTAATCAAAGTAAGCAATGAGTGCATTCACATCCCCATTGACAAGCTCCTTTGCTTTACCTCTATCAAGTGCATTGTACAGGTCTTTACTAGTAAATCCAACATTACGAAATCCCCCTGCCTGATTCATGAAATATTTCATTACCTTTGATGTCCCAACACCAACATCTTTCAACGCTGTTGCCTCAGCCACATCAGCCTCAGTCACACCTCTATTTGAACGCATAAATGGTGTCATAAGAGGTGTGCACAATGCATGATTATGTTCGTGGAAAGACTTACTTAGAACCCACTGATCTTTTGTTTTTGTTGCTGTGACAACGATTTTGGCCTTGCATCCTGTTCGTGTGACTGGCGTATGAGCATGTTGACGATTAACAGTTTCGACTTTCGAACACCTAAACCCTTCTTTTGAACAACAAAATTCTTGTGTCTTTACATTCCCTTCGCCATCCAGCCGTGTTGTTCCTCGACGTGCACTAAAACCTTGTTTCATTGCGTATTCCTTGTAAAAATTCCAAGCTTCCTCACGTGAAGAAAAGAGTTGACCTACCAACCGTTCCGAATCATCAACGGTCAACTTTTCATCTTGCAAATTCCCGCTACCATTAACATCGTTGGATGGAATATCTTCCATTTTCTTAAACACGATCGGTTGAAGTGGTCCAAACTTTTCCTGCACAGGACTTCTATTGTGTTGCATTCATTTTCAGGTACTAAATTCGGTAGGTGGTGGTGGTTGATGGTGGTTCATGGTGGTTGAAAGCATTTAGAGCATTTATTTCTTCCTTCCTACAAAGTTAACGTGCAATAAATTGTAGTTTATTATCGATACATTTTTCCCCTCTACTGAAAAAGTTTCGATCCTGTTGTAAAATTCCATGATATGTTACCAAATCTGCGCGAAAATATCGAATCTTTCTTTCCTTCACGATAAAATTTATCGATACTTTCAGAAACAATGAATTCTTATAGGTTACTGTAAATAAAGTTTCGATACAATTTTCCCCTTTCTGAAAATGTTTCGATACTGTTGTTAAATTCCCTGATACGTTACCGAATCTGCTCGAAAATATCGATTCTTTCTGTACAGGACGATAAAAATTATCGATACTTTCAGGCAACATTATTCCAACTTATTAAATATGTTTCTATACTATTGTAAAATGAAAGTTTTGTTAAATGAAATGCGAATTAAAGTTTTCATTCCAGTTAAATTTACTTATGTGGTGTTTTGCTTTCCTATAAATACCCACGAATTCCACCATCACTTACTCATTCCAAATTCTCTCTAAACACCGAGCCGAATCTTTGCTCACCTTATGGCAAAATTTCAGGCAACATTTTATTTTCTCGATACTTATTTTCAGTCAACAATCACCACCAAAATGTCACTGAAAGATTTAATATAGTTGACAACAATCGAGGTTAGTAAACACGGCCACAAACAAATTTCTTCCATGGAATGTCGAATCCCAACACCGTCAACAAACAAAACACACTACGTTATGAAGCTTACGAACGAAACAGACGTTCGTAACATGTATGACCGCCTCAATTCCGTCGGAGCTACAGACGTCGATTTACATGTTAAGTTTGACGATGTCAACACCGGCGAAGGTAGTTCGTCTGCACCCGTACAACCTGATCCAAACACTGAACACGCACCGTCTTCACCGGATGTTGATGCGGCTGCGGAGGAGCTGCAACTTTTTATGTACAGGCGTAGACAAAGAAAACAACAACTGATCGAAGAACTAAACCTAAGTTCAGACGTGTCCACTGACTACGATGATTCAGATTAACAATAAACTTCTGAAATTATCTTCCAATTATGTTATATGACGTCTTATTCCATCCTTTATCCCTTACTTGTCCACTGCCTCCAAATAAAGTTTCGATACATTATTCCCCCTTTTTGAAAATGTTTCGATACTGTTGTTAAATTCCATCATACATTAGCGAATCTGCTCGAAACTATCGATAGTTTCTTAACGTTACGATACAATTACCGATACTTTAAGAAACAAAGGATTCCATAGCTTACTGGAAGAAAAAGTTTCGATACGTTTTCACCCTTTCAATAAAAGTATCGATCCTGTTCTAAAATTACATGCTACGTTAGAAAATAGGGTCGAAAATATCGATACTTTAATCCTATTTGCAAACAATTATCGATACTTGTAATTCACATATGGATCCCCATTGCATACTGGAACCAAAGTTTCGATACAATTTACACACTATTAATAAAAAACCCAATACTTTTGAAAGAAAATCAATGTTTCTGGTACGAATATCGTTCGAAAATATCGATGCTTTTACAAAAATATCGATAATTAACAAAAAATAAAGGCTTCCCATAGCTTAATGGGAACAAGATTTTCGAAACTTTTTTCCATGTTTTAATGAAATTATCGATACGTTTGCAAAAACATTCATGTTCCCGGTATATTTTTACTGTATTCTTTATTCATTACATCAATGTATCCGGTTTATTATTATCGTTTTCATTATACACTTCTACAACTTTGCATTCCAGTGTTATGTCATTTCACTTGTATCACATGCACCGTTTACTGCTCATCCTGTATAAAGCTGAAACCCTTAATCCCCGGAACGAATCTGATTCTTCCTTTTCAGTATCGTGTCTTTTCACTTCTACCTTCCTGTATCACGCATGCACCGTTCATGACCTTCATTTATTGGGTAGTTCCTCTTAGTTCTCCACATTTATTTCTATAACCCCGAAAAACGAGGAGAAGTTCAGTTTCGCGTCTTTTCAATGTATCACATGCACCATTCTGTTCATGTACCTTCTCCTCATTTATTTCTATAACCCGGGAAACGAGGAGAACGAACGAATCTCTGCCTTTTCAGTCTCATGCATTATCACTTTCCCTCCCAAACAGAAATTGCCTATAAATTAACAACTCCTCTATTTGCTCTTCACAACATCTTCAAATTAATCTACTCAACCCTTTCCTTTGCTTTTATAATCAGTTCTCTTTCACAATCTTCGATTATACAATGAGTTCAAGCAGAAGTTCGGGTAAAAATCCTCAGTCTTTCGCAAAGAGGAAGATTGAATTCGAGACATCATCAAACAGTGATGATGATTTCTATATTGATTCTGATTCTGATAATGACGAACAACTAAGCCACGAGGCATTGAAATCCAGCAAATGCTTCAGGAATTTCTTCGAGGCCTTCGATCGAATGAACTCTATCAACGACCCTACTACTCAATGGTGTGTCCAGCATGCCACGGAGGTCCTGGTGCCTTTAAGTCGTTTCGTGGCCTTCAGTCCCTACTCACCCATGCAAAAACCAAAGAAGGAGAAAAGCTGAAAATTCATCGCCTCCTTGGTCAGATGTTGGAGGAGGAATTACGAAGAAGGGGTACTTCGGCCACTCCTCAACCTCAACATCAAGCTTCAGGCCAATGGAGTGGTCTGAGTAATGATGCTGCTATTGTCTCCCCCCCCCCCCCCCCCCGCCTTCAACCAACCAGGAAGCTCATCACCAAATACTCTGGCCACCCATGGTGATGATTATGAACACACAGCATCATAGAGATGGAGATGGGAAGGTAGTTATATAACTTCTGAATTATATTTTCATTAATATTATAATACTTAACTTCTTATTTCTTTAATTTTTTGCTTCAGTGGATTGGCATGGGAAACCAAGACCTTCTCGACTATTTCAGTTCCTATGGTGTTGTTGCCAAGGCTCGCCATTCATACGGTCCAGAAGGCCATCGTGGGATGAGCCTTCTGATTTTTGAGAGCACGGCAAGAGGTTATCTAGATGCTCAGCGTCTGCATAACCAGTTTGCTGCCCAAGGTTTTGGGTTAGATGCTTGGCAACGTCATGCTCCATCCCCTCCATCTAGCCAACGCTAACTATATGGTTACATGGCTGAAAAAGAAGACATACACATCTTCAACCGCCATCTCCAAGGTTTTCTCTATCATTTTCTTCTATTATTAATAACAAGATACACTTCTGCTCATACTTATGCAAAAAAAAATTGTTCATTAGGCAACCAAAAGGTCAAGTTTGAGATGCGACCATATGCAGAGATGGTTGGACAGCAAGCTGGTGCTGAAACAAGTTCCATGGGTGGCAGGGGGACTTGAAGGGAGGAGGCTTGAAGGGACAATGAATTCAGAATAAAGAAAAGATTGATGGTCTAATATTTATGTGCAGTTCAAAGACCATGCCAGATTGTTTCCAATACCATAAAACTCTATTACATGATATTGGAAACAATCCGGCTTGGTCTTTGCATTGCACATAAATATTAGAAGATCAATCTTTTGTTTCTTCTCAATTTCTTTTTCTTTCCGTTGCCATCCCGTTTTGTAATCTTTTCCTTTTGTAATCTTTTCCTTACTATCTGATGCACTAGTATTTTCTTGATTCTAATTCATATATCCGAATATCAATAGAAGTATCCATAATTTTTATAAAGTATTCATACTTTTCCGAAAGTATCCCTACCTGTCATAGAAGTATCCAAACATTTAATATAAGTATCCATATGTTTCATTTAAGTATCCATACTATCGACCCACAATTGAACCAGTTCCAATGTTTTTATTAAAATATCGATAATATTGTATAAGGTATCGATTCTTATTGGCTACCTATTACGTTATCCTAGTACAACATATATTGATAAAAAGTATCGATAAACTTTTCAAAAGTATGGATACTTTCGAAATCAACATATCCGGTACCGCTTTACCGAATACATTATATACCTTATAACAAATTAGACGCTACCGGTTTTGTTATGTCTGACTGTTTACTTAAATTTGCCGGTTACCATTATTTTTTTTTTATTTTTTTAGTGTTTTTTACCGGATACATCATTTCATATCAACATATCCGGTACCGCTTTACCGGTTACATTATATACCGAATCATGTTTCCGGTAACGCCGTATATTAGCCGCATATTAGGTGACCGCATGGTAGAAAACTCCTTATTTTCAAACAAGAAACTTTTATAAAATCTTATCTTGTCGAACAAGAAAACTCTATAAGGCAATCTTGTTTTTGTTGAACAAAGTTCCTACAAAAATAATGTATTTTACTAGCAATGTTTAACTCCAAAATTTTTTGATTTAAATGTATCAGGTTATTTTATGTATCGTGTCAAGTTTTGCATAGTTTAATAGAATGATTTAATTCTTTGAAAACAATTATATTTTTGTCGCGTATATATTATGTTTTATTTCCTCGTATATTTTTCATAGTTTATCGCATTGATTTAATTTATAGAATACCGTTCTTATTGTGTTTACATTAGATTATTTTTTCATAAACTGTTATTAATTGGTTTATTTTTTACACGTTAATTAGTAATGTACTTATCTGTATAGATTTTGATATATTCATGTATTTATGTTATGTTCAAGTATATTTTTTTAAATCATGTATATTTATTATGGAATTATATTTTTATACACTGGCGGAGGAAACTGAAAGTTTCCACAAGCGCTTTAATTTTAAGGTTTAGGGTCTTATTTTAGAGTGTAAGGTTTAGAAATTTAGGTGTATGAGGTTTAGAATTTAGGGATGGTGGTTAGAATTTAGGGTTTAGGTTTAAAATTTAGGGTTAGAGGTTGAGGTTTTGTTTTAAGGGTAATATGGTTATGATTTAAATTTTAACTTATAAATCTTGAATTATAACCCTATACTCTAAATTTTTATCACTATCGCTAAATTCTAAACCCCTACACCTAAACCCCTAAACTTTACCCCATCAACTAAGACTCTAAACCCTAAAACTAAGGCGCTTGTGGAAACTTTTAGTTTCCACCGCCAGTGTATAGGATAATAATCCATTTATTATTAGTTTTTTTTGCTTAGTATGTTTTAGTATAATCTATTATAATTATCCAATTTTTATTCTAAATTATTTATTTGAGCATCGAATAATTTTTGTTACATACCAGTGTATATCGCATTAAAAAAATTCTCTAATTCTCCGAAACATAACAAGATAATCATCATGTTCAATTTAAATCACACATATTATTTCAAGAATAATATTTCAAGTTCAATCCTCCATCTCAATTTATTCTAACATCTTCAATCCAAAATGAACCGTATAATTTAAGAATTAACGAAATCAAGGACACTTATGTGTGCCTTCCTTGGTCTTGATATTGTCGTAGCATGGACATTCTCCGGTATGGCCGTAGTATCCCGAAGTAACACACAAACATCTCTGGCAGCAATAGTTGCAGAACTCCAGGCATGCGCTCTTGTACTGTGTCTGCGAGCATCGAACATTGCACGCGTTCGGACAATCTATGGATACAACAAAAGCTCTGTCAAGACTCGACTCGGCCTACTAAAAAATCTACATATAACCGAGCTTTATCGAACTAAATCAGCAGATGAAGCTTTGGATAATGCATTTTACCTTGGAGGCGAAGCGATCCTTCCCCGCCGGCCTGCGGACATGAAGCAAAGTAATTATACAAAACAAACTCTATAAATCAACATTCAATAAGGAAGAAGAGAAGAGAAAGAGATGGAAATCAATACATTTACTGTTTGAATGGCAAAGGTGAAAACAGTAAGGACCAGAAGGAGAGCAAAGGGAAGCCATGAAAGCCTAGCCATGTTATTGTTTTATGTGAATATTTCTTTGTTTATGGTTTAGAAATTGGAATTGCAAGCAATGGAGTTTGTGTGTGTGTGTGCTCTAAAACCTTCTTTATATAGTCTAAAAACAATGCAGAATCACACTAGTTTCTGCATCTGCATTCAATGTATCTTTCTTAATTTGTTAAATCTTCTTTATGGGAAAAAAACCAATAGAAAATTTCTCATTATTTCATTCATTTCCCTTTTAATTTCTCCCTTCTTATATAAAGATGTTTTTTTTAATGTCAATGTAATGTATACAGATTTTGGCTTGTTTGTAATTCCATATGTAGTTTTTTTTTCTTTAAAAAATACATTCACTCCTAATTAATTATAGGGTAAACTACCCATTTAGTACCCTACATGTACTCGTGTTCCTGTTTTAGTACCTCAACTAATTTTTTTCGTAGAATGGTACTTAACGTTACGTTTTTATTTTGTTTTGGTACCCAGACTGTTAAAATTTAATGGAGATGATGATGTGACTCATTTTTAATTGGGATAATATCAATTTTAGTTCAAAAAACTTGTATATTTCTATCAATTTGGTCCTAACTCTATCAATTTAATTATCATCTAAAATATTTGGATTAAAACTGTAAAATTCCCCTTTTTCCCTTTCTTCTTCCCCAAAACTACAGCGAGGGATGATGACTATAACCCCTAGACAACAAACCCCAATCCCTAAACCTAACCCCCCCAACCCCCAAAAAAGTTGAACAATTTTGTTAGAAAGAAAAATAAAATGGGTAATTTGCAATTTTACCCCCAAAAGTTAAGATGATGTTTAAATTAGTCTAAATTGATCAAATATATAAGTACTTTAGGCTAAAATTGTGATTATATCATGCCACATCATCATCTCCGTTAATTTTAGACGGTCAATGTAATAAAACAGAACAAAAATGTAATGTTAGGTATTATTTTACCAAAAAAATTAGTTAAGGTACCAAAATAAAAATACAAACATAGGTGGAGTACTAAATATATAGTTTACCCTTAATTATATCAGACGATATTTCACAAACATATTCAAATCAATAGTTTCTTACCGCTGCAATAATAATAGCGTCATATTTAATTAATGATGGTGAAATTACCAAAACTCGATGGGTCTCTAGCTGATCCTATAAGATCAGATTTTTTTTAAAAATTTGGGTTCAAATTGGATTGAATTTTCTGAATAATATGTGTCAAACTAATGTTTTAATTTTAATATAATAATGAATATTTTGCAAATAAATAAATTTTTAAAGTATATAAATAACTTACTAAAGGATAAGTATTCGGACAAATTTAACCTATTTTGAAGAAAATAGTTTGTATAAGTTTATATATTTGAAAGACAAATATTTTCTAAGTATTTTGGTACTCAAAGAGACCAATTTAGTCAGTAACGCTACGACACAATCCGTACCGGTAAGAGCCTTTCTCACTAAAATTTGTATAATTCATGTTGGTTTTTCGAGTATCAGTATGGGTGTATGCGTATCGGTACAGGCCCCCCATCACTAAAAACTAAATGGCAACTGAGTATCTGTACGAGCCTTGGCGTACCGGTACGTGTTAAAACTCTTGAATGCCTTGTCAGATTTTTGGAACAAAAAACTAAATTTAAAAGAGTTGAGTATCGGTACGACAATACTCGTATTGATATGCAATCTTTTTAAACTTTTTTAATTTTTTCACATAGTAATTCGAGTATCGGTACGACACGTAGCGTACTGGTACCCCTTGTAAAAATGTCACTTTCGTACTGATATGCAAACTCGCATGCCAGTACTTCTTTCTTGTAACGGCTATTTTTCTTTGAGCAGGTATCGATACTTACACCTGCCAGGCATCATTTATTGCGAAAAAATAACAGCTCAGCGGCTTTATTTAATTCCCAACAACCCAAACGACTAAAAATCAATGAATGGGTATAAAGTCAAATCTCTAAAGCTTCTTCAACAACAAGGCAACTGTTCTAAAGCACCAAGCACATATCCAACCTTTAAGAGCTTTTTGTAAAAATCTTATCAATTGTTGGGGTTTTAGTGAGGTATATTTTGGCATACAATCTTCCTTTAGAGGAATTTCATAGTTTGATTCTTTGTATTTAATCTTAAAAAATTAGATTACTAAATTTTAGGTATAAGTCTAGGATTTGCGAGGTTAAATCTTTTAGCCTAAAAGGAAAGATAAATTTGTGAAATTCTTAGTGTTGTGGCTAAGGTAGTAAATGTAGACATTGTTTAGAAAGTTAAACCACTATAAACCACTTGTGCAAATTTTCTTTGTTTTTACAATTTGTTCCCACCAAACTTTTAATTGTCAATTCACCCTTCTTGACCATTTTTATTGATTGATCAACTCAACAATAATGATCCAATTACAAATAAATGATTGCTTAATACCATTTACAAAAAAAATATACTAATTAGTTAAAAAATTAAAAACATATAATTTTACACTATGTTTATACAATTGTTATCAGAAAACTTTTATGTCAATTGCTAATATTGACGGGTGACCAATAATACTAAGGTTGATCTATTTTGTATAAGTTTAAATCCTGACATTTGACTTAAAAATAAAATATATTTTATCTCTATTTAAACAAAAAAAAAATTAAAAAAATATTGAATAAACTTGAAAATATTCAAACATAAAGTATATTTTTTTGTGCATAACTATCACTATTCAATCTAGTGAATGATTAATCAAAATGAGGTACTACATAGACCCATTACGATGTCATCTAAAATTCTTCAAATGTATATGAATCCAATTGATTCGAGTTTATCCATGATATTAACACCATATATATTTGTATTTGCACGACTGGGATTTAAAACATACGAGATATATAACCCATGCACAGATTATCATATATCTAAATAAAAGTACATTCCATGTCATATAATAGAACAAAACATCTCTAATCTCATGTAAAAATGTACTAAAGTGACTAGGATAAAGAGTTCCAGCTTCTATTTTGTATCATTTACGATGGTGTGCTGCCAACCGGGTGTTAAGGCAGTCTTAATTGCCCCGGGACATCGGATCTTCCTTGGGGAGGGCAACGAAATTCAATGGTATTGCATTGTTAACCCTACCGGTATCTCTGCGTTCCTTTAAACTCGAAACCCCATGCTTACCTGCCGGAGTAGAAACCCGGCGACCGGTTGGTGTTCCAACCATGGCATTGGCCTGACCCAACGGCTTCTTCGGTCTTGAACCGAAGAGTGCCTCTTGTTCTGCAGCAAATTGTTCTTGCTGCCGCTTTTGCTCCTGCAAAGATAGAGAAATATCAATCAAATGAATGAGGATTGCTGGATACCTTCATGATATGATGACCACATTGTCGGAATTCGAATAAAGGCCATTTCATGCAACATCCATATCCCCAAAGCAAGTTGAACAACATTTGATCACAAGACAAGCTATGTTATCAGGACCGGGAACGAGTGTTGTATCCAAAAATGTATCTCTTCATTCAAACACAAGAACTCAAAAGGAACAGTGATGTCGATTTGGATTGAGTTACAGAAAATATAGGTGAGATGATGTAAGCACTTCATTGAAGCTTTACGAATCAATACATGCTTAAAATAGTAAAATTCGCAAGCGTACCCGAGATCTACGCTTCTCATCCTCTCTCGCTTGGCGTAACACAGCATATTCCTCCAACATGGTTAAGAGTGAAGCCTGCAATGATAAACCAGTTTTGAGACAAGCAATGATAAACCAACGTAAAATTTAAACAAAATAGGAATCGCAAGCCAATTGCCTTGTCATATAGGAAAGGGATTCCTTTCTCGAGCTCCCAAGCTTTTACTTTCGCGATCAAATTTTCAACAAGAGCTATCCAACAAAAAGAAGATTAAACATTATTATATGATGGTCAATGAACCTTAAAGCATATGAATACAATAAGCAGTGCAAACCCATCTTTAGGTAAGGTTTCATAAACTTTTAAAAGAGTAGTGTCACATAACTGAGGAAATTTAGTTTTCGATATAGTTCTTAGTTCATAGAAAATCCATGAAATTATTGCATTGTCAATGCAGTCCAAGATAGAGCCCTTGTGCACATGGATATAAACATCATACATGTGTCATGGACCTATAGCACACACTTTTGTAACCTTGGTTCTTTTGAAGCTTAGACATTAGCAATTAAAACTGAATTTACTCGGGCAGTATAAAATATTACTTCGGAAGTGCTGAAGAGTTCACGAGGAAAATCCGGTAAGGCTGAAAAGAAACATTGTGTAGGAGAAATATTTTCCAGACTTCCCTTATATCACTTAACTTTATAGGCTTCCCAAACTCCATGTTGCTTTGACTCCACATTTTTTTTGAGAAAAATTGTATACAAGATTTGTGTTTGACACATTTACAGACTTATGGCATATGATTCTCCAAAGACCCTCAAAACACATGAAACAACTTAGAAAATTTTAAACAAACCAGTGTGTGACGCATGTCCGTATCCCTATCCGATACACACCCAAGCCAGAGTATATAGCATACACTTCAAGTAAAATTAACAAGGAATGCAGGCCTTAAATAAGAAGCTTTGAGGATGTGAGGAAGACAATAATAAAGCTACAAACTTTAACCATATGCTGAAATATACCATAATAGAAATCAGAAAACAAAATTATTTCAACCACATCAATTGAACAAGCTTAACCATTTGCCTGCTCAATGAAAAGTAACATATATTACCAAGAAACAGTCAGCAAATAAACAAATCATTAAATCTGAAAACTTGCTTTGAAATAATGCATGTTTTCTATTCAACTAAGTTAACATGTCACAGAAACCTACTTCATGATGTAAGAGAATTATAAGCTTACATGGCAATTTGCTGACCAGACTACGAGCTTTCTCTGCACGTTTCAGATTTTTGTGCACTCCTCTTCCTGCACTATACCGGTTTTCATCCTGTAAAAAAATGAAAGTTATAGCTCCAAATTCCAAACTGAAAATCAATGACTTCCGCCATATTTGAGGAGTTTACTTTACAGATAGCAAACTATCAAAACATTTCAGTGGTTAAAGCAATTTCAAAGAGGGAAACAGTTCAGTTCTATATCTCAAGGATAATTGATTCAAGTTATGTACTACACTGAATCGGCAAAAATTTGATTCTTTAATATAGTATCTAGGGGTGGGCAAAACTCGACTCGAAAATACCAAATTATTCGACTCGACTTGAGGCGAAAAAACCGACTCGTTTTGACTCAACTTGTAATTTCATAAACTCAACTCGAATCGAAAGAATTTCAAATAAAGTTTGAGTTATGAAATGGAAATTCGAATAACTCGAAATTTTTATTAATTAGTTGATCAATTTTCAAGTTTGAGTCGATTCTATCAATTATGTCTAATATGTTATGTATATCACATGTGAAATTATGAAGAAATATATATGTATATTATATATGCATATAGAAAGCCGTTGAAATTGGAATCAATATGTGCAACGTCTAGCCCTAAATATATGCATAGAGAAATATATACATGCACCGCTACGTATATGCATATAGAAATATATATACGAAGAAATATATATGTACAATTAAATTTGTACAGAAACTCGAAACTCGACTCAAATTTTATAAACTCGACTCAAAAAAATTTCAAATAAAGTTTGAATCTTAAAATAGGACTTGCAAACTCGAATAACTCAAAATTTTTTGACTCGACTCGATCGAACTCCCAGCCCTAATAGTATCAGTAGCTAGTTATTAACATCATAAGAAAGAACAAAAGAAAATTATTATTAATTCTAATAAAAAATAAGCTCCCTTCCCAGAAAATATAAGTAGCTCTAAGCTGACATTTCAAGAAATACAAACTTAAAAGCACCAGGAAAAAAATAGAGATATGAAGGGCAAGCCAAATGTTGTCAAGAGCACTACATGTATTCTAGGCACCAGAAACTTTTATATTACTTAAGACGCAAGGCACAGAAAAAGCATGTGCCGATAGACAAAGAGCAATATGTGTGTGTGCGTGTCTTTATGTGTGTGTGTTTATGTGTCCATGTGCATGTAAAATTAGCTTAAGATATGATAATGAACACTATTTACAAATATGCATGATTTTCTTATGGTCCCTTGTTTGTTATCGAATACTCAAATATTTAAGTAGAGTTTAATATTATGCCCTTTCTTACTAGTAAATGTATAGATAATAAAAAAAGCATGCCTAGAGGCCCTAGACACACCAGTCATATTGCCAAAGGTTGAAAGCACAAGAAAAACACTCAAGTGATGTAAGCTGAAAATGTATACACACAAACATATACGTGACAGAGACATTAAGTTATATGATTATGTGCAATCGTAGGTCAATATGCATGATTTCCTTATGATTCCATGTCTGTTGTTAAATACTCAAATATTGAGAAATGGAGAGTTTGATATTATCTCCTTTCTTACCAGTAAAGTTATAACTAAATGATTTTTTTTTAAACTAAAGAGAGTTTCAATTATGCAAGCTTTTTTTGCGCTCATAGCCTCATACAACATGGTTAAAAAACTGCTATAATTTTGGAACATTGGCAAATTAACATCATGATTAAATTCTGTACAGAATCTTTGGTGTAGGCAACGTAAGGATCTCTAAATAGAAATTCTTTTGAAAACTAAATGCTGCAGAAAAGATTACAATAGTTCCTCAAATAAGATATACCTTTTCATAGTCATCAAGCCATTTTTCCTCCTCAGATGCATGTTTCCATTTCTCTACCTTGTCTAAAATATCTTTCCGGCTTAAAGCTTCCTGTTTGGCTTTTGCAATCTGATCATCCATGCTTGAAAGCAGATTAGACAGATCAACATTGTCTGCATACGCGTTGGAAGACTAATCACATAATATATTAAGAAAATATTAACACATAAACAATTGATCCATTATTACAAAAATAAAAATAAAATTACAGAAGGAAATACTTTTTTCCAAAGAAGAAGCACATAACACCAAAGATGCCCAAAAGAAAATACACCTCATGAGATAGTTATTAAGACAAACTGTGGGTAACTAGAAATGAAATCAATCTATAAATGAAGACTGCATGTTTATAGCAATGCTAACAAAAATACATTAAATAGTTTCAAGATATAGATAAATTAGGGAAAAGGAGATAATTTGGTAGAACCAGAGTCTATGAGGTTGATAAGAATCTGCCGTGCTGCATCACTGTTTACATCCATATGGACTCCTCTATAGATATCCTCAAGTTCATTTTGCCTCTTAAAAACCAACTCTTTCATTTTACTAGCCTTCAGCACATTCAAACTTTGAACTTCAACCTCAACCTGCCCATAATAATGAATGTTTAACATTAAGGGCAAAATACAATAATCTTGGAACATTGGCAGTTCTTTTAAAAAAAGGTGCTACCTGCTCAATGATATCTAGACCAAGGGATCCTTGTCTCAAGGCCTCATTGACTGATGAAGAAATCAAGGAAGTAACATGCTCAAACCTCTTTCGCTCATCAAGTGGTGTATCAAGGAGATCCCATAGTTCAATCAAAGTGTTCCCAAGATATTGAAGCTACATGTAAATCCCACATACAAATAAAACAAATTGTTAATGCTCAACATATAAATGCAAGAATAGAAATAAACCAACCCTCATGCAAACCGGAAAAGAGAATGTCAATATTAGAAGATTTTGGACAACACTCAAAGCTGTTAGCTTATAGAAAGAACCTTAGTTCTCAACTTTTCTTTAACTACTCAAAAGAATGCATATGAAAGTAAATTATAAAAGAGACAATAATCCTAGTAGAACGGAGTGTATTAGCCATGAATATGTTTCCACACCCATTATTTCAATGAGAAGTACTTACTGAATAGAACAGCTAAAATGAAGACTGTTTTATGTTTCCTTGACTCTATGTTATGACATGGAATAGCTAAAGAGTCCTTCAGCAAGCAAGAGAAAGACATTCAAGAAAAACAAGAGTCACTACACTATAGCACTAGTTTTGACAGCTAACTACCTAACATTGAAAACCAAAATTTGACTTGTAAGAACTTGCAAGCAAGACCTCTCACCCAGCAACTTAACTTTTAAGGTATGAAGCAACTGACTGTACTAAGAAATCTTCAAATTCTGCTGTCTGTCCCAATTCTCAGAAGCTTTCTTTCTTGCAAACTATACAAGTTATCATCCTAAAAACTAGGACCAACTTAAAAAGACACTTTTTGGACTGTATATCTATTCCCTACTTAAGTTGCATAGCAGCTAAAAAACAGAGGATAATCCTTCTCAATAACTTCTGAAGTACATCCTTGTTGACAAGCTATACACATTATTATCCTTAAACTTGGGACATCTAAACAAGTCAGATTTAACAATTGTACAGTTTATTCCCTGCTGAAGTTCCACAGCGGCTAAAATCAGAGGATGATCTTTCTCAATAACTATTGAACTAACAGAAGATAGAGATAAAACATTCTTGCTCTTCTAAAAAAGCAATTTCACCAATATAATTGATCACAACATTAAAACTTATTAAATGATTCAATAGGAACCAATTATAAAATGCAGCAATTCAGGGATCAGTAAAACAAATATGATACTGGAAAATAATCATCCCAATCAGACTCTTTTAGAAAATTTAAAATGCTATAAAACACCAGAGCCTTTCCTATTTAGAAATCCACTCTCAAAAAAAGCACCGAATTTTTTTTTACTATGTTAGTAAGAAACTCAGCTCCTCAAGCAGAATGGTCAGCCAACAAACATAACTACACTAGAGAAATTATAAATTTCTTCAATTAATGAAAAAGACTTCAAACTTCTTTTTGCACCTATCACCTTACAAGAAAAGGCACTTTATCAAATGCACCTAGCTCGAAAATATTGTAGGTGCTTTTGTTGCCTGCCACTGCATCTTAGCATGCACCTAGGCAATACTGCTCAGACCTTATTAAGTAAGCCACTCCTACTTGAGATTTTGACTTGCATATAAAATTTAGTGCTGAACTAAATAAGCAAAAATTGCATCCAAATATTGGACAAGACTTAAGTTTACCAAATAGAACCATTTTCTCATTACTATGTATGATTGCGACATTTTCATTATGATTTTCCATCTCAAAACTCCGGAACATATCAAGATAGCAGAAATTTTAAAAGTGAAGGAAAGAAAAACTAAATTGATTATTAAGCAAGAATAAGCACCAACAGGTACATACAACCATAAAAAGAACCAACATGTACAGACATTCATAAGCTTAAGAGTATACAAATACATTATACATCTAGGCGTATCCACTTAGGGAAACATGCAATGTGTCTACATGAAAAAGATTGATAAAATCCCCAAGATGTCACCTTTCGTAACCTTCTTTGCTTCTCTTGCTGTAGTGAATCAACGACACCTGTCAATTTAGCAAGCGTATCATTGCTGATGCTCTTTGATTGACCATTTGCAGGATCAATCAGGCTCGTATGAATGCCACTAACTGTCTTGAAGAAATCAAAGGACATCACCACTGACAGCTCATGAATCATACTAATGTGGCTATGAACTTTCTGTAGCCGGATAACCTAGAGATTCAGTAAAAAGCATAAAATTCAGTAGAACAGACAAGTCAAAGCACTATTAATCCAGACAGTAGATATCGACAAACCTTTTCATTCTGAAGCTCCTGTAGGTGAGACTTAAGTTCCCCAAGTTTCTTGACTGTCAAATCATGCTCATCTACTTGTGGATCAGAAGGCGGTATAGACTGACCATTACCTGCTATTTCTGCACAGATCTGTGCAATCTGTGATTGGGTTTCAGTAAATTCCTTCACTCTTTGCTTCTTCTTCGACCTCAGCTCCTCCAAAACAGGTCTTATATAAGATATTTGCTGCTTGAGAGTGCCATTTCTCTTCTCAAATTGCAAAAATAAGCAACGTCAGCAGATGGTATGAAGGGCAAAACAGCTATTGAGCAGATATACCCTCAGGTAGTACCACAAGAAAATTAGTAGCAACAAACAAAATATAAATTAAATAAAAACTAATAAAAACATAACCAAACAGTGCCACCAATCTTAACATAACTAGTTTATATAAAAATCATATTATGCATTTTGTCTACAGAAGAATTGCAATAATTTTATAAAATGGTAGGTATTATTAACTTCAGTTACCAAAGCAGCAACCAAACATATGGAAGATAGCCAAAAACGCAAAATAAAAGCCATAACATTAAATCCTCTGCCTTTTATGCAATACTACATCATTTTTTTTCTTAATAATATCTAAATTGAGAAAGTGAATTATTGCAGAACAAGTACAACTACAATCCCACAACAATACAACGTTAGAAAACGAAAAAGGAAAATGAACAAACCCTTGAGAAGGAGAAGGAATGCTCTCCGAGGGCAGTGACAATTTTGACGATTTCGGATTCGAATTGAGCCAAAGAGTGATGCAGATCAGCCTTGCTCTTTCTCGTCGTTTCCACCTTTCTTCTATAAATGTCCAAACATTCTTGCTCTAATTCCAACAGCATCTTATCCCTTTCTACATCACCTTCCCCTATTTCATCCCATATTACCTAGCATAACAAAAAAAAACAACAGTTAATTTCACTTTCTTAGTAAAAAAATCAATAAATATATAATAAATTCCAAGAGAAAAAAAAGGCAAGAAATGGAGAACAAAACCTGTAGTTCTTGAAGGAGAGAAGCGCAAGTGGTCTGGGATTGAGAAGGGGAGGAAGACGGCGGCAACGTAGTCATTTCCAAAACAAGAAAAATCAAAGAAGTGTTTGAAACCCTAGGAATTAAAGGAATTTGAGGGGACGAGTGAAAAGCAAAATGGGAGCGTTACGAATCGGAGTTTTGAATTCTAATATGGAAAGATTGGGGGATTTCACTTTTTTATATATATTTTTAATAATACTGAATGAAAAGAGTGAGAAAATAAAAACAACAGAAAGAGAACAATTATTTCCTATTGGAAAGAGGAGCGTACGGAAATTTGCATTGTTTTGGCGCGAAAACCCACTCCGTATTCAATTTTATGTGTATACAATTTCTTACTCAAATATGATGTTTTTTAGAATTATTTAACCCTCAAAAACATTAAATCCTGATTTAACATTAGACAGATTAGGGATCCAAATCGATTTATTTAAATTAATATTTAAAATCAGCTTAAATGCAATGACTCGAATTTGATTCGAAACCCGAAATAAAGCGAACTAACCAAAATTGATATGAATTTGAGTTGAATTAGAAATGGACTCGAACCGTTTTTACCCAAACCGAAAACAATCAAAAATAAAGAAAATATATTAAAATAAAATAAAAAATGGAATGTGAACTGTCGCACAACTCACCAAAAAGCTAAATATAGAAATTATATAAAGTTATATATAGGGTGTAAAAACCTAACTCGGCCTCAAAACTTGACTGAAACCGACCGATCACGTATTAATCTGATGTTGATCCGACCTTAAATCAAACAATTCGATATTAACCGTACTAAAAGTCAACCAAAGCGAAAATCAACTGCCTAATCGTTATCCAAACCAAAATCAGCATAAACCCGAACTAAAACTGAACCAGGCTCGAACTGACCGGAACTTAAACCGAATGTAATAAGACCAAACCGAACAATCTGTTTACCCCCTCTATTTAACATCCATTGCAAAAGCTCATCTTATTGGTATTATAAGTTTTTTAATAGAATTCACTCTGCTGGTATGACGGGTTTTATGGGGTTTTAGTTCTTTTTAATAATATATATATATATATATGATCCTTATAATTCTTATTAAAAAATAAAAAGGCTTTGCTCATTTTTAAGGTCAATTTGAGCCATATACTTTTGACCAAAAAATGATAGTTTAGGCACCTACTTTGACCAATAAAAAATAATTTAGGCACTTAAAAGGGTAAAAAAAATTAAATACCTAAATAGAAAAACGAGCTAATTTAAATACTTATTTTAATATTAATCCAAAATAAAAATACATAAAATTCGTCATATCAACAAGACATGTACCATTAAAAAATGAAAAACACATAAACTTCGACATACCACCCACACGAGTCCATACAAAGAGTAATCGAGAACTAAAATTTTAAAATGTCACACGTAAAAAAATATATAAAAAATGAAATACTTAGAATATAACATTGTTTTCTAATAGAAAAAAAAAGGAAGTCTTATAAGCTTGGAAAATAATTTATTGTTGCCCTTTTTGGTAAATAATAATTTGAGCGAAAATTAAAGATTTGAGCTAAAATTAGAGATTTGACTAGTCAAAACCGCTAACTTAGTTATTTGGTAAGTAGCATATTAAAATAGTGGACTGAGGTGAAACCTTTAATTTTAAAAAAATTGCTAATACGAGCCTTTTGAAATTAGAGGTTTTGACATTAAGATATAAAAATCATTCTACCCTTAACAATTATTAAAAATCTTCAAATAACCTAAATTTAATATTTTCTATTTTGATTCTTCACTCTCACGTATTTACATTGTGACATTTACAAACTAATATTTTTTTCTTTTTATCTTTTTATTCTCACCTATTTATATTTGTATTTAAATTTAATAATAAATTAAAATATAAATCCTTCAAATATGTTTAGTAATATTATATTAAAATATTATTTTTCATAATCTAATTAATATTAATAGATATAAAATAATAGTTTTTTATAAAAAAAATATTGATAAATAATAAACTATTCAAATAAGTATCAAATATAATAATGTTCTTATATGTCATTTTGTTTGTTTAAGTAATCAAATAGCTATCAGTTAATTTTACCAAATATTTTTATACAAACAACTAATGCAATTCGCTAGTTAAATCGGCTAATGCAATTAGCTATCGATTATCAGTTAATATAATATGTTATCAGCTATCCGTTAATTACCAAACATGACTATTTAAATACACGGAGGACTAAACGCATTTTTCAAGATTACTTTGAATAGCCGCATAAATTATTTCTTGAATTACTATGTTTGTTTGTCAAATTATCTAGTTTTGTCAAATTATCTATCAATATTTTAACTTACATTTTATATATCTGAAATCGATATTATTCCATTATATAATTTGACAGATATTTGAATCCATCATCTATTATCAATTTTAGTAAAAATTGAACTACATTTAAAAAATTAAATTGTATGTTATTCTTTCGAAAAAATAATTTTTTTAATATAAACATTATTATTTAATTTATTAGTTGATCAATTTAAATTAAATATTATAAAAATTTATTAGGAAAACGACTTTTTAATTCAATTTATTGTCTTTACAAGTCAATAATTTGATTCACATAAATCTTTTGACTTTATTTTAAAAAATTTACTATTTGTCCCATTATACCAATTAGTAATTGGGTAAATTTGATTGAATATTTCTTTTTGAATTTCTTTTAGAAAAACACTCCCTTTTTTAAATCATTTGGAAAAATACTCTTATTCGGTCCACGTGATGAGGATTCACGTTCTGTCAGACACGAATTCTATATGATGTGGCGTGTCTTATCCGTTAGCGTCTTTTTACATTCAAATAAAATAGAAGTCATGCTTATCAGAGCGTGAGTTCTGCGATATATTAATACGAAATAACACGAATTTATCACAGTTAATCTGAGCGGTTGAAAATTAAATATTTACACAGAATTCGCGCTACACAAAACATGGGTTTCCTTTAATACTCGCCCTCCCACCCAGTACGAGTTCTGCTATAAATAGAGCCCTACCCCACCCTTTATTCCCACATAAAAGCTTCTCACTCTCAAATGTTCTCTATCACTTTTTCGGGAAAATTTCTCAGTTAATATCTCGAGTTTGAAGTAATAGTGGGGCTGGTAAGGTTGGATCTGTTGAGTTTTGTATGCTCGATTTCCTTCAACCGTTCTAGCTCTCCAAGTGGGGAAGTTGGATATTTGGGTGTTTGTAATGCCCGGGTTTGGGGCCCAGGAGATACTCGGGTTTGGTTAAACCGGTTCGGGTTAAACTAGTTTAGGGGAAAACATTTTAAATGACCAAATTCTAAGGCTTTAGAAGAAACATGGGGTATTTGGTAAAATGGGTTTTAAAGATAGATTTTTAAATTGGAATAAATTAAAATATTTTAAAAAAAACCACTTTCTTCTCCCTTTTCCATTTCTCATTTCACGTTAAGTTTTCCTAAGCCTATCAACTCTCCATTTCACCAAGCTTCACCATTTTTGGAGGTTTCAAGAGGCAAGCAACTTGGTTTTATTCTTCTCTTCCTTCTAATCTTGTTTTTAGCATCTACTCTTCAAGGTTTTGAAGATTTCTCAAGTTTCTTCATTTTGGGTAAAAAAATGGGGTTTTGAAGAGGTTTAAGCAAGGGTTATGAAAACAAAATTTTGGGTCAGTTGTAAACTATATTTGGGTGTAAATGGTGTTAAGATATTGGGTTTAACATGAAATCCCGGATTTTGGGAAAATGGGTGATTTTGACTAATGTGTATTTGGGTTTTTAGCTTAGAGATGGTGGAGAAAGGTTCCTAATATTTTGATGTTGTTGGGTTGATGTTTTTAGAGTGTTTGAACATGGTTTGATTGATAAATTGATGGGGATATGGCTTACTTAAGGTTAGAGTAGGATTTAGGTTGGTTTTGGTTAGTTTCGGATAGAAATCGGATGCTTGTTGTTGTCGATTTTTGATGGAATTGACTTCAGTGAGTTTAAATGTTGAAAGATGTATTAATTCCTTGTTTTGATTTGGGTAGAAGCAACGGATAACGATTTGGGTTCTTCGGACGCTACTTTGGGAGTTACGGAAGCTTGAAGGAGGACCATAGGCTTGTTTTGGGTCTGAGTTGGTGAGTGGAAATTGTTTTAAAGCTTTAAATTGTTTCAACGAAGGTTTCTTGGGGTTTGGGTGGAGCCTTAGGGGACAACCTAAACCCAAGCGTCAGTTGTCTATGCTCGTCTTGTTTCGTTAATTGTTGGTGTATGTGCTTATTTGTGTTGTGGTGTGAATTATGAAATGCTTTTGCCTCTCTTCTTAATGTTGTTGTGTTGTCTTAGTTGTTGTCAAAGCCTCACGTGATGGTTGGTTGTTGTTGAATACGGTGATGTGTAGTCCCACTAGAAGTGACTAGTAGTTGAGTATGGTGATGTGTAGTCCCATAGGAAATATGCTAGTTGTTGTGAATGGTGATGTGTAGTCCCACCAGAAATGGTTGTGTATGTGCATACCATGTTTTGTTTATGCTTCAGTTTATTGTATTTTCCTATCTAAATGATTTGGTATTTAAACTAAAACATATGTTTTGAACTGCATTGTTGTTGTTACAGTTTTGAGCTCCGCTCACTAAGCTTTTAACCTTACGCTCTCTTTTCCAACAATACATATCGTTAGTGGCTTTGGGAGGCAAGTGGGGCAAGGGATGAGCCTTGGAGTTCTTTGCTAGCTCAAAGTATGATTTTCATAGTTATAATAATATTTAGGCAATGGGAATGCTAGACTTTTTGTTATGGAGTTGGTGTCCAAACCCCTATAATTTGCTATTGATATTGTTGCTACTATGTTAAAAATGTTGAAGCATGCCTTAATGTGGCTTTTGACCTCTTTATGGATGTTAAGCATGTTTGGTTGCTTATGAAATCTTGCCTTGATGATTTTTTTAGCCTTGTTGTATGTTGACTTGCTTTAAATGAGTATTTCTTGGTTGCTTTAGGTTGTATGCATGATTAGATGTTGATCTAATGCTTGCGTAAGATGTCCAGGTTAGTCCCTTTGTGCTAAAAATTGAAATATGTTATCTCTTTATGCAGGGCGTATCGATACGCTCAAGGGCAGTATCGATACGGTCCCATGTTTTAAGCCTAGCATATCGATACGCGAGGGCGTATCGATACCCCCTTGCTCTCTAAAAATCTGAGATTTTGACGAGAAATTGGGGTATCAGTACATGCCTCAAGCGTACCGATACGGTCCTGGGGTTGACCTTGAGAATATGATTGTTAGGAGCGTATCGATACCAACTTTGAAGGGTATCGATGCGGACTCTCAAAGTTGACTTTGGAGGAGTTTGACCGTTAAAGGCGTATCGATACGGCCTGAAGTATAATGGCAAAAATCTATCTTTAATTGTCTGATTCGCTTGGTTCATTTTCGTGTTTGCTCTTCCGATGTTTGCTTTTCTCACATAGGTTCAAACAAAGCATTTAGACAAGATTTTAAAAAAATAGAGTTGCTAATCGGAGTGAGACCTTAATGGGTTTCGCTTCGGTTTTCCCGTGTAACCCGTTCGGTTCGGTTTGATGGCTAAGCTGAGACGAGAAGGTTACATTTGCTAGTATCAGAGCCTCAGTTACGAGGTCTCCTAGGAAGGTAAGTCAGGTAAGGTTGTTTGTTTGGTTTGTTTGCCATTGCACGGTGTGTGAAAGCATGTTTTGCCGTTCTTGTTGTTGGTTGAAGTGTAGTCGAGCGTCCCCATTGCTAGGTATTGTTATTGGAATATGGTTTTGGTTAAAAGAGCTTGAGCACTTGGATCCTTGCCCTTGCTGACCCAATGTTTTCGTGTGTGTGATGTGTTTACTGTTTAGATTTTATCCTTGTTATGGTGAGACCGAGGGGAAGGCCTAGAGCGGGTGACCAGGCGCCCGAGGTTGTGCCTCCTCCTTCTCCTGCTCCCGATGGTAATAGGGAGAATGTCAGAGATGATGTACCTCAGGCTGGGGTGAATGTTGGGGTAATAGAGCTCAGGCGGGTCAAGGTCAGGCAAGTACAAATATGACTCATTTGATTCAGACTATAGTCGGGGCTTTTTAGACAGCTTTAGCCGGTATACATGCTGCAGCACCACCTCAGGGTGCGGGGACTGGTTTACCCCTTGAGAGACTTTGTAGTTTGGGCGAAGTTGAGTTCCATGGTTTGACTCTCGAGGGTTCAGAGGCTTGGCTCGAGAGCATTACACGAATCTTAGGCCAGATGGAGTGCTCAGACACTCGTAAGTTGGGTTGTGTTGTCTCTTTGTTTCAGGGAGATGCGTATGCTTGGTGGACTACAGTTATTTTGGGGATGCCGGAGGTGAACGCCACTTGGGAATTCTTTAGAACAACCTTTAAGAAGAAGTACCTTGGAGCCCGATAT
Source organism: Hibiscus tridactylites (assembly GCA_958450335.1). Taxonomy (NCBI): domain Eukaryota; kingdom Viridiplantae; phylum Streptophyta; class Magnoliopsida; order Malvales; family Malvaceae; genus Hibiscus; species Hibiscus tridactylites. The sequence continues at coordinate 11,699,097 of OY288281.1, read as the reverse complement.
CAGGATGAAAAAATAGGGAATTTATGGCCTTGGTTCAGGGTGATAAGACCGTGTCAGAGTATGAGATACAGTTCGTGAGGTTGAGCCAATATGCTCCCAAGTTGGTTCCCAGTGAGAGAGAACGGTGTGAGCACTTCCGTTATGGTTTGACTAGGGATGTGAAGACTTATATGCTCGCTTCTAATTACACTGAGTTTGATGTTTTGGTCTCTAGGGCCAAAGGCATCGAGCATACTTTAGGCTCGAACACTCGTGCTAGTGGGTCCGAATCGAGAAAGAGACATGTGGAATGGGACAGAAAACATGCCAAGAGGCACAGAGATGTGAGGTATTAGCCCGATTTGAGACAGAGAGACGGTAACCATGGACATGGCCATCAGGGCCAAGGAGCTGTTGTTCACACTCCTGAGTGCACTAGATGTGGGAAGTAACCCCCTCGTCCCGGTCTGGTCGGATGACCGGTCCGAGTGGGCCACACGGGGAAAACCGAAGCGAAACCCGTTAAGGCTTCCCCTCGGTTAACGACCCAGAAAATTTCTTTTAACTTTAGTCTTATCTAGATGCCATTATAATTCCTATGTGAAGCATAGCAGCGGAAGAACCAAACAACGCATCATTCACCGACCAAACAAACCTAAACAGTCCATTTTACTTCATTTTAACAGGCCGTTTCGAAACACCTATAGGGTGTTCCGAAACGCCCTGACCTGGTCAACGGGCCTGGGTCAACCACAAGGTGACCGTTCCGAAACATGGGTGACCCGTATCGGAACGACCTTGACGGTCAATATCTCGTGGTCAACGAGATTTGACCGTTTCGGAACTTCAAAGGCCCGTTTCGGAACGGCTTCATCTCGCCAATTTCTCAAAATTCCAGTGGCGAAAACGTTCCGGAACGGCCCTCATCCGTTTCGAAACGGCAGGCCATTTACGCAGGGCCGTTTCGGAACACGGGGGCCCGTTCCGAAACACCCCCTGTCTGCAGACTTTTCTGGGCTGTTTTGAGGCACAAGGATGCCCCAAAACATCCCCAAGGCACCAAGCAACTTCAATGCAAGACATCCTAAGGTACGGCAACCACACAAACATGCTTCAACATTAATTAGACATATCTAATACCAAAGCAATAATCCACGACATGTATTCATTCAACCACATTCAAACATACGTAGAAACTCCTAAGCATAAGCCAACATGTCAAGCAAGCAAAACAGACATAAGGTAACATTCACCATGTCAAAGCAACCATGCAAAAGCAATATATATAAAGGAGTCTACACATGCTCCTAACAACCAACAACAACCACAAAACATTACACATCCCATTGCTCAACCATTACATGTCTAGCATTTTAAACCCATACTTGGTGAATTCAATCCAAAACCACACTTGGAGGCCCTCCTCTTGCCCGAGCAACCCACGAACTAAGGATCTACAATGTTGAACAAAGAGAGCGTAAGCAATGATGCTTAGTGAGGGTAAGCTCTAAAAACAAACCTCAACATTGCAGGGTCCGAGCACGATCTAGCCAAAGCCATTAACACTTACCAAGAGTCCACAAGGTACAAATGCATGAGCAATATATCACATGTATGCCACAATTATGAGCTCAATACTACCACACATGCAATCACACATAAACATCCAAACAGCTCATATATCTCATCACTTTAATACATACATCAATCAACATTGGCACCTAGTTATGACCCAAATACGCGGATAGACTCGTTGGAAACTCATATCCAACAACCACATTACCTCGGTGGGATTCCACTCATCACCGGTCTCGCGGAGGGGATTCCACTCATCCTCACGCCCCGTCGATGGGATTCCACTCATCACCGACTATATTTAATTACCATTTCCGGGCGTACCCGTACTCCTCCTTGGTGACTCAACGCCACCAAGGCCACGTGCGACTTTAGACTCATGTGTACACACTAACATCCTAATGATCGATCATTTGTATTTAAGTATACTAGTGCCAATATTTTACTCATTCCACAACACACATTTCAATCATTTCCGTGCTTAGCACGTACTCACCATGGACACAACCATGAACCATCACCAAGCATGCTCTAAGCAATACAACTCATGCCTCAATTCACATGCATAAAACCATATACATAGGCATTCTCATCACAAGACATACAAGGCATATACATTCATACATTTGAGTTCATCCAAAGGCTTAGATCAAGTTTAGGATTAGGCTACCACCCTAATCCTAACTCTAGGTGGGTCTACCAAGCCCAACCTAGTCCGTATACTCGAACCAACTAATTTAAAACCATTTAGAGAAATTTAACCACTCACCTAAGCTCCCAAGCCCAAAGACCAAGCAAGCACAATCTTCAATTTCCCGGATCCTCTTCCGATGTTCCACCGATGCCCAAACTTGATTCTAATCATTCCCAAACACAAGCAAAACACTCACAATCAATATCTTATCATCGAAACCAACCCGGAATGAAATTCAACCACACATTACTATGTTGCAAGCATGAACAATATCCATTTTTCAACAATTCGGGTAGCCCCAAAACCTTGTCCAAAATCCATGATTTCAACTTCCATTACACCCACAATTGATCCCAATTCAACCCCTATCCATAGCACTATCAAAAGCCTATCAAAACCCACCTAAAACAACCCCCAAAATTCACCCAAAACCTCCCAAAAATTCCATTTTCACCCAAATCCGAAAATTGGTTAAAATCATTTGAAATTCACATATGATACACCCTTTGTCTTCTATATACCATAACTAAGCCTAACAAATCAAAATACCTCATTTATCAACATAAAAATCTCATTTTTAATCAAAATATTCAAAACTTCCATTTCCTAAAAACTTGATGAAAATGAAAATAGAAAGTACTTTTAAGGAGGGAAAGATGAGGACAACTAAAAAATGTCATTACCTTTTAAAAATCTTCAAAGATGAAGCAAGGAGATGATGGAATAGTAACCATCCATGGTGGGGAGAAGATACCGTGAGTTTTGAGAGAGAGAGGGGAGGAAGATGAGTGAAAAGTGAGGTTTTATGTGTTTTGTTTTATTTTAAAAGCCAAAAGTCCTTTATACCCTTAATGAGATGGGGTATTCTCAATAGTATGAAAACCATGATCTATTGGGGTTTAAATCTTAAAACATGATCAACCCAATTTATAATTTTGAAACAAAACCCGAAACATTAGTTGGAGTATAAAACCGAGCCCAAACTAATATTAAAATATTATTTTTGCCTAACCCATAAACCCGGGTGTTACAACTCTCCCCCACTTAAGGAATTTCGTCCCTGAAATTACCTGGTGGAAACAAATACGGAAACTGCTCAACCATATCAGCTTTCCTCTCCCACGTGGCCTCTTCCACACCTCTATGTCTCCACAACACCTTGACCAACTCTATGGTCTTGCCACGCAACACCTTGCTATCAGAAGCAAGTATCTCAACGGGCTCTTCATTATAAGATAAATCCGGATTCAACTCTATCTCCTCAACGGGCATTACATGCGAAGGATCCGATCTATATCTCCTAAGCATAGATACATGAAAGACATCATGAATCTTCTCTAACTCAGAAGGTAACCTCAACCGATAAGCTACCGGCCCAATCCGCTCAACTATCTCATACGGACCAATGAACCTCGGACTCAACTTGCCCTTTCGGCCAAATCTCATTACCTTCTTCCATGGAGATACCTTCAGAAACACTTTCTCACCCACTGTGTACTCAATCTCTTTCCTCTTCAAATCTGCATAAGACTTCTGACGATCCGAAGCCGCTTTCAAACGGTCACAAATCAACTTCACCTTTTCTGTGGTTCCTTTAAGCAAGTCTGGCATAGGTAACAACCTCTGACCTGTCTCAGCCCAACAAATCGGAGTCCTACACCGTCTACCATACAAAGCCTCATAAGGTGCCATCTGAATACTAGACTGATAACTATTGTTGTAAGCAAACTCAACCAATGGTAAATGCTTCTCCCAAGAACCCTGAAAGTCAATCACACAACAACGAAGCATATCCTCTAGAATCTGTATCACTCGCTCTGACTGCCCATCGGACTGCGGATGATAAGATGTGCTGAAATGTAGACGACTACCCAAAGCACTATGCAAACAACTCCAGAACCTCGAAGTAAATCTAGGATCCCTATCTGAAACTATAGACTTTGGAACCCCATGAAGTCTCACAATCTCACGAATGTACAAGTTTGCCAACTTGTCTAAGGAATCCGTAGTGTTCACTGCTAAGAAGTGAGCACACTTAGTGAACCTATCAACAATCACCCAAACTGAATTCTTCTTCGAAGGAGACAAAGGCAACCCCGATACAAAATCCATGGTGATTCTCTCCCATTTCCATTCCGGAATCTTCAAAGGCTGTAGCAAACCTAAAGGAACCTGATGTTCTGCCTTCACTCTCTGACAAACCATACAACGGCTCACATACTCGGCTACATCTCTCTTCAAACCAACCCAGAAGTAATCATTCTTCAAATCTCGATACATCTTGGTACTACCCGGATGCATAGAAAAGGGACTCGAATGTGCTTCACTCAAAATCTGACGTCTCAGCTCAACATCTTCCGGTACAACAATTCTATCTCTAAAGCACAACAAGCTCTCACCACTGAAACTATACTCAGTCGGTCTTCCTTCGGCTATGTCTTGAACATGAGGAACTAAGCTCGCATCTTGCAACTGCTTTTCTCTAATCAACTGAATCAAAGAAGGCTTCACTTGTAACTCGGTGATCAAACCACCATCATCGGACACACTCAATCTAGCAAACATAGCTCTCAGCTCAACGGCCACTTTTCTACTCAAAGCATCGGCCACTACGTTTGCTTTACCCGGATGGTACTCAATAGTCAAATCATAATCTTTTAACAACTCTAGCCATCTCCTCTGTCTCAAATTCAACTCTTTATGTGTCATCAAGTACTTCAAGCTCTTGTGATCGGTGTAAACAACGCACTTCTCACCATACAAGTAGTGACGCCAAATCTTCAATGCAAACACAACTGCGGCTAGCTCTATGTCATGAGTAGGATAGTTCTTCTCATGAATCTTCAACTGTCTAGAAGCATAAGCAACAACTCTCCTATCTTGCATCAAAACACATCCTAAGCCTACGTAGGAAGCATCACTGTAAATCACAAACTCCTTACCTGAAACAGGTTGTACTAGCACTAGAGCATTTGTCAAAGCTTCCTTCAACTTCTCAAAGGCCTTTTGTCTTGCATCTGACCATTCAAACTTGACTCCCTTTTGCAACAACTTAGTCAAGGGAGCATCTACTCTAGAGAAGCCATCAACGAACCTCCTATAGTAACCAGCTAGTCCTAGGAAACTCCTAATCTCGGTCACGGACTTAGGTTGTTTCCACTCAACAATAGCCTCAATCTTCGACGGATCAACACGGATGCCTTCGGCCGAAACAACATGGCCAAGAAATACAACCTCTCGAATCCAGAACTCACACTTACTGAGCTTCGCATACAACTGATTGCTCAACAATCTCTGTAAAACAAACCTCAAGTGCTCATCATGCTCTTCTTCTGTCTTCGAGTACACAAGTATATCGTCAATGAAGACAACCACAAACCGATCTAGATAGTCTCTAAAAATTCTGTTCATCATATCCATGAATGCTGCTGGTGCATTCGTGAGCCCAAATGGCATCACAAGAAACTCATAGTGACCATATCTAGTCCTAAAAGCTGTTTTCGGAACATCACACTCTTTCACTTTCAACTGATAGTACCCGGATCTCAAATCTATCTTCGAGAACACTGAAGCACCTTTCAACTGATCAAACAAATCATCTATGCGAGGCAACGGATACTTGTTCTTCACGGTCAACTGATTCAGCTGTCTATAGTCAATACACATGCGCATGCTACCATCCTTCTTTTTCACAAACAATACTGGAGCACCCCACGGAGAACTGCTAGGCCTAATGAAACCACGGTCTAATAATTCTTGCAACTGACTCTTCAATTCTTTCAACTCTTTCGGAGCCATACGATACGGAGCTATCGAAACCGGGTTAGACCCTGAAACTGTCTCAATCACAAACTCAACATCTCGGTCAGGAGGCAAACCCGACAACTCTTCAGGAAACACATCTGGAAAGTCACACACTGTTCTAATATCTTTCGGTCTAGCTTCACTCATATTCGGATTCATAACATAAGCCAAATAGGCCCCACATCCAGAGTCCATCAACCTATGTGCCTCTAAAGCTGACACCACATTAGACAAGAACTTAATGTTCTCGCCCACTACCACTACCTCGTAGTCATCAGAAAGTTTCAAGGAAATTCTCTTTGTCTCGAAATCCACACTAGCCCGATGCTCAACCAACCAATCCATACCCAAAATGATATCAAAACCATAGAAGGGAAGTTCCATCATGTCAACTGAGAACACATGACCCTGAATCTTCAGTGGACACCTCCTATACATACGTCTAACTACAACTGTCTCACCAAAGGAGCTAGTAACATGCATACCTACGTCTAAGATCTCAATAGGAATATCTAACTTCTGTGCATGCTTACTCAAAATGTAGGAATGCGTAGAACCCGAATCAACCAAAGAAAGCAAAGACATAGACTGTAACTCAAAATTACCTGCTATCACATCGGTGTCGTTCCCGGTCCCTCTCTAAGCATAGACCCTCGCTAGTCCTCCCGCCTCTAGCTGCACAGCCACAACATGTGCAAGGTTCCTCTGAGCATCTACCCTAGGTGCATCAGCCCTCGGCTGGAAGTAGCCACGACCGCGCCCACGGCCTCTCTGAAAATCATTACCTCTCGCAGGAGCCTGAGCCATATTCGGTGCCTGAGCTGCCTGACGTGGACAGTCCCTCCTAAAGTGGTCCCTCGAACCACAGTTCCAACAAGCATGAAAGTTACCCCAGCACTCTCCCGTGTGCTGTCTCCCATACTGTGCACACTCGGGCAAGCGCCCTCCTCCTCTATGGCCCTGATGGCCCCTACCATGGTGGCCACCGCCACGTCTCTGATCAAACTGATGTCCGCCACCCTTGTGCCTCTTAGCATCTCTACCATCAAAGTGGTTATGCCTCTTTCCAGAACTAGAACCACCGGCTCGTTTGGCTGAACCCAAACTATGCTCCAAATCCTTGGCCCTCGCGACCAACACATCAAAGTCTGAGTAGTCAGAAGCCAACGTGTACCTCTTAACCTCTTCATTCAATCCGTAACGGAATCGATTGCAGCGTTCCACTTCAGTAGGAACCAACTCTGGGGCATACTGACTCAAGCGAACAAAGCGGATCTCATAATCGGTCACTGAAGCATCTCCCTGAGTAAGAGCCATAAACTCCCGCTTCCTCTCATCCAAGTACCTCGGTCCCAAATACCTCTTTCTGAAAGCAAACTCAAAGAAATCCCAATCTATCTCGGCCTCTGGAACCCCGGTAGTGATGGTGACCCACCAGGTGTAGGCATCACCCTGAAGCAGTGAGATCACACAACCCAATCTACGTGCGCCCGCACAACCCATCTGAGCCAAGATACGAACTGTCTTCTCCAACCATAACTCCGACCTCTCCGGAGTAGATCCTCTAAACTCCTCGGCTCCCAAGCTACGGAGCCTCTCTAAAGGTAAGCTAGCATCATCACACCTAGGCTGAACTGCAGCCTGAGCTCCCGCCACTGCGGCCTGAAACGCTCCCGCTATCGCTTGCACTAGCGGAGTCATATCAACCCCAGCTGGGCCTTGGCCACCGTGGCCACCTTGAGGTCCCTCTCCTCCAGCTCCAGGGGGAGGAGGTGGTGTTGGTGGTGGGGGTGGTGGAGGAGCGCCAACTCCCGCGGCCCCCGGTCCCTCTATGTGAGCCCCCGCACCAACTACCGGCTCAACAGGAGCTACAACTCGTGGTTCCTGACGAACCAACCTCGGTCTACCCCTTGGCCTAGACATTGCCCTCTCAGATATTAACTACAACCACAACAACAACACACAAGATGTGTTAGCAAGGTGAGGCTCCCAAGTGTCCAAGTATGTTTCCTCACTTAAAATCATTTTTTTCTAATGTAATAGTAGCAATGGGACCCCCACACACATGCTTAAAAGTAAAACAATCAGCATACTTGTCACATAAGCAACCATTCTTGCAGAACAAGCAAACACCGTGCAATTCAACTTAAAACTTAAACTTACCTCACTTACCTGCCCAAGGTCTCGGTAACCTTAGGCTCTGATACCAACAAGTGTAACCCCCTCGTCCTGGTCTGGTCGGATGACCGGTCCGAGTGGGCCACACGGGGAAAACCGAAGCGAAACCCGTTAAGGCTTCCCCTCGGTTAACGACCCAGAAAATTTCTTTTAACTTTAGTCTTATCTAGATGCCATTATAATTCCTATGTGAAGCATAGCAGCGGAAGAACCAAACAACGCATCATTCACCGACCAAACAAACCTAAACAGTCCATTTTACTTCATTTTAACAGGTCGTTTCGAAACACCTATAGGGTGTTCCGAAACGCCCTGACCTGGTCAACGGGCCTGGGTCAACCACAAGGTGACCGTTCCGAAACAGGGGTGACCCGTATCGGAACGACCTTGACGGTCAATATCTCGTGGTCAATGAGATTTGACCGTTTCGGAACTTCAAAGGCCCGTTTCGGAACGACTTCATCTCGCCAATTTCTCAAAATTCCAGTGGCGAAAACGTTCAGGAACGGCCCTCATCCGTTTCGAAATGGCAGGCCATTTACGCAGGGCCGTTTCGGAACACGGGGACCCGTTCCGAAACACCCCCTATCTGCAGACTTTTCTGGGCTATTTTGAGGCACAAGGATGCCCCAAAACATCCCCAAGGCACCAAGCAACTTCAATGCAAGACATCCTAAGGTACGGCAACCACACAAACATGCTTCAACATTAATTAGACATATCTAATACCAAAGCAATAATCCACGACATGTATTCATTCAACCACAGTCAAACATATGTAGAAACTCCTAAGCATAAGCCAACATGTCAAGCAAGCAAAACAGACATAAGGTAACATTCACCATGGAAAAGCAACCATGCAAAAGCAATATATATAAAGGAGTCTACACATGCTCCTAACAACCAACAACAACCACAAAACATTACACATCCCATTGCTCAACCATTACATGTCTAGCATTTTAAACCCATACTTGGTGAATTCAATCCAAAACCACACTTGGAGGCCCTCCTCTTGCCCGAGCAACCCACGAACTAAGGATCTGCAATGTTGAACAAAGAGAGCGTAAGCAATGATGCTTAGTGAGGGTAAGCTCTAAAAACAAACCTCAACATTGCAGGGTCCGAGCACGATCTAGCCAAAGCCATTAACACTTACCAAGAGTCCACAAGGTACAAATGCATGAGCAATATATCACATGTATGCCACAATTATGAGCTCAATACTACCACACATGCAATCACACATAAACATCCAAACAGCTCATATATCTCAACACTTTAATACATACATCAATCAACATTGGCACCTAGTTATGACCCAAATACGCGGATAGACTCGTTGGAAACTCATATCCAACAACCACATTACCTCGGTGGGATTCCACTCATCACCGGTCTCGCGGAGGGGATTCCACTCATCCTCACGCCCCGTCGATGGGATTCCACTCATCACCGACTATATTTAATTACCATTTCCGGGCGTACCCGTACTCCTCCTTGGTGACTCAACGCCACCAAGGCCACACGCGACTTTAGACTCATGTGTACACACTAACATCCTAATGATCGATCATTTGTATTTAAGTATACTAGTGCCAATATTTTACTCATTCCACAACACACATTTCAATCATTTCCGTGCTTAGCACGTACTCACCATGGACACAACCATGAACCATCACCAAGCATGCTCTAAGCAATACAACTCATGCCTCAATTCACATGCATAAAACCATATACATAGGCATTCTCATCACAAGACATACAAGGCATATACATTCATACATTTGAGTTCATCCAAAGGCTTAGATCAAGTTTAGGATTAGGCTACCACCCTAATCCTAACTCTAGGTGGGTCTACCAAGCCCAACCTAGTCCGTATACTCGAACCAACTAATTTAAAACCATTTAGAGAAATTTAACCACTCACCTAAGCTCCCAAGCCCAAAGACCAAGCAAGCACAATCTTCAATTTCCCGGATCCTCTTCCAATGTTCCACCGATGCCCAAACTTGATTCTAATCATTCCCAAACACAAGCAAAACACTCACAATCAATATCTTATCATCGAAACCAACCCGGAATGAAATTCAACCACACATTACTATGTTGCAAGCATGAACAATATCTATTTTTCAACAATTCGGGTAGCCCCAAAACCTTGTCCAAAATCCATGATTTCAACTTCCATTACACCCACAATTGATCCCAATTCAACCCCTATCCATAGCACTATCAAAAGCCTATCAAAACCCACCTAAAACAACCCCCAAAATTCACCCAAAACCTCCCAAAAATTCCATTTTCACCCAAATCCGAAAATTGGTTAAAATCATTTGAAATTCACATATGATACACCCTTTGTCTTCTATATACCATAACTAAGCCTAACAAATCAAAATAACTCATTTATCAACATAAAAATCTCATTTTTAATCAAAATATTCAAAACTTCCATTTCCTAAAAACTTGATGAAAATGAAAATAGAAAGTACTTTTAAGGAGGGAAAGATGAGGACAACTAAAAAATGTCATTACCTTTTAAAAATCTTTAAAGATGAAGCAAGGAGATGATGGAATAGTAACCATCCATGGTGGGGAGAAGATACCGTGAGTTTTGAGAGAGAGAGGGGAGGAAGATGAGTGAAAAGTGAGGTTTTATGTGTTTTGTTTTATTTTAAAAGCCAAAAGTCCTTTATACCCTTAATGAGATAGGGTATTCTCAATAGTATGAAAACCATGATCTATTGGGGTTTAAATCTTAAAACATGATCAACCCAATTTATAATTTTGAAACAAAACCCGAAACATTAGTTGGAGTATAAAACCGAGCCCAAACTAATATTAAAATATTATTTTTGCCTAACCCCTAAACCCGGGTGTTACAACTAGATGTGGGAAACGCCATCCGGGCGAGTGTATGGGTACCTTTGGGGTATGTTGGAACTGTGGTTCCTGAGATCACTTGAGGCATAATTGTCCTTACTCGGCTAGGGGTGGACAGTCTCCCACTAGAGGGTTTGAGTATCAGAGAGGCCATGGGCACGGTCGAGATAATTTTTAGCCGAGGAATGATGGTTAGAGAAACTTAGCTCATGTGGTGGCAGTTCAGCCCGAGGGTGAAGGACCAGCTAGGGTGTATGCACAACGAGAGGCTGGGAATGACATTGATGTCATCACAGGTAATTTCTTGTTACGATCTTTATCTTTGCTTTTGTTGATAGATTCGGGTTTGACACATTCCTACATTTTGGGTGAACATGGAAGATCTCTAGGTTTACCGTATGAATGGTTAGAGGTAGGCGTGAATGTTATTAGTTCTTTCGGTGAAACTGTGGTAGTTAGGAAGATGTATAGGAGGTGTCATTTGATGATTTAGGGTCATGTGTTTCTGGTCAATATGATGGAATTGTTGTTTTATGGTTTTGATGTTATTTTGGGCATGAATTAGCTTGTAGATCATAGAGCTAGGGTAGACTTTGAGACCAAAAGAGTCTCCGTGAGACTTGCGGATGATTTTGAGGTAGTAGTAGTTGGCGAGAACATTAAGTTCTTGTCCAATGTTGTTTCTTCTTTAGAGGCTCGAAGATTGTTGGATTTGGGTTGTCAAGCGTATTTGGCTTATGTGATGAATCTGAATATGAGTGAGGCTAGACCGCAAGACATCAGAACAGTTTATGATTTTTCGAGTGTCTTTCTAGAAGAGTTGTCGAGTTTGCCTCCAAATAGGGATGTTGAGTTTGCTATCGAGATGTATTCAGATTCTGCACCCGTGTCCATTGCTCCATATAGAATGGCACCTGAAGAGTTGAAAGAGTTGAAGACACAACTTCAGGAACTGTCAGATAGGGGTTTCATTAGGCCTAGTATTTCCCCGTGGGGTGCTCTGGTCTTGTTTGTAAAGAAAAAGGACGACATTATGAGAATATGTATAGACTATAGCAATGGGAATTCTAGACTTTTTGTTATAGAGTTGATGTCTAAACCCCTATGATTTGCTATTGTTATTGTTGCTACTATGTTAAAAATGTTGAAGCATGCCTTAATGTGGCTTTTGACCTCTTTATGGATGTTAAGCATGTTTGGTTGCTTGCGAAATCTTGCCTAGATGATTTTTAGCCTTGTTGTACGTTGACTTGCTTTAAATGAGTATTTCTTGGTTGCTTTAGGCTGTATGCATGATTAGATGTTGATCTAATGCTTGCATAAAATGTGCAGGTTAGTCCCTTTGTGCTAAAAATTGAAACCTGTTGTCTCTTTGTGTAGGGCGTATCGATACGCTCAAGGGCAGTATCGATACGATCCCTTGTTTAAGCCTAGCGTACTAATATGCGGGGGCATATCGATACCCACCTTTCTTTATGGAAATCTGAGATTTTGACAAGAAATTGGGGTATCGATATGTGTCTCAGGCGTACCGATACAGTCATAGGGTTGACTTTGAGAATATGATCGTTAGAAGCGTACCGATACCAGCTTTGGAGGGTATCGATACGGACTCTCAAAGTTGACTTTGGGGGAGTTTGACCGTTGAAGGCGTATCGATGCGAGTCCTTGGCGTATCGATGCGAGTCCTTGGAGGGTATAATGACTTTGAGAATCTGATTCGCTTTGTTCATTTCTGTGTTTGCTCTTCCTTTGTTTGCTTTTCTCACATAGGTTCAAACAAAACATTTAGACAAGATTAAAAAAATAAGGTTGCTAATCAGAGTGACACCTTAACGGGTTTCTCTTCGGTTTTCCCCGTGTAACTCGTTCGGTTTGATCTGGTGACTAGGCCGGGACAAGAGAGTTACATTGTTTTAGTGGGAGGTGAAAATAGGAAATAGACACAAAGATTTATAGTGGTTCGACCTTCTAACAAACACCTAAATCCACTACCTTAGCTTCCCACTAAGGATTTCAACAAATTCACTCTTGAATTTCTCCCCTTTTTCTAGGCTAAGGAGGCGACCTTTACACACTCAAAGCGTTCTAACCCAAAGCTTGAGTAAACCCTCTTTACAAGAGAAATTCTTAAGCAAACTAGAAATCCCTCTAAAAGGTATTTGTTTGCACTATGAAGCTCTCACCCAAAACCTAAACACTTGAGAAAATGTAACAATGTTTAGCTCACTAGTGTTGTCTATACAAGAAAATGAACAATTAAGCTCTAAGACGAATTCTTGATCATTATGTTGTTTACAATTGAAGCATTAGTCTTCTCTTGATGCTTGGAGGTCCGTTTTATACTCCTAATTGAGTTTGTAGTCGTTGAGGACCGTTGGGGTTGTTTTGGAGCCGTTGGAGACTTTATTTCCCACTATCAATGATGTTCTGCAGTCGTCCGTTTCGAAACAACCGAACCTGTTTCGGAACGCCCTTCTTCAGAACTATCCCATTGAAGCCTGATGCAGCAAGCCGTTTTGAAACGCCTCTGGTCGTTTCGAAACACTCTTGATCCATATCGAAACAGTAGCAACCCCGTTTTAGAACGGGTGACAGTTGAGTTGCAATTTAAAAAGTCGTTGGAAAAATAGTCGCTGGGGAGGTTTTGACCATTGGGCGTATCGAACACCAAAGGGGTGTTTCGAAATGAGGACCCTCCGTATCAAAATGGGCAAACTCTGTTTTGGTACGAGTTTTGGCAGTTTCAAAATGTTTCAATACAGGTCCCCCTGTTTCGAAACGGTTACCTTGAAAAGTCTGGTTTGGTTACTTAAAAACGTTTTAAACCTTGTCAAAACTATTTAAAACATCCACAAACTTATATTCAAGTTGTTTGGACTTAAAGGCACTTTTGAAATCTTTTCAATTTAATCCAAAACTATTTTTCAATTATTATATCAAAACATTAGTTCTTCAATCTCCCATTTTTTGATATAATAAAACCAACTTGAAAAATTGTTTGAGATTCTCCCCCTTCAAGTTTAAAAAAGAGATTTCAAAAATTAAAAGAAGTTAAAGCTCCCCCTTATTCTTTTGAAAAATCAAATTTTCAAACCATTTCTCTCCATTTTTGTTATATTAAAAAGAATTTAAACAACTTTAAGTTCAAAATAACTTAAGAGGTTAAAAAATTGAAACAAATAAGAATTTTGGTTTTAAAATGGCTCCCCTTACTCAAGCATCATTGTTAGGCTTAACAAATAATCCAAGACTTTAAAACGAAAATTAGATAACCAAAGATAAAAGAAAATAAAAGCTATAAGCTTAGAGGTTACCCAATTTCTTCACTTGTGTTACTAGAGCATTTTCATGTCTTTGCATTTCTTCACATTGCTCCAACACACCTACAAAAGACATTCACTTGATTTTTGGTATCTAAATAATCCTAAACACTTGAGCAAATATAACAATGTTTAGCTCACTAGTGTTGTCTATACAAGAAAATGAACAATTAAGCTCTAAGACAAATTCTTGATCATTATGTTCTTGACAATTGAAGCATTAGTCTTCTCTTAAATCTTGGAGATCCCTTTTATATTCCTAATTGAGTTTGTAGCCGTTGAGGACCGTTAGGGTTGTTTTGGAGCCGTTTGAGACTTTATTTCCCATCATAAATGTTGTTCTGCATACGTCCGTTTCGAAACAATCTGTAGAGCCCGTATTTTGTCCGGGTATACGTATATATATAATAAATAAATCCTGAATAGAATTAAATAAATAAAGTGGCCCAAAAGTCTAAGCATCCAATAAATAGTCCAATTTCCATTTACATATATAAATCCCCTTTACAATACAAAATGCCCAATTCAGGCTCAATCCTTATATCCAAATATGCCAAACAAACACAAAACCTATTTTTTTCTTCTTTAGCCCGCCAAAAATTGGCCACATGGCAACTCCTTATTCGCCCGTTGCCTTTCACATGGATTAAGCCTTGCTTTGGACCCAGCTGGCACGCTAACGTCAGCAAATTTGACCCATATAAATATGGAGAGAGGGAAAATGTTAGGCCAATGATTACCACATCAATTACTTCCATTAAATAATAATAATAATAAAATAAAACATTAATGAGAGGAGAGAGTATATCGGGAAACCAAACTGTTTTTGGGAGGCTAATCGTCGTAGGGAAGCTCATCGAACGCCGGAGACTCGATCGTCATCATTGCCGGAGCGACAACAACATCGCCGAGAACATCATTTTGCCGTCACTGAGGTAAGATTCTCTTCGATCTCTTCATTTCTTGCAAGATAATACAAAAATTGGGTATTAAGTAAAAAATAGTAATTAAATAAGCAAAAGCTTGATCGAAAAACAAAGACGACGACCGTAGAGTATTGAGCTTTGTCGGAGTTGAAAACGAGTGGTTGAGTGTCCGGTTCTGGTAGTTTAGGATCTAGGACGGGAGAAGATGGACCAATTCTATTGAATCTGGGTAGATCTAGAGGTTTAGGGTGGAAATCACGAAGAACAAGGGTTTTTAAGGTTTCGACACGGCGGCTGGAAATCACCTCGCGACGGTGACTGGTCGCCTGAGGCAAACCAAACGGTGGCTGGAGTAGGGATGATGGCCGGAAAGGACGACCGGAGCCTGATCGAAGTTGCAGCGGTGATCGGAAACTTCCCGGTCAGTGATTGGTGGTTTAGGTTGTCGGAGAAGATGATCGGAGATGAAGGCCGGTGACCGGCGTTGCCTTCGACGGTCCGTAAACAACATGGGTTAGGGTTTCGATAGTGGTTGTGGATCGAAATGGGTCAAAGAAAAAAAAGTTTAGTTTGAGTTCATGGAAATTTGTGGGTTTGATCTTAAAAAACATTAAGGGGAAAGAAGAAATTAATGATATGCATAGATTTTTAATTAAATTAATTAATAGAGCCTAATTAAAGTTTACTTAAAAAAACAAGACAATAATTGGTCATGCATTAAACCTTTTATGTTGAGGTACATTTTGAATATAAATTGAACTGTCCTAATACATCCATAATTATATTCGTCCAAATGTATTTCTTACAAAAGGATACCCCCATTCGGAATAAAATTATTTTACAATTAAAAGTTGTAATTAATTCAAATTAATGTTCCAAATGCCAAAATGCCACGTGTAATTAATGAGGTATCGATAATGGGTGTTTGTAGGGGTGCTAACCCTTCCATACACGTAACCGACTCTCGAACCCGAACTTTTCAAAAAGAATCTCTGGTACGTTTTTATGGTGTTTGGCCCACCAAAGTGGCCGGTGGAGACTCCAAAACAATTTTTAAGCAAATAAAAGAGATTTTGATTAAAAATGGAAAATTAATTAATCACAAGATAGAATTGGTTAAAACCCCGATTTTTTTGAATTTTAATCGCCATGCTGTTTTTTCCAAACATAAAAAAGAGTTTTCAAAAAACGGTCGCGACACAATCGAACCCGTTTCGGAACGACTTTCTTCAGAACTAGCCATTGAAGTCTGATGTAGCAAGCCGTTTCAAAACGCCTTTGGCCGTTTCGAAACACTCTTGATCCGTATCGAAATGGTAGCAACCCCGTTTCGAAACGAGTGACAATTAAGCTACAATTTAAAAAGCTGTTGGAAAAATAGCCGTTGGGGAGGTTTTGACCATTGGGCGTATCGAAACACCAAAGGGGTGTTTTGAAATGAAGACCCTCCGTATCGAAACGGGCAAGCCTTGTTTCGGTATGAGTTTTGGCAGTTTCAAAAAGTTTCGATACAGGTCCCCTTTTTCGAAACGATTACCTTGAAAAGTCTGGTTTGGTTACTTAAAATCATTTTAAACCTTACCAAAACCATTTAAAACATCCAAAATTTTATATTCAAGTTGTTTAGACTTAAATACACTTTTGAAAACATTTCAATTTAGTCCAAAACTAATTTTCAATTATTATATCAAAACATTAGTTCTTTAGGATCATAAACACAATTTCGATTATTGATGGAGAAATGTAAGTTTTAATTTATTTTTTAGTTTGTTATTGTGTTATTTTATAAATAAATATTAGGGTAGTTAGAATTTAATTGGTGATTTTTTATTTTTTTAGAATGGGATGGAACATTGTCTTTATCATTCGAATGATGAATAGACCAGACCCGCTTTTAGAAGAATATATCTCGAAGTCAAATTTCTGCACATATCCAAAATCATTGAAGGTGTAAAATTGGATGTTGTTTTGATCAACGCTCTTGTAGAGAGGTGAAGGCCAGAGACACACATATTTCACCTTCCGTGCGGCGAGGCGACTATGACTTTGGAAGACGTTTCACATATTCTCGGTCTGTCGGTTGATGGATAGACTATTAGCGGTCACATGAGGCATGGCCTGTGTTTGGAGTTGTTAGGGGCTGTGCCAGACAGGCTAGACGGTGGCCGTGTGTTTCTGAGATGGCTGCGGGAAAATTTTAACCATTTACCGAATGACGCGAACGAAGATGTGAAGAAGATAAAAAATACTATTTTTTGTGAATATTAATGAAATAATTAAACTTTCATATGTTAATATATATTTTTCTATCGTAAGCATATGTTCGCGCTCATATTTTACAAATAATCAGCGAGATATTGGTGTATGACAAATTCCGCAACAAAGTTCACATATTGTGGTTCCGGTATTTGCAGGATTTTGATGATGCCGATAAATTGAGCTGAGGATCGGCAAAACTCGTGTTTCATCTCTATTTTTCGCGGAACTCGCGTCCTGTTAGGCGCGAGTTTTTTTATTGAATATTTAAGACACCAAGGGATAAAACAGGCCACATCAGATAGATCTCGCATTTGGCGGAGCACGAGTTTTGAATCGTGTCTACTGAAACTAGGGGTGTGCAAAAAAACCGAAAAACTGAAACCGATTCCGAAACCCGAAAAAATCGAACCGAAAAATTGGTTAACCGAACCGAAAAATTCGGTTTCGGTTCGGGTTTTTATTTTTAAAAAGAAACCGGTTCGGTTACGGTTTACAGTTTTGGGATAAACCGGGTAACCGAACCGACCGATTATATAATATATATTATTATATTATATGTTATTTTATTATTTTATATTAAAAAATAAATTTTATTTTATTTTCTCATTCCCTAAAAGTAAAACCATAATTTTATTTTATCAAGTTTAAGTGTTTAACTTGTTAGTATTAGAAAATATAATAATATCATGTGTCGATTTTAAAAAGTATGTACTTTTTTCTAACATATTATTAAAATTTATATTTTTAATAAACAAAATAAAAAACCGTTACCCGAACTGAACCGAACCGAATTTTTCGGTTAACCGACTAAACGGTTAACCGGTTGAATAGATACGGTTTAGGATCGAGAATTTAGTGACCCGAACTTATCGGTTAACCGAAATAATTTGCTAATGGTTAACCGAACCCGGTTTTGCACACCCCTAATTGAAACGTGAGTCGTCATTACGTGAACCGAATGTGAGATTTTTCCAAATAATTTCTGGGGTATTTTTCTAATTTTTTTCCAAAAAAAAAATTCAACCAAAATTGCCTAGTAATGGATTATATAATATTTCAATATAAATTCTATTTATTTTCTTGTAAATATTAAGCAAAAAAGCACTAATTTACTTCAACTGACACGTCTACTCACGAGTCACGTGTCGAATTCTTGTTCTCTGTTAGTCTGTTATGGGCAAGCAAAAAATTTCCCAAATTCGTCCAGAAGATTTTGAATTCACATACAAATGCAAAATCCCAATTTTCTAATCCCCCTTTTGTTTTCGCTAGCAATCCCGATTCTCCTCCTCAACAATTTCTCCGCCGAATCAACCTTCTGCCCTGACTCAATGGCGACAACCACCACTTTGGGCGGAGTCCGCCCTTCCCAGGGATCCCAAAACAGCGCCGAGTTCGAGAACCTCGCTCGCTTTGCCGTCGACGAGCACAACAAGAAAGAAAATGCGATGGTCGAGTTTGTGAGGGTTGTGAAAGCAAGCGAGCAAGTGGTGGCTGGGACGCTTTACCATTTGACGGTGGAAGCCCTTGACGCCGGAAAAAAGAAGCTTTATGAGGCCAAAGTTTGGGTTAAGCCTTGGATGGACTTTAAAGAACTGCAGGAGTTCAAACATTCTGGTGATGCCGATGGTTCCTCTTCTTTCACTGCTTCGGATCTGGGTGCCAAGAAAGGTTGTTCATTCTCAGCTTTTTTTTTAATTACTTTTTTTGCAGTAAATTACTGGGTTTTCTTTGAAATGAAGATCCATTGGTTGCTGAAATTGGATTAAAATAGTAGAAATTAAATTTTGAGATGTGTTTTTTGAATAATTGTGGAAATTTTGTTTTTGGAATAGATTACGGATAATTATTTGATACACTGAAGGTGAGAATTTTGATCGAAATTACTAGGTTTAGTAGTTTAAAATTTAATGTTTGTGAATAGAATTTAGAGTTTAGGGAATTAGGGTTAGAATTTAGGGTTTATGGGTCCTCCACATATTACCTTGAAACCTAACCTCCAAACCCTAAATCCTAACACTAACCCTTAAATTCTAACCATTACCCCTAAATTTTAAACCCCTACTCTCTACCCCTAAACTGAGTGAAGTGTAATTATTTGATACACTGTTGAAACTAAACCTTTCTACAAGCACCTTAGTTTTAGGGTTTATGGACTTAGTTTTGGGTGTATGGTTTAGGGATTTAGATGTATGAGTTTAGAATTTAGGGATAGTGGTTAAAATTTAGAGTTGAGGTTATAATTTAGGGTTTATAGGTTAAAACTTAAATCTTACCATATTACCCTAAAAATTAAACACAAATCCCTAAATCCTAATTTCTAACCCTAAACCCTAATTTCTAACCATCATAAATTCTAAATCCATACACCTAACCCCCTAAACCCTAATACCCTAAACTAAGTCCATAATCCCTAAAACTAAGGCCCTTGTGGAAACATTTTGTTTCCACCGCCTGTGTATAAGATAATAGTCCTAGATTAAATATGAACCTTTAAACATTAGGGTTTTTATTGATTGTATGTAAATATACAACACTGGTAGGGAATTAAATATAGTTACTCTTTTTGACATAGTAATATAGTCTTACGTATAGTTTCATTTGAAACTTTATTGACAATTTATCTTTAAATCATAATCAGATGTCCCTGGACCAATGCTGCAAGCTGTGGCTACAAACGATCCCGTAGTTCAGGATGCTGCGAATCATGCTGTGAAGAGCATTCAACAGAGATCCAATTCCCTGCTGCCTTATGAACTTAAAGAAATCGTTCATGCCAACGCCGAAGTAAGCACCAAACAACCATTCCTATTTCCTTGTATCGTTGCCGTGTTTTAAATGTTTGGTTGTTTGATGTGATAGGACAGGAAGTGAGTACATATGTGATTTGGATATTTAAACTGCATCCCATGTAATGTGGTGTATCTTACAATAGTTAGAGCATATATTCTCCATATCCGGATATGGGTATAAGAATATAACCTTCAAGGACTCCAAATGCCTGTGTTAGTCTATAGTCTATACTGACGTCCGGGGTAGATTGGGTTAGTTGTTGTATATGTTCGATTGAAAATATGTCATATGATGTTTTACAACGGTCTCCTTTTTTGATAACTGTTTTATAAGCATCTCTACATGCTTATTTCTTTCACATTTTACGAAGAATGGATATATTACACAGACTCTTCATTTTGTGTTGAACACCCGTGTACATCATCTCTGTTCAACCCATATCATTACATTGGTTTGAGAAGATGACCATTCAAAGATTTCTCAGTTACATGGAAAAACTTAGAAACGTTGTACTTTGTTCTGATACACTTGTGTATTTGGCACTCATACCCGAGCCCAAGTAACATAGAAGAATGGTCTCATTTCAGTTTTTGGTCTCCACACAACGAGCTCCTGGTTCGTCATCATTTTTCATTGTGAAACTCTAGATTCTGCTTGAAAATTTTGTTCACCTTTCAAGGTGTTCAGGATTTCCTTCAACTATCCAATATTGTTCACAATCAATCACACTTATGGTTGAACAACAATCTTAAACTCTATTCTTTGCGGAAGAGATTGCGGTTTCATTTGGGTGCTAAGTGTTTTAATTTGCAAATAGGTATTGGAAGATTTTGCGAAAATCAACATGCTTCTCAAGTTGAAGAGAGGAGAAAAGGAAGAGAAGTTCAAGGTGGAGGTACACCATAAGAGCGAAGGGACTTACCATCTGAACCACATGGAGCACGATCACTCTTGAAAGCTAATGTTAACGGTAAATCATTAGAATTCAAATCTACAACTTATGATATGATTATAAAAATAGATTCATGTGCTCAACTTTACTCTTTTGTCGAACTTATGTTTGTAAGAATGTCTATCTTTATAGGAATGTTGCTGATATTCAGGAAAATTACGGTATGATTATAAAAATAGTCTGACCCTCGCATCATGTGCTCACCTTTACTCCTCTGTCAAACATGTGTGTGTAGGAATGTTTATCTTTATATGAATGTAGCTAATCTTCGGATTATGTATCGACCTCTTGAAACACGGTGTTCTTCTTTGCAGTTTCTTCTTAGTGCTATGGACTATGTTTACTTGCGTTGTTTCGATTTTTTTTTTACATTTTTCTCTCATTCAGACACATCTTTATAAGAATCTAGCATTTCCTAGGAATCCTCCAGAACTACTTACCCTTTCTCATCTTAATTTTCTTCATCCTCATCCGCATCCAACCTTTTGCCGAGCGTGATCGGAAACATATGACCAATTGAATCTTTTTATATGAACTGAAAACTGAGGAACAAGAAGGAATCCAGTCCAGTTCTGACAATATTATACTGATGATCCTCGTTTCTTGAATTCCCTTACAATCGAGTCTAGATGAATAAAAGAATTAATTGTATTATTTAAAAATTGGCTTAATTTAATACATAATTTGGTACTTGAATTTTACATTTTTAATGTGATATGTGTTTCTGTGTTCAATTTTATAGTTAAATTTGGCAAATGTGACACTCGATACCAAATTTGGCACTTTTTTCTAAGCTACATCCAATAGAACCCTTATGAAAAACAAGGAAAAATCAATTTAACTCTTAATAATGAAACAACAGTTAACTAGGAATGAAGGGTTGATTGTTTTTTTTTCTTAAGTGCTCAATTGAGTGCATATTAGAAAAAATTGTCAAATTTATGTATCAATTGTGCAATATTTGTTAAGTTTTTGTTTAGAATAAAGTCAAAAATAACCCCAACGTTTGATTTTTTTAGTCACATTAGCTCTTATTTTTTCTTTTTTGTGCAGATAAAACCTGTACTTTCATTTTCGATGAAGTTTTATAAGGGGTTTGGAAGATTTACTCTAGGCCCATTGGGCGTAAGAGCTTATAGAAAGACTCCCCTAGGCTTATTGGGCGTAGAGGATGTTATAGGTTCATAAGGGCTTACCAGCGCTGAGCCTACAGATCTTCAATCATATCCCAAATAATATCCCAAATAAAATTAGTTGTTATCCGGTAAATAATTATATAAAAAAATAGATATCAAATATAATTTTATATTAGAAGATATATGTCATATTTATTTTTGTATCAAAAGACATATATCAAATATATATTTGTATTAGAATGCAAAAGCCAGAGATTGCTTTCATTTCAAATAAAAATGTCATACTTTTAATTCAGAGCAAATAATATTAGTTTAAAACAGAGAGAATATTCATGGACACATGAAACACAGTATATGGTCCCATTTGACACTCAGAAGCCCTTGATAATCATAGAAAGGAGACAGAGAACTATAGTCCATTCTATATCAATTTCAGAATCAAGGACCTAATTCGAAAGAATTTGATAGATATGAACTTCATCCATGTATTCGAGAATTATACATCATGATCATTCAGAATTTTTGTTGTATCATAACTACGCATGAATTCAGATATATCAAGACAAATTTTTGGGAATCCGGATAGATCAGAATCAGTCAAGATTTCAAATTTATTAGGGGAGTTTCAGTCAATTTTGCTTATAAGGCCATTTTAGTCATTTTAACACTCAAAGGCAATTTTGTAGTTTAACCCTAATAGGGCAAGTCAAAAATTTTTTGTACTGAAGATTGCTGACGGCTTGCTATACTTTCAAGTCTATTCCATTAACTACATCTCTTTAATGCATTACATACCAAGCATTCAAATTGGTACACCTTATCTGTGTTCAATATTTAGTTCTGGTTGTGTTGTACATCTGAACAAATCATTGTCACATATTATCTCAGAACAAGCCTCAAAAGTTTGAACATAGATTTATGCAGTATTTTTTTATTTTTATTAAAGTGTTAAGAATGAACGATATACATAAGTTATGCCTCCAATCCATATGGGCATTACGGCGGATCAAAATTTTTAGAATTTTCAAGCTTTCACATATCTCAAGTTACATAGGTATTTTGATCATTTAAGTATTCAATGGTGTTTTAGTCATTCAGATACTTTAAAAAATTTATTTATTCCAGAACTCAAGGGTTTATCCATCATTCCAGTTAATTTGGAAACTTTGTGGTTAAAGATACTTCAACCTTTTTGGCCATTACGATCATTCACAGCCTTATTGGTATTTCTAAACTTTTTTAGTCATTTTAATCGATTCAATAGTTTATGTCATTTTTAATTCATTCATACTTACAGAGAACTCTTAGAAAATTTATCCTCATAGACTTATTTCAAATTCAGGAAAATCCAAGTGTTTTTCATTCTCAGAGTTATAAATCTTATTACTGGATTTTTCCAAGTAAAATGAGGTTTTCTGACGAGTCAATTATTTTACTATATCAAGTGTAAATTCTTAGATCGCTTTATTGTCATGGGTATTTTAGTCATTCTCACACCTCAAGGGCATTTCCGTCATTTCTTAACTTAAATTTTAGAAATTAAATCATAACAAGCAAAACGAAATTTAAAGCA
Source organism: Hibiscus tridactylites (assembly GCA_958450335.1). Lineage (NCBI taxonomy): Eukaryota > Viridiplantae > Streptophyta > Magnoliopsida > Malvales > Malvaceae > Hibiscus > Hibiscus tridactylites. Next base: position 11,675,016 of record OY288281.1, on the reverse strand, counting down.
TTACGGTCTTATCAATTATTCTTGAATTTTGGAAGTTCTTTTAGGTCACACTCATCTTTCTAACCGAGCATTTTAGTCTTAACTAGTTTACTACCCCTGTTTTGTAATCGATTAGGCATTAACAGAATTGACCATACGCTTAAACATGATCATGCATGCATTTATCGGATACCACTATGTTTCATAAAGCATACAATAGGTAGTAATGTATTACCTCAGCTCCGAGCTACAACAGTCGATTCATTATACTGCATTCGATTACACTCGAACCTGAATTCGACGTCCCTCAACATCTCGGATATAAGGACCTGTGAATACTTTCAATTGCACAAATTTTAAATTTAGTCCTTATTCACATTACTCTTAACTAAATAATTGAATACATAAGCACAATCGAGTTTAAGGTTAAATTCAGAGGCTTTTCGGTTAAAATTTTGCGAAACAACTTCAAAATTGGACTCCGAAAGTCGAAAACATAAAAGAGGGGTTTTCGAAAAAGTTGACTTTTGGTCAAAGCCAATGCTGACATCATCATCGGTCAACACTGACATCATTAGTCAACTGGTCAATGGTCAACCGAGTTGACTCGGATGGGTTGATTCACTGAGTTGACTCAGACGGGTTGACTCAGACCAAGTCAACGGGTTAACGGGTCGGGCAGACGAGTCAGGTCAACGGGTCAAACTTTGGTTTCGGGCTTGGGTCTTAGGTCGGTTTAAACCGGTTTAAACATTGGGCCAAAAGGAACCGACCCATTTACCCTTATCACACAACTGCCAGTAGGTCACTGGAAAAGGTCGTCGAAAGCTCTCAAATGCACTGATTATGCCAGAAAACAAAGAGTATCAATCCCACATGTAACACCCCAAAAATTCAAGGTAAAAAAAATATAATAATAATAATAACAAATTGGAAATTGTGGTTGTCGGGGTTTGAAACCGCGTCTTTTAGCTTTGTGGATGAGGGCTTTTACCATCAAGGCCAAGACCTTTCTTGGTTTAAGTTGTCTCGGGGTTAATTTTAAACTATACCCGTAGAGTATAGCCAATAATAATTTAAAACAGACCATCGATTCGTCTACCCTTTATTTTTGGGTGTCTATTCGAATTTGAAGAAAACAGAAACAAAAATTTCCAAAGGCTTCTAAACTCCCCGACCGCCACCGCCCTTGCCATGCTCGACCTCCGCCACCGTCGGGCCGTGGCGTGCACCGCCAGCACCGGCGTGACCGTCACCCTGCTCTGATCGTGACCCAGCCCTCCATGCGCAGTGATGTGCCACCATTCGCCGTGGATAGCCGGTTGAAGTCCGTCAAAACCCAAGTGTCGCCCTTCCTTTTTTTCGTTGTTTCCGGCCATCCTCGCCGCCCGTTCGTGTCACGGCTACCAGATCTGGGTCCCCCACGTCACGACGGATAAAACTCAGTTAACCGATCATCCGTTCGACACCGGTAAGACGCTCATCGGAGCTTCAAGCTTTCCGGCGATATTTTGGCAATTTCGGTAACTTTCGACATGATTCCAGCCTGTTTCATGTTTCTAATGGATGGGTTTCGTTATGGGTTTGATAAAACACCTTTTTCTGGCAGATTCGACGCAAAAGGCATCTCCGGCGACTACTTCGGCGACCGTCCGACCACCAGAAACCCATAGGGTAAGTGTTGAACCGGCCCAATTAGTTAACCGGTTCAAGCCCAAGCCCTTCTCGGCCCAAACCGAACCAACCTGGTCCAAATTGGTCTAAACCCGGTCCAAATCGGTCCAACCCGAGTCCGACCCAACCCGTACCCGTACTTGACCCAAACCCGTATTCGACCCGACCCGTATCCGAGCCCAAACCATCTACCGAGTCAACTCAGCCCGAGTCAGCTCAGTGAGTCAGCCGAGTCAGCTCAGTAGGGATGGCAACGGGGCAGGGCGGGGCGGGTTTTTGGCCGCCCCGACCTATAAATTACTATACCCAACCCCGCCCCGCCCCAAATTAAAATAATAATTTACCCGCCCCGACCCGCCCCGATATAATAACTCTTAAACCCGACCCCGCCCCGACCCGCCCCGAAAAAAAAAATTAATCTTCGTCGACGATAAATGTTAGATTCGACCAATCTTCCACCACAATCACAAATTATGGTTTCAAGGGACTTCAAACTTATATAAAAAATAAAATAAAACCAATTTTAAATTATCCACGTGTTAAACTACATATTTAAAAGAGTAAACTTGAATCATTGACCGTTAGAATCGAATATATTAAAACTTGAACAACATCTAACAAAATTTTACAAAATGTACGAACCAAAACAAAAACAAAAAATAGCTTAAAACACATAAAAGTGTTTAAATATAATGATATATTTTTTTATAAATATAATAAAAATATATATAAAAATATATCGGGGCGGGGAATTTCTAGCAAATACCCGAACCCGCCCCGCCCCGCCCCGACTTCATGCTTTTCCTGCCCCGCCCCGATCCCCGAAATTTTAGAAAAAATACCCAGTCGGGTCAGGTTGGGGCACCTCGGGTCGGGTCGGGGCCGGGTATTTTTGCCATCCCTACAGCTCAGTGAGTCAACCGAGTCAACTCAGTTGACTGCTGACGTCAGCGTTGACTCTGACCCCGTTGACCGTTGACATGCTGACGTCATCATTGACTTTGACCGTTGACCAAAAAGTCAAATTTTCCGAAAACTCCTATTTTATGTTTTTCGACGTCCTGAGTCCGTATTTGAAGCCCGTTTTGCAAAATTTTAATCCGAAAGCCTCCGAATCTGACCTTGAGCCCGAACTTGTTTATGTACTTAATTATTGGATAAGAGCTTGTGAGTAAGGTCTGATCTTCGAATTTGTGTAACTGAAGATATTCTCGGTCCCTTGGATGCAATGTCGAGGAATGTCGAATTCGAGTTCGAGGGTATTCGAATGTCGTATCACGAATTGATTGATGTAGCTCGGAATTAAGGTAATACACTACTACCCCTTGTATGCTTTATGAACATGTTGATATTGGGTTACACATGCATGCTTATGATGACGTATACTGTAAATTCTGCTTAAATTGAATCAGATTCGAGCAATAAGTATGGATATTAATAAGACCAAATTATCCGAATAATATTACTAATGTGCTAACAGTATCAGAAGTTCTAATAGTTAAATTCAGTTAATCCGCAACTCAATCAACAGTGTGTAAGAATCGAGGCCCAGGATATGGAGTGAGATATTAATTATGAAATTACGAAAATGCCCTTGTAGCATAAGTATAAAGGAAATGACCTAAAATCTGCATTCGGCCTGATTATGCAATTTACACTACCCAAGATGTAGGTTTTAATGGAAAGACTTCGGCATCATTATGCAATACGTGTGATACAAACTTGGATAATCCCTCAAACTCTGTATAACACATGAATGAGAATTCTCTAGTAATATTGTTGAAATCCTGAGTCGATCCTTATGACGGTAATGCGTGAATTAAATGAGAATGATCGTAATGACCAAAAAGACGGTAATGCCCTTGAGCACCGAAATGTCTGATTAATTTGAATGACGTTATACCCTCAAGTTCTGTAATGAATGAATCGTCTGTAAAGGGTCGGAGAGTTAGGACGACTTAATCTCGTTTGAGTACGTGAATAATGGAGGTACCAAATGGTAATTCAGAAAGAAATAGTAAATTTATCTTAATCTAAAATAACCGAAATACCCTCCTGAGTTAATCGATAACTATGTATTTGACGAAATTCTGGATTAGTTAATAAGACTTAAATAGCTAATGTTCCTTTAAACTGTTGAGAAATACGACACGTGTATGCCCATTGCTCACCATATCAATGTAAGGTAGGAAGATCCGCATAAATTGTATGTTCGACTGCTCAAAGTTAAACCGTATAGTAAAGTATGAGGGCGACTGTTCAGACATACAATACAGCCAGTGTTAAGTTCTGATGCACGCAAATTACTCACATTTGAACGTTGGTAAGTATTGTCAAGTTGGGTTATGCCGCATTAAACAATTCTGGAGGTATGATAAATTGTTAGAGCCCATGAGAATTATAACTTTCGTTCTGATATGATTGTGTCATAGTATAAAATTTGTCATGACAATCAAATAACTAAAAGGCCATGATAGCCTAAATAGTCGGAACATCACTGAAAATATCTAATAACTTAAAAGACTTTAATTTAGAAATTCTTGAATGCCCGATTAGAAAACTAACGAGCAAATATGATATCCGAGTTCTGTGAACCATTGCTTATTCAATGTTGGTATAAATTACCAAAATGTCCATATGTGATAAAATAACCATAATGCCCTTGTAGGCTTATATGACTAAATAACTCATGATGCGTCTAAACTCTCAAAGATCTTAATGTATCACCTCCTGAATATCTGGGTTAAACCGTTAGTATGAACCCTTTTTAATAGGGGTCACGTTTCAGAAATTCGTTCAAATTATCAAAAGTTTAATATGTCCCATTCCGTAAATGCCAAGTATCTCCAAGAAAAGATCTGTCCCACCTAGTGTGTTCCATGTGTGATATATTCTGTTGAATGGATTGTATAATTATTTAATCGTGAATAATATTATGTTTGATGAACTTGATATATGATGGCATTCTCTTCCTACCTGATATATGTCTGCCCAATCTGTATATTTGGTATGTGATCGTTTGATCTGTAATGATATTGTCTGACTGTTTGATGAGTTTGTTAGCATGATCTGTTAGTTTGACCTATGATGGTACAATCTGTTTGCATGATGAATGCTGAAAATGTCTGCTATGTTCAATAGTATGCCAATTTATCTGTCAAAAGCATGAATTCTTCCGTTTCTGATGTTCTGAATAAAATATATCTGTCACATGTATTCTGTTACCCATGTCTGGAATCTGAACACTAATTACTATCTGGGGTATACTGTTGGGTTATGTTATGAAGTCTCTATTGGTACAACCCTGATCAAGCTGGTAAATCCTTATGAACTCAAGGTCTCCCCTTGAGTGGCACCAATGCCCATCGGGCCTAGGGTAAGTCCTTATGGACTCAAGGTCTCTCCTTGAGTGGCACCTATGCCCATCGAGCCAAGGGTAAGTCCTTATGGACCTAAGGCATCCCCTTAGGTGGCACCTATGCCCATCGGGCCTAGGGTAAGTCCTTATGGATGCAGTTCTGGGGGACTGCATATTGGTGTAAGGTTGGAGGGTAATTATTAGTAAACCTTTGTATGTACTTGAACATTTGCATTGAATTGTTATGTGTTCTCATGATATGATTGGTATGCATTTATGCATGTTTGATATGCACCTAATTGGGACACACTAGACATTAAACTCGTTGTTTCCATCTTTGTAATCTATCAACTTGTAAAATTCTCATCTGTTACTTGTTGAGTGAATAAAGAACAAGTGTCATTATTCTCAAGTATAACATTACCCTGAAATAACGGAAAGGAATAGAGGACTGTCACTTCTTGGATCATCATGAAAATGTTATACCTACCATATGTCTGCATGAGCTTATAGCATCTTTTGGTAGTTCTGTATTACTGAGCTTTTCCAAGCTCACGCTGTTTTTACCATCGCAGGTTAAAAGAATATAGCATGGTATAATGTTTGACATCAGTGTTCGGAGTTCCTTCGACGTTGCTTCTGGAGTACAGTACTGTATAGTTAGGGGGCATGTATGTCATGTATGGTTTCATGTCAGTGTCTGTAAAATACTTTCTAAAATTTTGTTATGTGTTTAAATGATTTCCCGAAATTGTATTTTAAACAGAAGTTGATTTTACAGTTTAATAAGTGTTTTGAAAAAAAAATGTTTTCATGTGTATTTTCACTGTGGGTCGCTCTTGTGACCCTAATGTGACTTCCTAGGATCCGTTGTAACGCATAGGCGGGTCTAGGGGGTTACACCACAATTCAACCGATACGAATACATTTTGAAACAAGCCAGAATCGAGCCGAAAAATTTGTCGAACGAAACAAAACCGATGAAACGGTGACGTAACTCGAATGTAGCCTTGTCGGTATCGAAGAGATGAGTGACCAGTTGGGTTTTGATCTTCACAACATGCCGAGCATGTTGGCGAGACCGACGCGACGAACAGACACAAGGAACAACCAGAATCGAAGTTGGAAACCCGAAGACTCTGACGGAGCTTCAAAAAATCTTCACAGCAAACGGCGGCTGCTATCCGCGAGTGAAAAACAGAGCTGAGGTCGGGGTGGAGCTGCAGTTCTGTTGGTGAGGGCGGTGGCAGCCATGACAATGCGGTGGGCTAGATCAGACGGTACAATGGTTTGGGGAAACATGAAAGTTTTTGGACTCTCTTTGACCTGCCGATTCAAATCCCAAACATAATTTTTTTGGGGCAGATTGATAAAGATTGGGCTTTTGATTATTGCATTTTGATATAGACCCATCAAGAAAAGGTTAAAATTAACCCAAGGCATATATGGACAAAAATGGTATTGGGTCAAACGGTTAAGGCATATGGGTACTGAGCATGGTTCACGGGTTTGAAACCTTCAAGCAACACTCTATCATTTTTTTGCCTTATTAAATTAGGGGTGTTACACGTCTAAGAAAAGTAGGGGTAAAATGGTCATTAAGGAACACCCATTGGACCAAGATATTTTCCACCAAGAGACCTGTGAGAATCTGCAACAAGATTTAGAGGGGGTGATGAAGATATTGAAGACCCAAAAGTCCCAAATTATAGCCCCATGGAGGATGATGAGTAGCAAGCTTTGAGAGCCAAAATAGAACATTTAGAGAGGAATCTTAAAAGCATGCAGGGCTTCCAACAAAAAGACCCCCATCGAGACCCCCGAAGTTACAAGAACGAGCCCCCTGTCTGAAGACATTTTACAACACCACGTGTCCCAAAGCTGATGTACAACGGAAAGAGTGATGCTCATGGCCACTTGTCTCATTTCTTGAATCCCATGGATATGTTCACGGATTCCGATCAAGTCAAATGCAGAACATTTTCAATGACCTTGAGGGACTCCACCCAAGCTTGGTACTTGCAGTTGCCAGCACATTCCATATCAAGCTTCGACCAACTCGCATAATTGTTCATGAGTTTACAGCCAGAAGAGGACAGAAGAGGCCAGCTAGAAAGGTTCTTTGTTTCTCGCCATAGGCAGAACGAGGACGAAATGAAGACTTTCCAGCTGAGGGCGCAGGATGAGAGATGCAACAACTAAGGCACCATGGGCACTATACACATGATAATTGGAATTGACAAAGATTGAAACCAGTCAAGCTCCAAACACAAAGCACACATGCATGGTATAATATTGGTTGCAGTAGGAACAATGAAAAGTGTTGTAAAAATATAAGTTTACCTATTATATTTCAAAGAATCCCACACCTCTCTTTTATGTTATTTGTTTTGTCTTTAAATATAAAGACCTGATATTGAGCTTGTAAGAGAAAAATATAATGGTGGTTGCGCGCACATGAGGTTTGGTCAAGAAGTTCAGTCAAGTTGAAACTGTCAAATTTTCCCATGTGCATGAACTAGAGGCTCAATCTATTATTATTATTTATTTATTATTTTTAAAGTTCGTTTTTAACCATCCATTTTAAAATGAAATTATATTCATTTTAACCATTCATTTTTCTAATTAATCTTAACCATTCATTTCAAATAAAAATATCTTTATTCTTAACCATTCATTTTATTTTTGACCGATTTGCCCTTGACTAATTGCTATTTTTAGATGCCCTTTTTAGGCATGCATGGTACTATAAATACCATGCACATATGCCTTCATAATTCACATCTAAAGTAGAATCATCTACTTACTTTCTTCTTCTTTCTCTTATTTTAAACACCTTTTATAAGTTGAGTATTCATTAGTTCTTTGCTCTTTCTGTTGCCTGCTTTAGCAGAAGTGCTTGTTGAATCCTAGAAGGTACGCTTCACCGCGAAATATCCTTAAGGACAGTGTCTAGTGCACACCTCAAGCAAGTCTTATTTTCAACCCTTTTCGGTTTAACCAAATATTTTTCCTACAATCTTAAGGATATTTTTACCCATTTCCTATTTTAAACCGAAAACCTGCGACCTCTTAACAAAGATTTTCATTGGTGTTGCTGTTGTTGTTACGCTGTCCGTGCAGTACTCTAGTGCGTCTCTTTACAGTCGCGATGTTGTATGTACATCATAATTTAAACTCCGCTGCTAAAATATGTATGTATTGTCTATGCTTTTTTTAGGATACTTTTAGACAATAATTTTATTTATCTATGCTGTAATATTGAATTATTATTCTTATGCCTAATATCTATGCTTACAGAATTTTGTGAGTTGAACTTTAAGCATGATTGAAGTTGGTTACAAACTTAAAATAATATTTTGGAAAAAAAGAAGGGAAAGAAAAATTATTTTATGTGTGGCAGACTCCATAATTGATTGTTGGTATAATGTGAAAGTGCATGTCTAGGATTGATCCTATCAAAGACTTGGTATTTAAGAGTGTGTTTTACACCACCTCTCTTTCATAGGAACCTACCTTGTGCATTATTCATTGACTATGCCCACGATTTTTTTCTCCAATTACGATGACACATTGAGCCACCATATAACTTAGTGCAGAAATTTCAATGAGAAATGATTATCCTGTTAAGCAAAATATTAATTTGGATGAAATAGATGTCGTTAATCCTGTTAAGCCAATTTGGTTAAAACAGACACTGTTAATCCTATTATTTTAAATATCGATTTGGTTGAAACAGATGAAATAATCAAAAAGGGGAAATTCTGTTGAGCCAAATTTTAATTTGGTTGAAGCAGATGAGATAATTTTTGTGACAATTTCTCAAAATTAATATATTTACGAATACAAAAGAGTGGATGATAGACAATGATGCTACTAAGCACATATTTATGTCATACCACCTTACGGAGGAAAGGGAAGAAACTGTCTATCTTAAACACCGTTTGAAACTGCACAAGTATTTGAAGAGGCAAGGTATTATTCAAAGTAAAAAAAACCTTAGCCTAAGTTTCCTCCAAATGTAACGAATCGAGAATATATTCTGTGAAAAAGGGTTTGTAACATGTTTATTCAAAATTATTAGGCATGCTATTTATATTTCTTGTATGATTAAATGTTATGATGATTTATGTGACATATTAATGTGAGAATTTATATTGTTATGTTTGATTTGACATGCTAATATTAATATAATTTGTAAAATGTGTATGTTGGATTTTTTATGTGAAAATGATTAGAGACACCTTAAGTTTATAAAAATTATATGTTATTAAAATATTTTTAAGTGTGGGGGTATTTTACCAAATTTATGCTTCTAGTTCGTAAGGAAAAATAATTGTTTTTAAAGTGTTAGATTGCATGTCCACAACATCATATATGCTTTGTACAATAACATATTCAGTTGAAATAAAATTGTTAAACAAACAATGACTATAATTTATGTCAATTTTAGTAGTGTATTTTCGAGTTATATCATATTTTATTTCAAGAATAAAAGAATGGGTAAGATAAAGGAGATGCTTATTTTGCTTAATGACTATAATGAAAAAGAAATCATAATTTGTGATCTATCTCCTCTTATAAATTGGTGTATCATTAAAATTGCACGCTTGTTTCTTCTAATTTATGAGTCAAACTTATTTGAAACTTGATTGTGAACATAATGATTTGAGAAGATTTGAACGACCTAGAACTGTAAAATTCTTTGAAAGTATTATTTTTTGTATTTATACTTGGCTGAAAATGATACAATTTTTTCTGAATCGATTTCTTCTTACGATGCTTTTCTTTTGAAAAGTGGTTAATATTGAACGTAACTCATTTTTACAACGTTTGTAAATTAGTTTTTTACTTCATAAAACAGAAGTTATCGATTACAAACAAATTTTTTTTACAAAAAAAATTAAGAATAATTATTCTATAAATATATATTGCAAAAGCTTTTACTTAAAACAATATAAATTATCTTGATATTTTTACTCTATTTACAAAAACAAAATTTATTAGAATCTTTTTTTCTAGTTTTAATACAATTTTTTTATCAGCCAAATGGACGTTAAAGTTATTTTTTTGTTACTCAAAAGTATAGTGAACAACCCGAAGAATGCATCGTATCAGGTCGTGAAATCAAAATTTGTAAATTTCTCAAATCATTGTATGTCTTGAAACAAACTTCCAAAGTTGTGGAATGAGAAATTTAATCAAGGGATAAGTGAAAACATGAGTGATTATTTGTTTGTGTTGGTAGCATGTTTATCTTAATAATGTTTTTTGTTTATACCAAACAGATTGACGATGTTTGTGTGATTATTTATTTATGTATTGATTACATGCTTATCTTAGTAATTATTATGTGAGACTGAAAGATATCTTGCTTCAATGAAAAACATAAATGAAACAAATGTCATATTGAGTATTTAAATCATGATGATGTGTGGTAGCAAAATGCTACCACAAGAACATAATGTTAAATTTTTAAGAAGTTTGGATATATTGATACCAAACCTGTAAATACTCATTGTGATGCTAATATTCAAATGAGAAAAATATACATGTGATCATGTTGCTCAATCCAAGAATGTACAAAATTATTAAATTTTGATGCACTTGATGAATTTTACTAGACTTGAGATGACACATGTTATTTCTCAATTGAGTTGATATACACAACTCAAATCATTATTGTTGAGTTGATATGGTAAAGTTAATAAGATATCAAAAGGATATCATGAGTTATGATATTCTACTTAGTGGAGTACCCGTTGTATTAAAATGATAAAATGATGATAATTGAATATCTTATTCACGTGAAATTAGATCTACTAGTGGTTATGTATTCACCTTTAGAGGTAGAACATTATCTTGAAAACTAGCCAAACAGACATTTATAGAAAATTTACTATGAAGTATGCGTTTATTGCATTAGAGTTGGCTAACAATGAAGCTAAGTGGATTCTTCAACTTCTTAGCCTGACAATGAAGCTAAGTGGTAAGAAAATTTCTTAGTCTGTGTAAAGAAGTTAAGTGATAGAAAAACTTCTTAACCTGAACAATAAAGCTAAGTGATCTCTTAGCATGTACTTGAAGTTGAGCGGTTGAAAAAACCCTTATCTTGTATTTCATTAGGCACTAAAATGATAAATTCAGTGTCAATGCATTATGATTGCCAAGTAGCAATAGACATTGCAAAGAGTAAAAACTTTTAAAGGTTAAATTAGACATATTTATCTAATGACATGAGGTAATAAAGCAGCTGTAAAAAGATGAAGTTATATCAATTAATTATGTGAAGTTAGAAATTATTTTGGCCAAATCATTCAGCTAAACCCCTGGGAAGAAAATTAATATGTGAAACATCGAGGGGAAAAGGGACATATGCGAATATAAGAAATCAACAGTGATGGTAACCCAACCTTTGTGATTGGCGATCCCATGAAGAAGGTTCATATGGGTAATAACAAGTCATTGATTGATCTTGTAGAGAAAGCACTACATTATTTTTTGTCCCTTCTTATGGTGTAAATAGTGCTAAAAACTGCAAGGATGGTGAGGGTGAGTAAAACTCTTAATGAAGTTCATAGCCTTTATAGGTGGTGTATTGACCTGCAGAATACACTTGATGACTTGACCTATATAAGTGTGAAGTGGGGCCGCTTCTATGAGATATATGGCAAAGTCTCTAGAGCACTTATGAAAACCAGGCACGCGCATGGCCTATTAGCGCACAACCGCGATAAAGAGCAAGAATAGATATAATGTGATTAATGAGAATGTTAGCTTACAATAATGAGTTATTGGTTCATAGAAACGAGTTTCACCAATTACTCTGTAAGTTATGTCTCATTTTTTTTTAAGTTTTGGTTCATAGTCTGAAAGACATCAGAATAAATACGTTATGTCAGAATACTCAGCTAAACTTTTTTTTTCATTCTTTGAAATATGTGGGGGATTGTTGTAAAAATATAAGTTTACCTATTATATTTCAAAGAATCCCACATCTCTCTTTTATATTATTTGTTTTGTCTTTAAATATAAAGACCTGATATTGAGCTTGTAAGAGAAAAATATAATGGTGGTTGCGCGCACATGAGGTTTGGTCAAGAAGTTCAGTCAAATTGAAACTGGCGAATTTTCCCATGTGCATGAACTAGAGACTCAATCTATTATTATTATTATTTATTTATTATTTTTAAAGTTCGTTTTTAACCATCCATTTTAAAATGAAATTATATTCATTTTTAACCATTCATTTTTCTAATTAATCTTAACCATTCATTTCAAATAAAAATATCTTTATTCTTAACCATTCATTTTATTTTTGACCGATTTGCCATTGACTAATTACTATTTTTAGATGCCCTTTTTAGGCATGCATGGTACTATAAATACCATGCACATATGCCTTCATAATTCACATCTAAAGTAGAATCATCTACTTACTTTCTTCTTCTTTTTCTTATTTTAAACACCTTTTATAAGTTGAGTATTCATTAGTTCTTTGCTCTTTCTGTTGCCTGCTTTAGCAGAAGTGCTTGTTGAATCCTGGAAGGTACGCTTCACCGCGAAATATCCTTAAGGACAGTGTCTAGTGCACACCTCAAGCAAGTCTTATTTTCAACCCTTTTCGATTTAACCAAATATTTTTCCTACAAAAAGGGCAAAATACGTAGATCCTTGGCGAATAGTATTTTTGATGAGGATAACAATGATCCTATTATCGTTACAGCCGTGATAGCATGTTTTAATGTGAAGAGAATCTTGGTGGACATAGGCAAGGAGGTGGAAGTGTAAAGTTGAAAAGCGTTCGAACAAATAGGAATTTCAAATACAGAATTGAAGCCGACAAGTCCATGTATGGTTTTCAACAAACGGCCTATCGAGGTGACGGGGCTTATCCAACTGCCCGTAACCTAGAGCGATGATGACAGTAAAGTTACATGGATGGCTAATTTTTTGGTCCTCGACAACCCATCTGCATACAATGCTATCTTTAGAAGGCCCTTGATGAAGAAAGCTAAGATGATCGCAGCTCCATTCTGTTTACAAGTTAAATTCTCGACACCCTCTAGAGAGGGGCTGATGCAGGCCGACCAGAGGGTCGCAAGACATTGTCATGTCCTTTCCTTCCGGTTAGCCTAAAAACAAGAAGCCCATGACCACGACAGCGGAGGAATTCTCAAACAACAGAGAATGCTCGAGGTTAACGTCCTGAGCAAGACAACGACGATTCTAGAAAGTCTAGACCTCTGGGAGGATAATAAATTAACCAAACCAGAGCCTGTGGAAGCCATGGACAAGTGCCTTTCTTTCTTCAAGGGCTTAAAAGGTCATTTCAAGTGGAAAGATGAATGCCAAAAAGCCTTCCAGCAGCTCAAGTTGGCCAGTCCCCTATTCTAGTAGTACCGAAGGAGGGACAAATTTTGTTCATATATTTAGCAGCCACTGACGAGACAATTGTGACAGTTCTAGTTCAACAAGAGGAAGCAATTCAGCGGCCAATATACTACGTCAATAGGGTCCTCCAACCGAAGGAACAAAGATTCACTAGGACGAAAAAGTTAGTATATGCTCTGGTTATGATAGCCAGAAAGCTTCTCCACTATTTCCAGGCGCACTGGATGGTCGTTCTGACAGACCAACCTTTCAAGGATATACCGAGAAAAGTGGATTTACAAGGACACATGTTGATATAAGGTATAAAGCTTAGTGAATTTGGAATGGAGTACCAACCACGAAGAGCTGTTAAGGCACAAGTTCTAGCTGATTTTGTAGCAGAATGTACATTCAAGGGGGACACAACGAACCCACATGTGAATTGCGCAGTAACGAACGCTGATAACCATTAATCCCAACAAGAACCTCCTTAAACCGTAGAGAGTGATCGGACTCAAGACCCACAGTTCTAGACTCTTCATGTAGACGACTCGGTATCTATTAATGGAGCAGGAGCGGGTGTGATACTAAGTGGACCGAGCAGAAAAGAGGAATGGAAGTATGTGCTCAGTTTCGCATTCACCCTTTCTAACAACGCGACAAAGTACGAGGCCTTAGTGCTCAGTTCCTTTGATCAAATGCCTTAGTGGTAATCATTTTTTCCTATGTTCATAGCCAGCGGTTCCAGTCGATGTGGATTACTTCACAAAATGGATAGAAGTGGAACCGCTGGCTATGAACATAGGAAAAAAATGAAGAGCTTCATGTGGAAGTCCATTTTTGCAGGTTAGGCATTCCCAAGACCGTCATCACAGATCACGGAACTCAATTCCAAAAACAGTTCAAAAAATTTTATGAGGACCACCACATTATATTGGCCCAAAGTTCTATCAAATCCCCACAGACGAATGGTCAAATGGAAGCGGCTAACAAGAAGATCTTGTTGGCGATCAAGAAAAAAAGTCAAAGATACAAAGGGAGCTTGGATAGACGAGCTGCCAGGGATTTTATGGGTGTTGTGAACAACCTCCCACACCAGTACAGGAGAAACACCATTCAATTTAACTTACAGTACATAAGTAGTCATACCAGCTGAAGCTAGCATACCGACACACACGATTACTCACTATGATGCGCAAACGAGCAATGAGACATTACGAATGAATTTGGACATGCTCGAAGAAATCAGAAATGAATCTGAAGTAGCGACCGCAACTAGAAATCAAACAGTTTCTAAATACTACAATTCCAGAGTCAAGAACAAACAATTCCAAACAGGCGATTAAGCTCTGAGAAACTTGGAGGCTAGCAAACTGCCTACCGAAAGAGGGAAGATGACCCTAACATGGGAAGGGCCATACAAGATCCAAAAAGTGATCACGTTTGAAGCATATAAATTCGAGGAGCTAGATGGGAAGGAAGTTCTAGAACATAGAATACCAAGCATATGAGGAAGTTCTACATTTGAGACAAGGCTCTTTGCAACGAGGATTGTTAGGCTGAAACCTTGTAGTGAATATAATGAAATTCCTCAAGATACAAGACTAACAAAGCAAAATAAAGGTTCGCTAGCCACTTCCATGCAAAGTATACATAGTAGAGCGACCACTAAATAAAAGTTCTTTAACCACTTCCAAGCAGAGTGTACATAGTAGAGCGATCGTAAAAATAAAGGTTCGCTAGCCACTTCCAAGCAGAGTGTGCATAGTAGAGCGACTACAAAAGTAAATGTTTGCTAGCCACTTTCAAGCAGAGTGTGCATAGTAGAGGGACTGCAAAAGTAAAAGTTCGCTAGCCACTTCCAAGCAGAGTGTGCATGGTAGAGGGACTACAAAAGTAAAGGTTCACTAGCCACTTCCAAGCAGAGTGTGCATAGTAGAACGACCAAGAAGAGTGTGCATAGTAGAGCGACCGCAAAAGTAAAGGTTCGCTAGCCACTTCCAAGCAGAGTGTGCATAGTAGAGCAATCGCAAAAGTAAAAGTTCGCTAGCCACTTTCAAGCAGAGTGTGCATAGTAGAGCGACCACAAAAATAAAGGTTCGCTAGCCACTTCCACAATAAGTAAGCATAATAAAAACGAGCCAACTTTTTTAGAAATAAAGGCAAGCATTCATATTTTCAACAACTTTTTCAAAGCATCAACAAAAGACGTGAAGGAAACAAAATAAAGGAATAAACTTTTTTCGTGCTTACAAAGTTCCCAAAATGATAATTCTTTCTACACAAAAAATCATAAAAACATACATTCAGACCCACCCGGAGCATCCACCTAACTAATATCGTCCACCACCTTCACGATCTCACTAGGGTCATCCAAAACCACTAGCATACAAGCCTCGACTGCAAGAGGAGTTACAACTCATTTGTACCCCGCAACAAAATTTTCCCAAGCAGGTTCAGACGGATTCCTCACCTCAAAATCCACAGCGACCCTGCACAGAGCGTTAAAATCCACGTTGGAAACGTCAAAAGGGCCTCGTGCCACTTGAAAGCTAAGAATGGCAGCATCTCGTGCCCTCTCCATCCCTACAAGCATCAAACTAGAAGTCGCATCCACAACCTCCTCAACCTTCTCAGCCACCTCAGCCGTATGACTAGCTTTTATCGCTGCCATTTCATTCTCAAAGGCCTTCCTCACTTCGATCAGTTTCATCGAGAATCTAGCTGCGTCCTCAATTGTCGTATCATGTGCATGTTCTAGCTTTTCCTTATGTTCCTGAATCTCCGCTCTAAAACTCTTTTCCACAGTTGCACAGTCCCGATTCTTCCCCCTAAGAGCGAGCCTATAATTCTCATCCTTTTCAGCAATTTCATTAAAATGCCTCGGTTCAACTCTTGCACCCACGTCCAAATCTCCGCCTCGTGTTTTCTTTTGGCAAAAGGTTAAAAATAGCCCACAACATTTCATCGTTTGGTCATTTTAGCCCTATTCTTTTTTTGGTGCAAACAACCACCCAACGTTTTATTTTTCGTTCAAATTTCACCCTTGTTGGATGAAACCGTTAACCAACTAACGATCAACGCTTGGGAATGATGTGGCATGTTTGCAGGGCATGGGGAGACGATATGGCACTACCACGTGTCATTTTTACTGTCATGACATTTTAAAAATTAAAAAATTAATTAATTATTTTTTAAAGAAAATATTTTTTAAATATTTTTAACCAATCTCCATGTCAACAAAAATGTCACATGGTAGTGTCACGTCATCTCCCCATGCCCTGCAGACATGCCACGTCAGTCTCAGGCATTGACCGTTAGTTGACTAACATTTTTCATCCAATAAGGGTGAAATTTGAACAAAAAATAAAACGTTAGGTGGTTGTTTGCACCAAAAAAGGATAGAGCTAAAATTAGCAAAAAGGTGAAACATTGGGGGGGGCTATTTTTGACCTTATGCCTTTTCTTTTTAGGTCTCTTAAGTTGGCGGCATGTCCTCTAACTTGCGAACGCAATTCTTTGTTCTCCTTCACAAATGCCTTTGCATTCCTCTCCACATTGTATTACATGTAGCTCGGCTCTTGAATAAGACCCCAACCACCCTCAACAGACCTGTTAATGCTCCCACAGGTCATAAGAGAGGCAAAGCTACTAGTGTACAATCCTGATAACTGCCTAGAAGCAGTCTCAGGATGAAACCGATCATTTGTCTCCGCAAGCCCCCGCCAAAGGTAGAACACGTTCCAAGGAGCAAGGGATTCAAGCCCTTCATTCACAGGAGGATCATGAGGTAATGGTGGTCGAGGAACCGTCGTAGGAATACAAGGAGAAAGGGTACCGCCAAACGTACTAGCAACAAACACATTTTCCCCAACGTAATGTACGATAATGGAATCTACACCGGAAGTTTCCGCAAGAGCATTTGCAAGCCAATAAATTCTCGCCTAGAAACGGAATAAATACCAAGCCAATTCAGGGTACCACTACCTGAATTTGCAATCACACCATGAGGCAGAGAAGCCACCAAACCAACATAAGTAAAATTTTTCATGCCCTTAACCGGACACGTACGAGGAGGAACGCTAACAATAGCAGAGCCAAACAACCCACCAAACAAAGGAGAATAACTCGAAATAGGGCTACTCGACGGTCTTTTACTGAACCTCTCATCTTTACTAGCCATCAAACGTCTCCTGAAACTATAAGTTCTCATCTGGCTAGCCACGCTATCCCTTATCCCCTGGCACATCCAACGATGTCGAACTTACAACAACTATACTCGCGGCCTCCACAATTGGCGCAATAGAAACACTTGCAGAACATGTAGCCAAACAAATCGCATCAGCTACACCAGGGAAGGAACTATAGTGGTTGTAGGGGTCGATGAGCTTAGCAAGCCTACATATTCACTAGGAGGGACCTGCGAAATTGCCTCCTCTTCTAGGGCCTTACAGGACATCATCTCCTCCGGTCCCGGTGAACCCACTTGATTATTGCCGGACAATGAAAGCAACACATTTGACAAACTCGTCATATCCACTTGCTCACCCTCAATAACCCGCAAAGAAGCCGCTACCGGTCCTGCGAATGAACGATATTAGTTGCACAACCTACCACCATGAACAAAAGAAAAACAATTATTCTTTAAGATAAAATGCAACCATTAACATAAAAACTTACCTCCAGGAACACATAATGAAGCCCCACTCGTGTCCATACGTCTTTTCATTCTACGCTCCAAGTTAATAGATTCGTTTTCCTCTTCTGAAGCAGACCGGATTGGCGAACGACGAGTTGCCCTCCTTTTCCCCCTATCACTACCAGTTATAGTAGCCTCCTCATCGCGACTGGAGTCAGAAGAGGCAACATTAACAATACCTCTTGGAGCAGTAGTCGCAACTTCTCCACTAACCTAACCTGAAAGAGCATCTTCTGGTCGGTATTTCCATGGACGAATGCGAACACCAACATAGGTAGATAAGAAATTCTCCGATTCTACATCACGATCCAACAGAATCCCCGCCACATGACAGTGACTTCCTTTGCCATAAGGCCAGGCTTCCGCGGGTATGGGTACATTCGCTAAAGCCCCCTGAGGAAACGTATTGAAATCTTCATCATCCAAACCATTCATAATTTCTCATCCAAGTAGTACACCCATACATTCCTCAAAGTGAACACCTCCTCAAATCGCAACGGAGGACCTTCTTCTAGCCTTTTTAGGAGTTTCTCCTCACCATGTGTTAGTTTCGTTAACTCTGGCTACTTAAATCTGTCACTCGTCGGCCGGTGCCAAACAATAAGAAAAGGGAAGCCTTCAACTTTACACTGAATCTTAATATACTTATGCCTATTCAAGCGCAGATTGATGCACTTATTACTCATTGCTGGCATCCTCCTGGTACAAAGGCCAATCGACACAAAACCTTTCGCATTCCTATCATTCCCCGCCATCACATTATAAATATGACAAAAAACAGTAATGAAGGGTTCGTCCCCGTGATTTTTACAATTCAGGAAGTATGCCATTAGGGTCCACCAACTCATACCAATCAACTGGCCTAGGGCCACATCGAACCAATTCATCCACTCCACAAAAAAGGATGAAATGGTAAATTGAATCCAACTTTGAAAGAAAATAGGGGGATGAAACACCATGACGTCCCTTCGTTAGAACACATACTCAAGCAGTGCGTCACCTCCAGTACACTAAAATGATAGCGAAATTGATCCACCATACTGAGACCCCTACACTCCAAAGACTTAATCATCTCATCAAGCCTAGTTCGACATTCATATTCATCGCTAAGTACAACAAACGAGTCTGCCAGCACAATAAAAACCGCTCCTTTAAATTTTATACCTCACCCCTCTTTAAATCTCAAAGCTCAGAAGAATGTTCAAAAAAGAAAATAAGGAAAAAACCTAGAAAAAGAGTTTATTTATCGCCACAACCCATGCCTTTCTCAACACGTTTCGTCAATAAAGAGGACTCTAACATGACATCTTGTATTCAGGCTACTACTCCCAGAACAAAATCGATTGGTTCACTAGAAAAAATGATTACACGACGATTCATATCCACAACTCGATTTATACAAATCATGGTACCAAATAAGTCCACAATTTTAAAACAACTGGCTACAAAAAAACTCCTACTTGCAAAAACCCCCTAAAGTTCCCTAAGATCGCCAAGGTCACTTTATAACATTCCCGCTCCCCGGGGGACAATTCTTAGTACTTACGGACATCCACCACTGAGTACCATGATTCACCATGTAAATGCAAACATAAGGGAGAAGCCCACAAGTTGCGAACAATACCCGACAAACACGTGTCAATACGAGCAAGTAAGCGCTATCGATGACTAAGCGAATCTACGATGTCAAGTCATAGCTAGTCTAATCACAAACACCACGACTACCATATCATGACACCTGTCTGGGCAGTATAAAAGGGCTCATGCGACAAGGAACAAGGGATCTAAGGGGACAAAGAGGCGACCACTCGCGAAAGAGAGGAGATATCTAAAAAACCAGACAAAGAGAACCACCGGCATCACTACCATGTCGGGAGATCTGCTTCTTGTTCACTTTAACAATCAACAATAATCTTTCACATTATTAGTTCTATAACCATCATCCCACAACACTTCCAGTTCTATAACCTTCAAGACTCAAGAAATTAACTCTTTTAATCCCACTTATTAAAGAAGAAGAAGAAGAAGACCCATCTAGTTTAAGCCACATGAATCTTCCACTCTAGTTTTGAACCTTATACCCTTCAGCCACAACTCTATAATTCCAAGTTAAAGAAGAAACAAATCCCACAAACAACAACGAGGAAAAAACCAAGTTCACTAATGGATGGCTTGAAAAGTTTGAACCGTTTGAACCTTTTGCAAAATTCAATACTTGGCATGGTTTCGTGGTCTTGTTCTACCGGAAATTTACACATCTGAATATTTTAAAGGAAGATAAAATATGGGGTTTGTTTATTTTTTGAAAACTGATGAGAATCTAGAGAGAGAAAGGTGTTAATTGCTAAATTTTGTGCTTTTCAAACAAAATGGTATTTCTGTCCAACGGTGGTGAACCATATTTAGTCTTTCGGCTTTCCTTTGCTTGGTAGTTGTTGTCACTAGATTTTCACCCACCATTATTAAATATTTAAAATAAAATAAAGCATTCTTTGTCAAAATAATAAAGCCCCCCTTCTAAAATAAAAACGCCCAAAAAAACTTCATCCCAAAAGGCCCATTTACTTATCTCAAAATATTAATAAATAATAAACCCACCAATACAAAAGCCCACTTAAAAAACCCATTTGAGTAAATAATAATAAAAAATAAGTAAAAAATGATAAATGTAGAAAAAAAGAAATAAAAATGACATCAAAAAATAATAAATGAAAAGGCAACAAAAATACAACAAAAAAGCAGCAAAAAAAAGGAAAAGGAAAGAAGAAGAAAAAAACAGAGGAGCACGTGCACGGCCACGCGCTCGGTCCAGCCCCAAACCCCAGCCCCGATAACCCTTAGCGCGGCAGTGGGGGATTCCGTCCGCCGTCTACCGGTCACGGCTGGTGACGATGCTGGTACCGGCTGAACCGCCTCACCGCCGCCGTCATGTGGCCATCAACGCCGCTCATCGCCGCCGCCTTTGATCGACGAAATCTGCAAAAAACCGAGACAAAAGGTCAAACCCTAGGCTCGAATCAAAGGAAAAATTGAGCTTCAAATCTAAACCAAATCAGATAGAGTTTGAGGGGTTTTGCCGACAATCAAGTTCTTGGTTTGATTTTGGCTCCAATTTAGGGATTAAACACGAATATTTTCTTGATTTGCAAGCTCCAGTATGTGTATATAAACCCCCATTTCTCACTTGTTCATCACACAACAATTTCAAGGAAAATACACTTGAAAAAAAGCAAATAGGCTTAGAAAATTTCAAAAATATTCTCTAAAAATTCTCAAGAGTTGCTGGAAATTCTGGAGTTGAAGTTCGAGTTTGGAGGTAATTTTCCAGAGGTAATTAGGAGCATTTCGAGAAGTTCATATTCGAGTTCTTCGTTTGTCGTTTCAGTAAAATTTCTATCTTTCCTTTTAATTTTTATTTAGTAATTTTCATGTTTGTTCTTGGTTGAATTTTTTGTTTGTGTTTTTGTGGATTTTATGTTGTGTTTTTGAAGTCGGAAAATCGTTTCGCGATTCTGGTAATGTTTTCGTTTTAATTTTGGTTTGATCTTTTAAAAATTGCATGCTTTAAAAAATGTTGTTAGGAGTGTTTTGAACTTTAGAAATGTAGGAACAAATTTTTAAAAGTGTCAATGTTAAAATGCAAGAATAAATATGAGTTAATATGGTTTTATTAAAAAAACTTAAAGTTAGGAATTTAATTAGGAAAAATAATAATGCATGGGTGGAAATAATAAAGGGGGTTGATTTATAAAAAATAAATAAAAGGTTTTTTCTTGAAATTTAGTTTTAATAATAAAGTGGGTTAAGTAATTTAAAATGAAAAAAATAAAGATGTTTCTTTAAAAAATAAGTAATAAATTTTTTCAAGAAAAAGAAAATAAAAAGAAGTTTTAAATTAAAGTTTAGGGTTTTTAGGAAGAAATAAAATTTCGAAAAAGCTTAAAGAGAAATCTTTTAAAAAAAATATTATTTAAAAGGTCATATTTTAAAGAAAAGATTTTAAAAATGAAAAAAAAATTTAAGGAGAATTTTTTTTGAAATAAAAATATAAAAAAGTGAAAAAACATAAAAAATAAAAAAGCTAAAAAATATAAAAAGGGTCAAAAAAAAAGGATCTTGGCTTTAAAAATGTTAAAAAGTAAAGAAGAAGAAATAAATGTTTTTCACTAAAAATAATAAAAAAGGAAAAAACACAAAAGAAAAAATAATAAGTTTCTTGCTTGTTCTTTAAAAATAGGTTAAAACTTAAGATTATGTTCTAAAGCTTAGATAGAGACGTGTTTTGTTGAAAAATTACTTCACAAAAAAATAAGACACACTTAAGCAAATTAAAACCTTTAATTAGGAATAAAAGACTTAGACATTTCTTAGGATTTTTAAATAATCGAACTCAGAATAAATATAAAATGCTCAACGCACTAAATTTTCATGTTGTTGAAAAAGCGGAATTAATTTAATGCGGTGTCTTATCAAACGAGAATGACGAGTAAGCGCCAGAAATGTTGACGGTGATTAAAGTTCATCTCCCGGACGATGAGGCCGTTAAAATAGACTAATATTCATTAAACGGACAAATAAAGTCGAACCTTTGTGAACTTGCAAATTTCAGTTTTGAAAACGATTTAAAATCAATTAGGTACCAATTTTAGGCGTCGTGGGAGTGCTAACCCTTCCCCACACGTAACCGACCCCAGAACCTGTTTTCTGATTTTCGCAGACCAAAACCGTTGTTTTATTAAAACAAAACGTTTTATTAAAATAATACTGTTTTAAAGTGATCCAATCACACTTTTCAAAAAGATTAGTGAAGACTCTATATTTTTTTTAAAAATTTTCAAAAAATTGAAGCCTCCTAAAAAGAGGTTGCGACAGTAGGACAGTTTTATTTAAGTTATAAATGATGGGCAACTACAAAAGGGTCGTTTGTGAAGAAGTGGAAGTGTTGTGGGAAGAAATGATATGATCAAGCCGGATGACAAAAAGCCGCAGTGGTTTTACCCTTCGATGAAATTTGGGGAAGTGGTTTTGCCCTTCGATGATGAATAAATAAAGTAACCGGTAATAATTCTTCAACTTTACAACCTAGATTAGTGGTTAGGTGTTGAGCTTTTCATCCATTGTGTGTGAGACCGATTTCCAGCAATTGCATTGATATGTTTTTTAAGAAATCGTAATGCACGTCAGCAAAGTGCTACATCAACAAGTCCCATCACGTAGACATGTCACATTACCGAAAAAATATCGTTAAATGACAGTTTTTATTCAATAAAGGTGAAATTTAAAAAAAAATTATTTACACAAAAAGAAGAAGCTAAAATGACCAAAAATTCGATTGTCTAGTGTTATTTTTAACTTTATGCTTTTTTTTAAGGCAAAAGTGATGCCATGTTTAAAGATCACTTCGTAATTGGGTTAACATCGATCAAATTCAGATTTGAAATTAAAATAAAATTAAGACGAATTTTACATTAAAAAGTGTCAAATTTAAGTATCGTATTTAAAAAAACAAATATCACATTTAAAAATGTTAAATCCATGTACTAAACGATATTCTAAGCCTTAAAAATTAAGATTTTAATCCAATTAAAAAACTCAAGTTTTACTCCAATTAATTAATGTAATAGAACCTGTAATTTAACAGATTTAAATAATGAACACTTCTTTAGTTTTTTAATAGTCCAAAAAATACGTGTTCAAATAATTCGGAACACTTCCTTTTCATCTCAGAAGAAATTGATTTTTTATTAAACAGAGAAATAATTACATTTTTAAAACTAATGTCAAAATATAAGATGAGATAACATTAGTATATTTGACCATTTAATGAAGGGTAAAATACATAAAGCATCATTGAACTTTGCTATTTGACCTATTTTGATTATTGAAATTTCAAAACGTTCAATTTACTCACTGAACTTTATACATTGATTTTTTTCATCACTCTTCTGTTACTCTCTAGCACCGTTATGACATGGAATAAAAAATAATAAGAATTGATGGGTGAAATACGTAAATCATCACTGAACTTTACTCTCTGACCTATTTTGGTCACTAAACTTTGATCTCTGACCTAAGTTGGTCATTGAAGTTTCACATGTTATGGTCTACGTCATAACGATGTTAGAGGGTTAGCGGAGGAGTGATTGAAAAAAATCAATGTACAACGTTCAGTTAATAAATTGAACGTTTTAAAAGTTTAGTGACCAAAATAGGTCAGAGAGCAAAGTTCAATGATGGTTTATGTATTTTTACCCTTAATGAATCTCAGAAGAAATTAAAATATAACACAATTGATAACAATGTTTAGAATTGGTCTAAAGGTCAAATTAGCCCTCAACAAAAAATCAAAAAATCAATTCAGTCCTTATAAAAATTTTGTACCCAATTTAGCCCTCATAATTCAAATTACACCCAATTTGGCCCTCAACGAAAAATCAAAAAAACTAATTTAGCCCTTCCGTTAAGTTGACTGTTAACTCAAAAGTAGTTATTATGATGGTGACATGTGGCACACTCTAGACGTGCCATGTCATCAAAATAGTAAATATTCATTTAAAAATTAAAAAATATTTAAAATTATAAAAAGTAAAAAGTATATAAAAATTATTTAAAAAATTCAAGAAAAATCTAAAAGTATTTAAATGTGTAAAAAATTAAAATTATGTATAAAATCATAAAAAAATATTTTTTACTTAAAATAAAAAATAAAAAATAATTGTAATAATTATTAAAAAATATATATAAATATTTATAATGAAATAATGTTTAAAAATTGTATAAATTTTTAAAAATATATTTTTAATTATAAAATCCCAAAATTTCAAAAATTTTCAAAATGCCCAAAATTTTTAAATCCCTAACCTTACATTCCCAAGTCCTCAAATCAGTTTAATCGAAGGTAGAAGTTGTTGATATTGTGACATACGACAGTGTTGGTGAGAAGAAACATAGAGAGAAAACGGGGGTTTTCATGCGACGGGGAGTGGCCGGTGGTTGATTCGGTGCTAATTCTTGATTTAAGGATTTATGAGGCTTTTTTAAAGAAATGAAACTTTTGGATTTTTTTAGAAAAATATTTTTTTATGTTTTTATAAAAAATAAAGTAAAATAAGAAAAAATTAAATTAAATTAATATTTTACATTTTACATTTTTTGTGAATTTTTATATATTTTTTATAATTTTGTAATTTTTTAGATTTTTTTAAAAAATCATTTTTGATGACATGGCATGCCCAGAGCGTGTCACGTGTCCTATATTTTGATCGTTAGATGACATTGACGGTCAACGCGGTCAAACTAACGAAGGGGCCAAATTGGGTGTAGTTTGAATTATGAGGGCTAATTTAGGTGCAAATTTTTCATAAGGGCTTAATTAATTTTTATTTTATTTTTCGCTGAGGGTCAATTTGACCTTTAAGCCTTTAGAATTCAAATCTTTATATTTTTATTATATTTTTGGAATAGTCTAAAAGCGATCACAAGATAGTATATGTTCATACATATAACTCTTTGACAAAACACACACTTTACGAACAAAACGAGTGAACTCAGGTCTCTTAGCATGAACATTATCTACATTTCTACTAGGACCACTTGTATATGAAAAATTGAAACTATTCAAAAGAAAATCATGAATTTATTACTTTCAAATCAAAACGTATAAGAATTCGTTCACTATTTTGAATTAAGATCTATATTAAATTTGGTGGACATCCATGCATGAAATTTTTGAGTGTTTAAATTTTATTTCCAAATTATGGCTTTCATATTAAATTGGTCATCAAATTTTTTAAATGTTCCAGTTCCATCCTCAAACTATAACTCTCATTTTAAAAAGTTTCGAATATTCCGATTGTATCATCAAATTAACGATCATACCATGTCATATTATATTACACAATACACATCAATGTTTGTATGAAAATTAATATTTTTTATAATGGTTTTATTAAAATGAGATATAATTAGCATATATTGATAGTTTGAGATGAAATTAGAACGTTCAAGAGTTTAAGGACTAATTTAAAACGAGGGTTACATAAATGGACGATATTTTATAAAATTCAAATTCAAATATTAATATTTATAAACGTTTGGTTTACCATTAAATTACACAACTCCATAAAATCTCGATATTTTTAAACAGCAAATCATGAATTTTTATGGTAAGTACAATTAACAAGAGAGAAATTAGAAAGAGGAAATATGGTAAGTTGTTATTATACAAACTATATATATGGCAACTTCTCTGTTACATTCAAACAAAGTATACATTAATGTTAATCCATGATGTAGGCTCTTCTCCACGTAATCATAATTGTGATTTATCTTTTTTTTTTCCTCGAAAAGAAAAGCAGACCATGTTAAAAACTCTTTTGTAACTAATTCAAGTCGAGGCTATACAAACTCTTTTGTTTTTTAAAGTTTTAGTTTAGGGTTTAATTTGTACGGTTTAAAATTTAAAATTTAAATTTAGAGTTTAAAATTAAGAATTTAAATTTTTAAAAAATAAATAAATATATTTATATAATTTTTTACACAATATGTACATAAAAACGTACTCATTTTCATTTACTATAAAAAATGGTATAATAACTAAGTAGAAATAAATACCCTTGATTTTATAGGTAAACATTAATTTGGTAAGAGTTTCATGCATGAATGTCCACAAAATATAATTTAATCTGTTTATAGAAGTTCCACCTATTAATTAGGTAATTGTGTTCATATACTAATTAGGTTAGACAACTTAAGCAGGGTTAGGTGTTTGAATTCTGATATTGTGAATGAAGTACGACAATATTTTTTTATAATGAGTCTTTGTAATATCTGATCCAAATTAATCAGTCGACAGGTCAGATATTAATAATTATATTGAAGAATACATTAATGCAGAAGAAATTTATGGTAATAATACTAATAATTTCCAAAAGCAGCAAAATCTGAACAAGTGCTTAGTCATAGTTGTCAATGTTGTGTTAATATGATGCAAGTAACACTTGACACTCGGATTTCTTACCATAATTGCATGATATTGCATAAATTAAGCCCTTACTGTATGCTATATATAATATAAACATCACTCTCAACATTTCACATAAACTCAAGAAATTTATAGTTTGGCAATGGTTATAGTTGAAGATCTTGCAGAACTTTCAAGCATATCGGCTGACATGGAAGGTTCGGTTCCGAAAACGAAATCGAGTAGCGAAATCGAATCGAGCCATGGCGTTTTGCTCGATTTGAAGCTCTCGAATGACGACGGCAACGGCGGTGACCGTGCTAAGGCACGGCACGAATCGAAGCTTGAACTTGATCTTTTCACCCCAAGGAACCCGTCTTCTTCTCAGGACGATCCTCGAGGCGATAATCAGAGAAATAAGGGCTTCTCGTGCAATTTTTGCAAACGAGTTTTCTCGACGTCTCAAGCTTTAGGGGGACACCAAAACGCCCACAAACAAGAACGTGCCTTGGCCAAGAGGCGTCACCAAGGGCTCATTGAAGTGAATCCATCTCGCACTTTCGGTCCCCCCAACTTTGCTTATCATTCACTTTCGTCCTACTCTTGCAACCCTTTTCATGGATCTTTCAACAGATCACCCCTCGGGGTTCAATTCAACTCCATGATTCGTAAACCACCGCACTCGTGGCCATTGTCGTCTCGACCGTACCATCTTCCCAATGGTTGGTCATCTAGACAGCCCGTAACGAGCCTTTTACGGCCGAGCTTAAGCTTTAACAATGGGGAGAATGGAATCCCAGGACCTTCAACTAGTGCAAATCGCTGCTTTGGTGAGAGTTTTCAAGCAGTGAACAGGGTTGCTGCAAGTGCAAGCACTTATTTGGGAACTGATAATCAATACAAGGATGTTTCGGAGATTGATTTATCCCTTAAGCTTTAATTGTTGTTTTATTGCTCATTTTATTTTAATTAATTTGGTTTATTGTTATAATTTGGTGTGTTTACAGTTTAAACTTTTATGCTTTAAATAAATAAGTGATTTATAAAATTTTCATATTACTTATTTGCTTGATTATTGTATAGTTTTCCTTTCAGTTTTTAGGATTTCGCCCTGAATAATCTGCACCAACTTGCGTCGCACACTTGATTTTGGTGGGTGAGTCTTCCAACGAAATTTTTTTGCATACATAAAACCTCAAACTCGATACCTACTTAAATGATATCAAGCTGCTTACCACTTGTACCAACCCCGTTGGTTGATTATGGCATATTTATTAAGACTAAACTATCAAAATAGTCACTTTTGTTTCATAATTGTACCTTTTGTCGTTAATTTTGAGAAGTTACATGTCGGTCACTTATATTATCAATTTATTATATTTTAGTCATTTATATTATCAGTTTTTATATTTTGGTCAATGAGTCTTAAATTATGTTCGTTTGATGAGGTGACATGATAGTAATATAAGTTAATTTTTAATTTAACCCATGAAATTTTGACATAATACAAATTTGACTATGACCTAGATGAAGTATTATTTTAACCCTAATCTTTAGGCAAAATATCATTTTGACCCCAAAATTTTGAGAAATGAACATTTGATCTCTTAATTTGGCCTCTTCAAAAAATTTATAACTCATAAAAGTTTCAGTTTTTGAATATTTTTAATTATGTTTCCTTTTAAATTCTTTAAAGTTCTAATTAAATCTCTCTTTTTTTTGGAAAATTTTGGTAGATCCCCAAAATTTTAAAAATGTTAAATTAAACTTTTTGAAATTTTATTTTAGTCTTCTAAATTTTCAAAAAATTCAGTAAGTCCTCGAATTGTTTTTGTCAAAATATGTCATTGATTGAACAAACGAATCATCTAATTGTTGAACATATCTAATATTTATTCAATAAAAATCTTTGTAATGTGATTAAGCAAATATATGATTGTTTTTTATTGTCCTTTATTTATTTAACATTTTTAGAAAAAAATGTCGGTTAACTCTTTGAAATTGCATTTTTTTTTGAAGAATCAGCTGGTTTATATTATAGAAATGGGATGAGGATACATCATCAAAGAACCAAACAACAGACAGAGCAAATCAAGCTCATTTCAACGAGGGTTAAATAACAAATCCTTCATTATAACTAAGAAAACCAGCTATCTATAAAACTGAAAAATTGGAGGGCATCTTAAAATGCATATCTAAGTAATTCCGAACAAAAAAAATCAATACTTCCCAAATGACACCTTGACTCGCAACCAATTATTGAATAAAAGTGCAGTCTCTCATAATATGTGCAATACTTTCACTTGATAAATGACAGAATGGACAAACATTATTAACAAACAACCTTCGCAACTGCAAATTCTCAAAAGTTGGCACAAAATTATTTACAATCCTCCACATATTAATCATTATTTTGGATGGTAGATAACCGCCCACATCTCATTATAAAACTTGGCCAACTCCATGGATTGGGGAGGAGGATTCATACCAGTGACTGAAGATAGCTCATCACGTAATAATCGGTAGCCACTTTTCACAGAATAAGCACCCGAGTCATCAGGTCGCCAAATGATTTCATCACGTACACCGACTTTTGACAGAGGGATGCAACAAATTTTCCTCACCTGGTCTTCATCGAAGATTTCTTCAAGCACATCAACTTTCCAAGTAGCACTATTAGAATTAATCAGATCTGATACATAAGTATAACCTGTATGAATATGGCAATTTTTTTATTTTGCCATCTCCAAGACCTGGCGACCAAGGATCATTCCAAATGTTCACCATTTGACCCGAATCAATACGCCATTCATAGCGGCTATCAAACCCTTTGAACTCCATATACTCCTCCATACGTAAGATGGATTAGAACCCAGATTAGAAGATAAGAAATCTGTTCGAGGGTAATATTGTAACACCCCCTTCCCGGCCTGGTAGAGAACCGGGTCGGAGAGCGCTACTGAAAAACATAACGGAGATCAGAGACATAAATTTCAAACTTTTAATCAATATTTTAGTGCCAATTATGTCAATTTTATTACTAACTCAATAGTCAATATAGCTTTAAACCTTATACAAAACATAGGCAACATTTACACAATAGTAGGGCCACAAGACTAGTATAATTACTTTAACTACTTTGCCACCATACTAGGAGTTCATAAGGACAAAACACATTACTCTTAGCTTGTAGTGACTTGCCGATCCTTTGACTGCTCCGATCTCGGACTGAACACTTTGTTAGCCTGAAATGTTATGCAAATGAATGCATTAGACTTACATAGTCTAAGTGAGGTAGTCAATAACAATAAATGAACATATTATGTCATGTAGCATGCTTCCAAAAATGATCATAATGCTAATTATGCAATAACATGGCATACTTCATATTCATAACAAAGCATAATATCATATCATGAGCATAGCATGACATAACGTATCAAACACATATTATATTGGTACCATTGGATACGCGGATTCCCTGTACACCATATCATGAATCGATAAATGAGCCGTAGCTCCATATATCCCTTACACATCCATCCTTTTATCTCCCACATATAGGCCGTAGCCCTGGACCGTAGTCCTCCCTTACATGGTGAGCTCGAATAATTCTATGGCATGCCAATTGTATCCAATGTCCATAAATACACAAATTCACATAGTCCATAATTTTCAGATCATATCATATCAAATAACAAGATGAGCCGTAGCTCAATATCAGGTAGCATTTCATATTATTTTCACATACATGTAGCATATCATAGTCATATTCGAACATATCAAAGTAATGTAAAACACTTACCAAATTTGCCATTCGAACATAGTTGCTCTATGTGAGCCCTTAACAAATGCAAACATAATCATAAATAATGTAACGGGACGACACCGAGCCTATCCCTTGACGCAACTACACTCACATATCAAAACATAGAAACAAAGATCGGAATGACACCGTGTCACCCGAGACAAATGCATCTACACTCACCTCGATATTAGGGTTCCCGTATAACATCACCTTTACCCTTGATTGACGGTCGTCCTTTATCGACTTCTTGGACCCGACGTCGATAGAGATTCAATATTACTATATCGAAAATATCAGACCACCAATCAAACACTAAACCGCCTATATTTTTTTCCACTATTCGAATGCTTTGGTTTTTCTTTGCCGTGACTTCCCCTGAAAACTCACCCCTATTTATAATAGAATTTGGCCGGCTATTATTGCACTCTTCATTCTCTCCACTTGCCACGTGGTGGGTAAAGATATATGGTCCTAATTTTGTGGCTAATTTCCAATGTCCACGTTTGTGGCAAATGGCCACGTTTATTTCTAATCGGCCAGGTGGCCTTTAACGTGTAAATCATTTGGACAATTCCTTCAATTGAAGGAATTGTCACGACATCCCTCTTTTCTTTTTAATATATGCCGACTCTTTAAAGACATCAACAAACTCCACGTAATTTGGAGTTGACATGGCTTAAAGTCATGCATATACTATACCATCCACGTGTGGTAATGTTGCCACTTTAATTTGGCATTTGCCAAATGTTTCTTGAGGTGGGAGAATCCCATGCAATTCCTTCGATTTGAAGGAGTTGCCGTAGGTCACATAATAATAATAATAATAATAATAATAATAATAATAATAATAATAATAATAATAATAATAATAATAATAATAAACCATAAAGTAACTCAAATAATCTAAATAAGATCAAATAAATTATTTTATCGATAAAAAAAATATTCGGTCATCGGAACCTGATTTCGACTAGACCGGTTTTCGGGGTGTTACAACTCTCCCCCCTTAGAAAAGAATTCGTCCTCGAATTCTTACATGTAGCTTCGGATTGTTCATCCGTGCATTCTTCGGGATCTGAATCTTCTAGAGATGAAGAATTCATCTTTCCTAATCCTTTTGGCCAAGTTCGTTTAGCACTTACACGTCGATGCTTCTTTGAAAAATTTCTTAGGACAATTTCGAGCGAGATGATCCATCTTGCCACAACCGTTACAAACTCCAATTTCCTTTGAACACTGTCTTATCGGGTGTTTGACTTGGCAAAAAATCACAAGGAAATCTTTCTTTTTTTGGTTCATTTGGTTTCTCAACTGAATTCAACATCATTTAGGAATGAGGATACTTTTCAAGGAGGATGCTTATTTCAAACTCTTGAAACAAAGGTGGGTTTTAATCTTGCTATTGCTAGGAATGTTTATACACATATATATAAATTGAAAAGTTCGTCTTTTTCATACCTTTCTAAAAACCAATCAAAATATTCTTAAAGCTTTGCAAAGCTTATCCTTCCACCTCTTCATATTTATGTGACACCTTGCAACTTTCCAATAGCATTCAACATCTTAGGTGTCCAACACATAGAGTGAGTCATCATCATCTAATTTCAAGCTATTCTTCTTGTTATTTTTTTATTCAAAATCTGGTACTTGTATCGATACACTCTGACCAGTATCGATACGGTTAAGCACAAATCCAAAATTCAGTTAAAAGCTGTTAAATCGTTCCGATACTCTCATACTTGTTTCGGTACATTTTTATGGGTCGTTTCGATACGTATCCTTTCCTGTATCGATACGCCCAGCCCAGAGTTCATTCTTTTTATTCTATAGATAGGTCCCTAATTAGGCTTACTTAAACATGATTTCTTATCAACATACATAGACATAAAGATTAAAATTCTTACCTGAAATAGTGTCGAGATCATCTTCTGAGTCCTTGCCCTGAATATGAAATATCCGTGCAGAAGCTCTTGATTCGGTCCACTTGTTACTTTCGATGTCCCCGATCCTCCCGGCTTTCGGAAGGATCCTTAATTTGACCTATTGCCTCGAGAAGGGTTGGTCGCCACTAGAACGGGCTTGTTAGGATTCTCTGGACAATCTCGAATGAGATGACCTATCTTTCCGCAGAAGAAACATGCACCGGTTTTCTTGCGACACTGTCCATCATGTCGTCGTTAACAGAAATTACATTTAGAAACTCTCGTATCTTGCTTCAAACCAACATTACTTTCAATAAGAGCGACATCCGATGACAAACGAGATTCAAACTGAGAAGGTTGTGAGTATACATTTTGTCTCGGGTTGTGATGTTTCCATTTCTTAGAAGATCCCGAGAATTGCGATTCGTCTCGATTTATCTTTTTAGACTTATTAAATTCACTAACTTTTTGAGCTCTCTTCGCTTCTTCCGTAGCTTTGACTCTATTTACGAGATCTTGGAAATTTGTAATGCACCATGCTGTAAACATGGGGCGTAACTCATCGTTGAGTCCTTCGATAAACATCCGACATTTTTCTTCCTCTTTCTTAATAAAGTTAGCACCATATCTGCAACACTTGCAAAAATCGTGGATATAATGTTCAATCGGTCGTCCTCCTTGCTTAAGATGAAGGAAGATATTTCGCCTTTCGGCAAGGTAGAATCCACTTATGTACTTATTACGGAACTCTTTCAAGAAGAATTCCAAACTCACGGTTTCCTTGGAGACAGTAAGGACAATAGTCTCCCACCACTGTAAGGCTTCATTAGCAAGCAACGCAAGAGCGCATTCAAGCTTATGTTCATCCAAACATCTTAATTGCTTATCCAAAATCCTTAAAGTATTGTCTAAACAATACTCGGCTATTTCGGGATTATCTTCGTCCCGACCAGTAAAGGTGTAAGCTCGGTATTGTGATAACTTATCGATAGGGGCTCGAAGAGGTTGCGCAACAGGTGGCATAGGTTGCATGACTTGACTAGCCTTTATCACATTCATAAATTGCTGAAACATATCAGCTATATTCTGATAACAACCTGCCTAAGCTGTAGGAGCTTCAGGCTCTACACCTCGAACATGAGGGTTCTGAGGATTCAGAGGATTTCCTCCTTGCACCTCCTCGCCATGAGTCGAGGAGTTAACAGTGGACTCATTATTACAAGCTTCGTTAGTTCAAGACACATATATATTAAAAAGAGATCGAATCAGTTGACAAGTCACAATACTTAACAAATTAACTCCTAGGTGGCAAAGTAACTTAATACACAATACAATCATACTTAAGTTTAGTCTAGAACCGACTAAACTCTAGCTCTGATACGACAAATGTAACACCCCCTTCCCGGTCTGGTAGAGAACCGGGTCGAAGAGCGCTACCGAAAAACATAACGGAGATCGGAGACATAAATTTTAAACTTTTAATCAATATTTTAGTGCCAATTATGTCAATTTGATTACTAATTCAATAGTCAATATAGCTTTAAACCTTATACAAAACATAGGCAACATTTACACAATAGTAGGGCCACAAGACTAGTATAATTACTTTAACTACTTTGCCACCATACTAGGAGTTCATAAGGACAAAACACATTACTCTTAGCTTGTAGTGACTTGCCGATCCTTTGACTGCTCCGATCTCGGACTGCACACTTTGTTAGCCTGAAATGTTATGCAAATGAATGCATTAGACTTACATAGTCTAAGTGAGGTAGTCAATAACAATAAATGAACATATTATGTCATGTAGCATGCTTCCAAAAATGATCATAATGCTAATTATGCAATAACATGGCATACTTCATATTCATAACAAAGCATAATATCATATCATGAGCATAACATGGCATAACATATCAAACACATATTATATTGGTACCATTGGATACGCGGATTCCCTGTACACCATATCATGAATCGATAAATGAGCCGTAGCTCCATATATCCCTTACACATCCATCCTTTTATCTCCCACATATAGGCCGTAGCCCTGGACCGTAGTCCTCCCTTACATGGTAAGCTCGAATAATCCTATGGCATGCCAATTGTTTCCAATGTCCATAAATACACAAATTCACATAGTCCATAATTTTCAGATCATATCATATCAAATAACAAGATGAGCCGTAGCTCAATATCAGGTAGCATTTCATATTATTTTCACATACATGTAGCATATCATAGTCATATTCGAACATATCAAAGTAATGTAAGACACTTACCAAATTTGCCATTCGAACATAGTTGCTCTATGTGAGCCCTTAACAAATGCAAACATAATCATAAATAATGTAACGGGACGACACCGAGCCTATCCCTTGACACAACTACACTCACATATCAGAACATAGAAACAAAGATCGGAATGACACCGTGTCACCCGAGACAAATGCATCTACACTCACCTCGATATTAGGGTTCCCGTATAACATCACCTTTACCCTTGATTGACGGTCGTTCCTTTATTGACTTCTTGGACCCGACGTCGGTAGAGATTCAATATTACTATATCAAAAATATCAGACCACCAATCAAACACTGAACCGCCTATATTTTTTTCCACTATTCGAATGCTTTGGTTTTTCTTTGCCGTGACTTCCCCTGAAAACTCACCCCTATTTATAATAGAATTTGGTCGGCTATTATTGCACTCTTCATTCTCTCCACTTTCCACGTGGTGGGTAAAGATATATGGTCCTAATTTTGTGGCTAATTTCCAATGTCCACGTTTGTGGCAAATGGCCACGTTTATTTCTAATCGGCCAGGTGGCCTTTAACGTGTAAATCATTTGGACAATTCCTTCAATTGAAGGAATTGTCACGACATCCCCTCTTTTCTTTTTAATACATGCTGGCTCTTTAAAGACTTCAACAAACTCCACGTAATTTGGAGTTGACATGGCTTAAAGTCATGCATATACTATACCATCCACGTGTGGTAATGTTGCCACTTTAATTTGGCATTTGCCAAATGTTTCTTGAGGTGGGAGAATCCCATGCAATTCCTTCGATTTGAAGGAGTTGCCGTGGGTCACATTTTAATAATAATAATAATAATAATAATAATAATAATAATAATAAACCATAAATTATCTCAAATAATCTAAATAAGATCAAATAAATTATTTTATCGATAAAAAAATATTCGGTCATCGGAACCTGATTTCGACTAGACCGGTTTTCGGGGTGTTACAAATATCATGCTTTTAAGAACCTGTGCAAGGAAACTTTGAGGTTGAGTAATTAACCTCTAACACTGTTTTGCTAAGAGAGCTACGTTGAATTGTGAAAGGTCACGAAAACCTACCCCCACAAGATTTTGGACGTGACAGTAGAGACAAGGAACTCCTATGAATACCCTTTCATGTACAAGAATTCCTCCACCAAAATTTCGCCATAATTTGCTCTATTGCACGACATAGTGTAGCTGGCATAAGAAAGCATTTCATTGCAAATACGAGAACCGCTTGGAGAACACTCTTTATTAAAACCTCTTTACCGCACATTGATAAGAACTTAACGCCCCAATTGTCGGTTTTCTTGTGTAATCGATCCAAATAGAAGCTAAATGCTCCTTTTTTGTTCCTCCCCACCATCGTTAGCAGGATCAACATTAGCACTATAAAACACAATAGATTTATCAAAATTCACTCGTTTCCCCGAGGCATTTCCATAAAGGCTTAGCACATTCTTCATATTATCAACACATGAAATTGTTGCTTCCCAAAAAAGAATGCTATCGTCGGCAAAAAACAAATGACCAACTTCGAATCTACCACTACCAATAGTAGCCCCCTTAATGGACTTTTTATGATTAACATCATTCAAGAGAACTGACAAACCTTCTGCACAAACAAGGAAGAGGTAAGGACTCAAGGGATCTCCTTGACGTAGTCCACGAGAGGGTCGAAACGGACTGCCACTGGAACCATTAAGACTAACAGAATAAGTCATTGTGCATACACAATTCATGATAAGATTCACCCATCTATTATCAAACCCAAGCTTCAATAACATGCCCTCTAAAAAAGGCCATTCCACTCGATCATACACCTTGCTTAGGTCTGCTGTAAAGGCAAAGAAACCTTGCTTGCCCATACGTTTCTTCTGCATGGCATTTAGAACCTCATATGCAATGATTACATAGTCCGATATCTTCCGCCCCGGGATGAAAGCCCCTTGAGCTTTGTCAATACAACAGTCTAAAACAGGTGAAAGCCTATTTGCCAAAACCTTTGTGATAATTTTGTAAATTGCATTACATAGGCTTATTGGCCTGAATTGTGTAACATTTTCTGGTTGATTCACCTTAGGGATAAGCACAATTTGTGTCTTATTAATCTCCTCCATACTCAAGCTACCATTTAGAATAGACAAACAAAAAGCAGCAACATCATCACCTATCAAGTGCCAGTACCTTTGGTAGAATAGGGCTGGGAATCCATCAACACATGTGGCTTTCAATGGAGCCATTCCCTTAACCGCTTGCCACACCACATCGACTGTAAATGGCGATAGCAACATGTCATTAGTAGCATTGGAGACCTTCAACTGTAGTTTGTCAAGAATTGGTGACGCATCACAAGGAGATGAAGATTGAAACAACTCTTGATAGTATTCAATAGCCAAAACAAGCATATCTCGTTCATTTGTTAACCGATTTCCATTAGTATTAAACATGCCCTTCATAGTGTTTTTTTCCTGCGATACGATGCATGGCTATAGAAAAAAGGGGTCTCGTAGCCTATTCTGCATGGCTTGCTTATGTGCTATTGTTCTCTTTTTGTTTTTGCAACCCCACTCTGCCAATGAATGCCCTAACGTGTGCAATCGTTCTGGAACAGTCCCAATGGAATTGCCCCAGGAAGAACTAATGATCTGCTCCACTTCCTCTTCGAGTATCCAGTTTGCATCAAACCGGAAAGGATTATCAGTGGCAGATATACATATAACATAGGGTGGACCCGTGCCCACCCAGAACTTTTTAAAGTTCACACATTTGCCTTCAATTTTCTTATTTTTTTTGAATTAGTCCTTAAATTTTTGTAATATTTGTGATTTGTACCCACCCTGAAATTTTGAGATTTTATATGTGCCCACCCTCAAATATATTCCTAGATCCGCCACTGAGGATTATCTCTAAACGAACGAGAGTTAAAATTATTACCTTCATAGTCTATCATCAGTGGGCAATGGTCAGAGATTGAATGCGTTAAATGAGAAACAGTAAATCATGTATGCATACTCCACCAACTCATGTTAGCTACAGCTCCACCAACTCATATTAGCTACAGCTCTATCAAGTCGTTCTCGAACATTATTTTCCGGAAGAATATGTCACTCGCAACGTTTTGGATTTTTTTTAAATGTTTTAAACATAATATTTATATTAATTATATTGTTATAATTTATAAAGTGTGTATAATAATGTAATTATTTAAAAAATGTAAAGGTTAATTGCACCATACCTTCCCAAATTATGACTTATATTTTAAATCGGTCCCTACACTTTTAAATATTTTAATTTCATCTCAAAATTATGACACATTATAATTTGGTCCCAAACTTTTGAATATTCCAAGTTCATCCTTAAACTATGACCCTTATGTTAAATTGATCTCCAAACTTTTGAACGTTTCAATTTCATCCTCAAATTATCGTTTTATGTCACATCATACTATTACACAATCACATCAATATTTACATGGAAATTAACAATATTTATAATGAAAATTTTGAGATGAAATTAGAATGTTCAAAAGTTTGAGGACCAATTTATAATGAGAGTTTTGGATGAAATGGAATGTTCAAGAGTTTGAAGATCAACTTAGAATGATTATCATAATTTGAGGAAGAAACTAAAACGTCCAAAAATTTAGAAACTAATTTAAAAAAATGATTATAGTTTAGGAACGATTGGTGCAATTAACTCGAAAATGTTCTAGTGAGGGAATATGTTTATACGAGAGGTCAAAGTGAGAGAAGAAAGAAAGCTAGGAGAAATATGAATTCTTTTCGGGATTTTATAAATGACAGCAGAGACTTAAATAATGATCCGCGTCCATCATAACAGTTGTTATATAACGGTTTTGATAGTCAACACAACATGGAGCAAGTGGTTAAAGACACCTATTGACATTCAATCCCTTTCATTAGGTCCTAGGTTCTTGTCCCAATAGGAACAATCCCCCCTTCCCCTCTCCTAGGGAGTAATTGTTCAAAAAAATATAGCGGTTTTGATAGTGTCTAAAACCGCGATATCTGTAACTGTTATGTATGTAATAATGCAATAACATCTGTTTTTTTAAAAAAAATCACGACCGCAATACTCTAAATGTAACACCCCAACGAAAAATTGTAAGAATAAAAATAAAAATGCTAAACAAGTGAGTTTGGTGGGGTTTGAACTCACGACCTCACCCCCTCCTTTGTGTCCTCTTGCTTAAACCGTTGAGCCAATGGCTCAATTCTATCAAGGGTCACCTCGTTTGGCTATTTGAGTTAAGCCTGAAGGCTTGTAAATCAACTTACTAACCTAACTCTTCACCTACCGTGGGATTTCGGTTCGAATGCGGAACTTTGAGAAAATTCCAGAAGCTCTCACCTTCCCCACTCTGACACCGACCCGATCTGCCGTCACTACCGCATCGTGGCCAACACCGCCGTTGCCTGTGTGTTCGCCATTGAACCCCGAACCCAACCCCATCGGCCACTCGCGCGTCTGAGTTATCGTTGACCGTGAAAGTTGTCTGAAGGGTTCGACGAGAACCTCAAGCGTCGCCCACTGTTTTCGACGTTTCCGACCACCGTCGATGTCTGTTCGAGAAATAGAACTCTAGATCTCAGCTCCCCAGACCGTTTTGAACAAAACCCAGTAAACCGATCGTTTCTCCAACTCCGTTAAGGACTTCGTCGGAGTTTCGTCTTTTCCGACGAGGTTTTGACCTTTTAGGTCTTTTTCGGTAAGTTTCCGGCCGGCTTTCGATTTGTTTTCGTTGTGGAAGTGTTGTGGGCTAATTTTTCATTCTGTTTATGGCCAGGCGGTGCCTCTCGACGTCTCCAGCGACCTCTCTAGCGTTTTTCCGGTGAACATGATGTTTTAGGGTAAGTGGATCGGTTTTATTACGGTCTATGGATCCGAACCGGTCTGAACCGGTCCAGCCCGGTCCAAACCAGTCCAACCCGGTTTGAGTCCAACTGAGTCTGACCCAACCCGTACCCGACCCGTGTCCGACCCAAACCCGACGCCTAACCCGTCTGTCGAGTCAACTCAGTCCGAGTCAGCACAGTGAGTCAGTCGAGTCAACTCAGTTGACTTCAGCCTGTTGACCTGCTGACGTTAGCGTTGACCTGCTGACATCAGCGTTGACTCTGACCCAGTTGACCGTTGACCCGTTGACGTCAGCGTTGACTTTGACCGTTGACCAAAAAGTCAAATTTTTCGAAAACTCATATTTTATGTTTTTCGACGTCCTGAATCCGTTTTTGAAGCCCGTTTCGCAAAATTTCGACCCGAAAGCCTCTGAATCTGATTTTGAACCCAAAAATGCTTATGATTTTCTTGTTCAGTTTAAAGGTTGTGTGATTAAGGATTAATTGTGGATTTTGTTTAATTGAAGGCATCCGCGTATCTTCATATCCGTGTGGTTGTGGGATGTTGAATCCGAGTTCAAGTGTGTTCGAATGTCGTCCACGAACCGACCGGTGTAAATCGGAGTTAAGGTAATACACTACTACCCCTTGTATGCTTTATGTACATGTCGATATCCGGTTAACGCATGCATGCTTATGGTGAAGTGTTTTGTAAACTCTGCTTAAGCCGAATTAGATTCGAGAAATAAGTATGAAAATTATTAAAATCAAAATATTCGAATAAGAATACTAATAGGCTAGAAGTATCGAAAGTTAATAGTAATAAATAATACAGTTAAATCTGCAACTCGATCAATGGAGTCTAAGATTCAATGCCCATAATATGGAGTAAAGAATATTGGATATGAGATTTCAGAAATGCCCTTGAGGTATAAGAATGACTAAGCTGCCCCTAATAAAGGAAGTGACCCGAAATCTGCATTCGAATTGATTGAAAAATCACCCCACCTAAGGTGTATGTTCTATTTGAAAAGACTTCGGCATCATTATTCAAATGCGTGTGATACTAAAAGGAACTTGGATTTTCCCCTGAGCTCTGTATAACACATGAAAGTGAATTTACTGGAATTATTGTTGTATTCTTGAGTTGATCCTTACGACAGTAATGAATGAATTAATTGGAATGATCGTAATGACCAAAAAGACTGTAGTACCTTCGAGCACCAAAATTCTTAATTAAAAAGAATGGCAATTTTACCCTTAAGTTCTAAAATGAGTAAACCGTCTGTAAGGGCCGAAGAGATCAAAACGACTTAATCTCTACCGAGTACGTAAACGATGGAGGTGATAAATAGTAAATTTTGACAAAAGTGGTGGATTTATCCCAATTTCCAAAATGACCGAAAAGCCTTTTTGAGTTAAATAGGCAATTATGCATTTGATGAAATTCTGAGATTTCTAATAAGACTTTAAGGGCTAAAGTGCCCCTAAGTGTTAGGAAGCACACTCATGTATGTTAATCACTCCTGATATTAATATAACGTTGGAAGTTTTCCACACAAAATATAAGTTCGGCTACTCCGTAACGAGTCATGTGGTAAAATATGAAAACAACCGTTCAGATATACGAAACAACTGGATACATTAGTAGAGTTGGTTAGTACTGCAACGTTGAGATACGTTAGTTTGAATGGTTTTGGAGCCTCGAAAAATGTCTGGAAATCTTAAATATTGTAAATCGTCATTTTATCGTTTTTGGGCTAAATTACAAAATTACCCATGTTAGTTAATTGATCAAAATGCCCCCGTTGGCCAAAGTAATTAAAATAGCCTTGAATGTATCCGGTATCGTAAAAGATCTTGACATAGAAATCTTTAAATGCCTGGTTGAAAACCTGATGAGCAAATAGAATTTTCTGAGCAAATGTTCACGCCCCGTTAGTATAAGTTACCAACACGCTCATGTATGATAAAATGACCATAATGCCCTTATATGCTTAAATGACTAAAGTACTCATATATATCTGAACTTTCTAAGATCTTGATGTGCCAATTCTTGAATACATGATATGAATCGTTTTACGAACCCTTTTCTAATAGGGACCTCGTTCTTGAAATTCGTCCAATTTTGTCAAATGTTCAATGTGTCCCCTTCTGTAAGTACCGAGTATCTTTAAGAAATAAACTGTTATATCTAGTGTGTTCCATGTGTGCTATATTCTGTTGAATGAATTGCATAATGATTTAATCATAAACAATATTATGTTTGATTAATATTTTAAATTGTTATTGAGATTGCATCACTATGTTGGAAAATGAGATGAAATGATCAACTGGATATATGATGACATTCTCTGCGTACTTGATGTATGTTTATTCAATGTGTATACTTGTTATGTGATTGCTTGATCTGTGATGGTATTGCCTGGTTGTCTGATGAACTTGATAGTAAGATCTGTTAGCTTGACCTATAATGTTATAATATGTTTGCATGATGAATGATGAAAATGTCTGCTCTGCTCAATGGTATGCTCATTTATCTGTCAAAAGTATGAATTCTTCCGTTTCTGATGCTCTGAATAAAATATATCTGTCACATGTATTCTGTTACCCATGTTTGGAATCTGAACACTGATTACTATCTAGGGTATACTGTTGGGTTATGTTATGAAGTCTCTGTTGGTACAGCCCTGATCAAGCTGGTAAATCTTTATGGACTCAAGTCTCCCCTTGAGTAGGTACCGATGCTTTAGCACGGGTAAATCCTTATGGACCTAAGGCAGCCCCTTAGGTGGTACCTATGCCCGTCGGGCCTAGGGTAAGTCCTTATGGACCTAAGGCAGCCCCTTAGGTGGCACCTATGCCCATCGGACCTAGGGTAAGTCCTTATGGATGCAGTTCTGGGGGACTGCATATTGGTGTAAGGTTGGAGGGTAGTTACTAGTAAACCCTTGTATGTACTTGAACATTTGCATTGAATTGTTATGTGTTCTCATGATATGATTGATATGCATTTATGCCTAGTTGATATGCACCTATTGGGACACACTAGACATTAAACTCGTTATTTTCATCTTCGTAATATATCAACTTGTATAATTCTTGTTTATTACTCAACGTTTGAATAAAGAACAAGTACTGTTATTCTCAAGTAACGTTATCCTGAAATAGCAGAAGGGAAATGAAGACTATTACTACTTGGAACATCATAAAAATGTTATGCTTACTATATATCTGCATGAGCTTATAGCATCTTTTGGTAGTTCTGTATTACTGAGTTTTTCTAAGCTCACATTGTTTTTACCATCGCATGTTAAAAGAATATAGCATGATATAATGTTTGACATCAGTGTTCGGAGTTCCCTCGGCGTTGCCTCTGGAGTACGGTACTGTATAGTTAGTGGGCATGTATGTCACGTATTGTTTTATGATAGAATCTGTAAAGCGCTTTCTGAAATTCATGTTATGTGTTTAAATGATTTTCTGAAATAGTATTTTAAACAGAAGATGATTTTATAGTTTAATAAGTGTTTTGAGGAACAAAAATGTTTTATGTGTATTTTTATTGTGGGTCGCTCTTGTGACCCTAATGTGACTTCCTAGGATCCGTCGTAACGCATAGGCGGGTCTAGGGGATTACACATAATGACCACAATAACATCGATTATGTCTAAAACTGTGATAAATATAACGCGACTGAAAACACGACTGCAATCGCAATTTAAATTTTCGAATGACAATAAATTAGGATGCAGCGAAAGGTGATTAGGACGCTGGAATGAACTGATGGAAGTTAAGGGGGGTGAATTGAGGCTGTTAAAAGGTAGTCGCAGCCCTCGAAATTTCAAATCAATAAAAATGAATTTACATCCAGTAAATGGCTGCTTAATTAGCATGAACTCTACGTAAATGTAGGAATTAACCAAAAGGGTACATCCTCTAACCCATGATTTCCAAACAACCATTAGGTTGAACTAAATCAAATGCTTTCCCAACCACATTGCTACAGAATGATTGAGCAGCTTTGTTCAAGTATGTCAAGTTCACGTTCTGCAATTTTACT
The DNA here is from genome assembly GCA_958450335.1 of Hibiscus tridactylites. NCBI lineage: Eukaryota > Viridiplantae > Streptophyta > Magnoliopsida > Malvales > Malvaceae > Hibiscus > Hibiscus tridactylites. The sequence goes on along the minus strand of OY288281.1, from coordinate 11,631,026 downwards.
TCGGTGCACGGATTCTCGGCACTGCAGTCGAATTTTATAGCTACGGGTGTCGATGATGTTCCCTGTATGTCCGTATAGGTGATATCCTTAATCTTTACTCCCGAAACCTATAATCATCGGAGAAGAAAAGGGTAAGCAACCGGATCTAACCGGACAATTATTTGAAAGTAGAAACCTGACTTCTGTCATACCTGACCCGGACAATTTTCGTTATGAGGGCAATAATTTTGGTCGATCACAATAGGGTTTTGAACGTTCCTCATCACGGAATCAATAAACCGAACCCCTTCGACGAATCCGGTACTCGGCCTTGCCCATGATTTGATTCTCAACCCATTTTGAGTGTTGGAAAATGTTGTATTCTTCACCGTAACATTTTGGACCCCTTCCTCTTTCAAATCCTTTGCTAAACTTCCAATGCTGCAGAGTTCACATTAAGCAACACAAACCGATATTAGTAAGTGAACAATAAACCATTGCTTCTATTTTAGTATACGTAACGATGGAATTCGATATATCGTACCTGATGCCATGACCGGGACCGCAAGTGACTCGTTCGATCCATAAATTCTTAGTGCCAGGTCCGATTGAGATGCAGTCGTCTCCGGTTTTAATGGAGCTGCTAAAGATTTCCACGTCTGTTGACAATTGGACATGGATGCCGTCGGTGTTGGGACTATTACCGGCGGCGATGATCTTAACTCCTTGGATGTGCACATTTCGGCAACGGTTGATCGCAATGTGAAACATTTGGCTATTTAAAGACGTTATTCCGTGGATCTTGATGTTGTTCGAGTTGGAAAAACGCAATGTCTGTTTTCGGACAAGACATTATTGTTTACAATGAATCATATATGAGAAGAAAATGCAGGGCTGCAGTATAAAAGAAATGAAAGAAAACACTACCGTGGCTCCGGAAGGACATGAGTTGGAGTTGGAAGCTTTGCAAGTCCAAAGAGATGGCCCTTTAGCATCGAACGCGCCGGCACCGGTGATGGAAACTCCGGTCACTCCTTGAAAGCTAATCCAATTTTCCGATTTTCCGAGCACTCCATAGTCCAAAGGAGCCACAATGGTGCCATCAATTCTTATAATGATCTGCGGACTTTTGCATTGGCCTTTAAAAGCCATAGCACCAACCAAGTACCGCCCTTTCGGCACATATATGAAGCTCGAGTTAGCCGAGCCACATGCCGCATCCCATGCCCTGAGGAAACCGTCGGTCGAATCCGTTACACCACTCGGTTTAGCCCCAAAGTTCAGAACATTAAAATTTGTCATTGCAGATGTCAAACTCGTATATGACATAACAAAGACAATCACAAGAATTCCATGAAAAAGACCTGAAAGCTTCATCGTTTTAAGCTGTGTTTGGAAGCAAAGAAAACTGTGAGAAAACGCAGAGAAAGTGGGATATTTATTTATACACGTTGAGATTGTAAATGGATAGTGAAGAGTACGGTCTTTATATTATTTTTTGCGTGGATAAATGTCAAAAGTGTAGGATTGAAGAAAGCTGCAATGGCGTTTAAAGGCAGCCATTTTCAGTGTTTTTTGTAATGAAATACAGCATTTGGAACTGTTTGCTTGGTTTTCGGTTCACCGGCGATATAGAATATGTTTTAAAATGGGATTTTGGGTTCATCTCCTGTGCGGCGCAGTCATATTGAATTGAATTGCATTCCAATTAAACCAATACAGATCTTGAAAATTATTCCAAGTTATGAACTTAAGATGCAAGAATCGTACCTTATTTTGAGATTATCAAGAAACTATTGCATTATTTTATTATTAGAGTTAATTGCACCACATGTCCCCAAACTATGATCCTCATTTTAAATTAGTCCTCAAACTTTTTAAATATTTCAATTTCATCCTCAAATTATCGTTTATACCACATCATATTTTACATAATACACATCAATGTTTCATGATAATTAACAGTTTTATAACGGCTTTATTAACATAAGATATGATGAGCATATACTGATAATTTAGGGATGAAATTAGAACACTCAAAAAGTTTGAGGATCAATTTAAAATGAGAGTCATAGTTTGAGCATGAAAATAGAGCATTCAAAAGTTTGTGGACCAATTTAGAATGAAGGTCATAATTTAAGGATAAAATTGAAACATTTAAAAATTTAAAGACTAATTTAGAATGAAGGTCTTAGTCTGGGGACACATGGTGCAATTATCTCTTATTATTATTGTTGTTAGTTTTTAGACACATGAACTGTATTTAATTTTAATTAAATATTTAACTTTTTAAATAATTTATTTTTAAAGTAATCAAAATAGTTATATCGTAAAAAATAACTTTTTGTTATGAATATTTATTTATGTGGATGTCTATCATGGTTAGAACTTTATCTAAGGAGATTGATTTACTTATTATCTCATTCAATTAGAGTTTAATGTAATATGTACTTCTTATGCCTATAAATAGATGACTTGATGAATGCATTGAAAACAAGTCTATTTTTTAGAATAATACAAATCTCCCTCTTTCTCTCATCTCTTTGTTCTTCCATTCTTGTTCTTTGTTCTTATAATCGTTCTTTGTTATTTTATTCACAACACGTTATCAGCACGAGTTTGCTCGAAAGATTTTGATGCTCTTCGTTCGAATCCCAAAGAAGTTACTGAAAAAGTATGATTCTACTTTGAACCTGAAGATATGTTTTTTTTCTCTTTATTTTTTAATTACTAACTACCAACATCTTATATTTTAATTTGGTCTTTATTTTTTGGTGATATATTTTGAAGGTTTAAGCGAGCTATGAATTTTGAAGCCGCTCATAAATACCAATTGAGATGTCAGGCTACACAAAATCTGATGCTCGTGGTTCAAGCTAATGAACGGCTTACCATTGGTTTGCTTTCTTTGACTTGCTTTTATTTTTCTAACTTAAAAAAGAAAAAAAACTCAGTTTTAGACAAAAAAAATTAATTAAAGCTATGGTGCGATTAGTTAAAATAAACATATATATTATTTATGAAGAAAATTTGTTTTTTGTCAATGAAGTCGTGAAACCTAGATTTTTAATATAAAAAAACATCTATCTTAAGGGTAAATTGTGGCCTTAGTTCTTCATAGTTTAGATCATTTTAATTTAATCATGATTGTTTTCTTTTCTATACCCTTAGACATTATGCTAACTTATGATAAACAAAAGAAATATATAAATGCATCATTGTTATGCCTAGTAACTGCCTATACAACTATGTTTAAAAAACAAAAACAAAAACAAAAAGAGAGTATTATGCCACAAATTCTCTAGTTTCTAATATATTCAGTTCAGTTCATATATATAGATCTAATTGTTATGGTTTCATATATGTTTAAGTTTGACACAATGGTTAAACTTGGAATTAAATATCAATATTTGTTTATCTTATTTTATTGATAAGAGTTTATATGTTTTGAGTTTTACATGATATGTTTAAACGGGTTGAAAAAAGTCATGGCTTCTCCGAAGATTAAATCTAAAGAGGTAAAGTTGCTAGATTCTGGAGAGAATTAACGGTTTTGCAATCCATATCGCAACTTCCTTCTCAATGTATTAAGTATTAATCTTTTTTTTAAATTATTAATAAGGGTTTTTCTTATAATATGTTTGTTCGATTATATTTGTTTCGTTCCCTAAAGTGAATGAAAGAGTTGTTATAAAATCTATATTTGCTTGAAAGCAATATTTCTTCTATGTCGAAAAACTCGACTATAGACTTCTCCCAAGTTCACGAAAATTCGTCTTGATCCAAAAGATTTTATGGGAGGCATTGCCTGAAGTGAATGCAAGCATGATGTTTATTCGATGCAATTATTGGATCTGTTTCATTCCCTGAAGTGAATGCAAACATGGTAAATCACTATTCAATTGGGAACATAACTTCGATATAATCTAAGTATATTGGCTGGACATCCCGTTCTGCGAGGCTATTGGTCTCAAAGGAGGTTTTTAAAGGACCTTGTTGACTGGTTTAACAACGTCGCGTACGAGGATTAAATTTTTGTTATCTGTGATGAGGATATGTTAATAAAAACATACTCCACTTTTCACGACAAATAATATTGTCCTCAGACACAATATCGTGAAAAAGGTTTCTAATGCTCATTGGCTCTACTCCATTCCCTGAACTGAATGTGAGATTATATTATAGAAAGAATAAAAGCCACATTAGAGGTTGTGGTCGTGATTGAAACCATGAATATAGACATGGGAAACATATCATTTTAAGGATACTTCTACCCACAGGTGAGGTTATAAGGATGATAAGAGTGATAAAGATCATTCTAGTGAAGTAAAATTATTTTTATTACCAATGTGATGTTATAAACCATTGGTCTCGTACTTGTCGTACGTTGAAAAATCAACAATTTATGGTGACGATTTATGCTTAACATAAGCATAATATATATTTTCCCATTTAAATGCAAGAGAATAATGTGAGTACTATATCTCAAAGTACTGAAAATATTGATGCTCTAGAAGAGCAATAAATTCTTGAGAGAAAACACACTATGAAAAGTGCAGAATTGCGAATATTGCAATAATTACCGCTAATGGTAATAATATTGTCACCACTAGAATTGAAAATTTTAAGAGAGCAAATCTGAGTTCGCAAAATATCCCTTTGGGAATTATAGGTAACATATCTTATCAATTAGCATTTGAAATAAGCCATTGTGGATATAAGTTATGGTAGCCAAAAAGTCAGTTGAAAGCTCTAGAAAAGCTATATATATTGCTACCAAAAGATAATTTCCATTGAAAGCTCTAAAAGAGCTAAATATATTCTTATTCAAAGGAATAATTTTGATGATCGTACTAGACATGTAAGAGTGAGATTGAATCACATGTTATGGTAAACCAGAAGTTTACGAAATTCAGAAATGTATATACACACTTGTATGTAGTTGGTATGATCAGTTAGACCATCCTGATCAATAATAATGTGAAAGCTATTGAGATTTACATGCACATATATTAAAAGAACATGAAGTTCTTATGATGCTTATTCTTAAAGGAATGGATTAAATTCCACTTATTAAAGAACATGAAGTTCTTATGATGCTTATTCTTAAAGGAATGGATTAAATTCCACTTATTAAAGAACATGAAGTTCTTGTGTTGCTTAAAGGAATTGATTAAATTCCACTTACTTAAAGAACTTGAAGTTCTTGTGTTGTTTGTTCTCAAAGGATATATATGATCCACTTACAAAAAAAATTAGAACTTGAAGTTCTTGTGCTGAAGTTGAGACTGCATGTCTTGCATATTTGAATGAAATATGGGTCCATATATCCACAAATGTGGAAAGTTTTATATGATTTTAGTAGATGCATCTATATTGTTTTATCAACTTACAACCAGAAGTTTGTGATATTGTTTCTAAAAGGATTCAGATTATGCAATTAGACTATTCGTTTTGCCAAAGCTTGAGGTTTATATTTTAGGCTATATCGGTTGTTACAAAGCCTATTGATTATGAAAAATACGGTTTAGCAAATTTTTAATTGGATGCCTTCTATTTAATGGCTAAACTGTGAGAACAAAAAATTTATTATTTATATGGTATTTTCATATAACAACACTTATACGCATCAAGCCAACAAGTTATAATAAACTCCCCATTATGATTTGACTTTTGATCAGAAATCATATTTTCCATTTTTGAATTTTTGAATGTGCGATATATAGTTGAATTGCTCCACCATAACGCACAAAATGGGCAAGTAAAAAGGGTTGAGAATATAAATTGAGTACGAGTCTCCTTTTATGTTTAAATTCTAAACATTAATTGGAGAATCATTTATTAGATGATTTTTCTCAACATTAGGGGAGAGAATAATCAGCTGGATAAAGAAGGAAATGAATTATTATTATCTAGATCCTCGAATATGAACTAAAAGTTCATAAGATAATTCATGTTATTTCATGTCAACTTCCAAACATATTTACTGACCCAATGAGAGTAATTAAGTCTCATATACCAGCTGAAATGCCATAAGTTTAAATTACATGTTAGAGCAAGTGGATGTAAATTATGCTTGAAGCATGATAGTTGAAATGGTTCCACTGATCAAAGTTCTCGTAAATGAAAAGTGTTATGAGATGGTCATATATTGGAGGCAGGTGCTCCTAAAGAGACCCAAGACATAACTAATAATAAAACTCTTGAAGAGTTTCAGGTACCTGAAATAAAGATTGAAATCTTGAGGAGATCTCGATGAGTTATGTCATTACGAGAATGGAACCAGAAAATTGGAAAGTTGTCGACAACGGTTTTACAAACAATTTTACATAAAATACTTCTATAGAAGTAAAGAAAGAAATCGAGGATCTTGTATAAAATCTATCCAGAAGTATAGATATTGAATTGGCCGATGTTGGAAGACGCTTTGAACTTCTAAAATAGTAGTATTTAGACCAGCAGTCCAAACACCTAAAGGTGTAATGCAAGTGAGGCACAAATAAGTAGTCGTAAATACGACTTGAACTATGATTTATGAAAAATTTTAATTACTTCATGGTGGATGCAATTACTTTGGCAGTTATGAAAATTTTTGCATGCGTCTAATTATTTGTGGATCCATATTTATCATTGAAGGATTTAAAATGCTAGAAGCATTTGGAAATTTCCGAGGAAATTTATTTAGACATGTCTTATGAATATTTTGGCGCATTTGGTATAATTGACACGCGTCGTATAGTGTCAAAAATAAGATTAAGGGGGAATAGGAATTCTAACACATTTCGTTCTGATTTAGACCAATAACCTGTAGAAAATAAAAGGGGGATTTTAGAGAAGTGATTTGAATAATAAAGAAAAATAATAAGAACGTAAAATAAATATTGAAAATGAATTATAGATTGAATTAGCCTCAAGCCACGCTTTGCCACGACATCTTCGATCACTGAAATTGATTTTTCTTCAACTTTCTTGTCGGTTACAGTCTACAAGGCCCAACCCTTGCAACTTACTTCTCTTGGGTAAATTCGACTCCCAGGGCAATCCTTGAAGTCAAGCTTTAGTGAATTAGCTACGGCAATCGATGCTAACTCAAATCTGAGTTAGTGCTGGAGAAGCCCGTGCTCGGATAATCGTCTCAACGAGAATTGTTTCCGATTTTGATTCCCCTTACTGGACCACCACTAAGTTTGTTCTTAGGGAGTTGAATTGGCTACAAGCTTTTCCTCGTCCCCAACGATGGATCTAAACCACTTCAACCTGATTCGCGCTCTCGGAATGAAATAATTGAGATGCCTAAAGATTAGGTTGATTGCCTAATCAATTTTACAGAGAATCTAAAAAAGAATTGTTGAAGGAATGAAGAACTCTTCTAATCTCACGAGTTTAGTCGGGTTTGGCGTTGCTTTTAGCTAAAGAGGATTTAGTTAAGCATGGTTGGTGAAGAAACCATACTTAATTAAATAATGAAAGAAATGGAAAAATGGAAATGGAGGAAAGTAGAGAATTATATTAAACTCAAGGTTGAAGAGAACAATGATAACTGGTGATCTAATTCACCCCCAAAGTGGGGTATTTATAGTAGCTGAAAACCCTAAAAAACTAAAATGATAAATCCCAAATTTAAATTAAATTACATAAGATAATTATCCCAAGTTTAAATTTTAAAATAAAAATCCGGATGATAAGCTATCTGATAAGCGGTTTGATAAGCTATCTGCGTTGCTGACGTCAGCTTCTAGAAGGTGCTGACGTGGCGCCCAGTCAGCATTCATGCCCATGAATCTGCCCACGACTCTAGTATTTTCTGCAGCATTCCAGCTTATTTCCAGCATCACGTAACCTGCATGAAAACAACATAAAGACAGCCCACTTAAGTCCTTCAAACTTATATCCAATCAAAATAAGGACTAAAAACATAACCAAAATAAATACTTATCAAATTCCCCCTCACTTATCCGATGCTTGTCCTCAAGTATCTCAAAATTAAACAAACCTAAGTTCAAGTTTTCATCCTTAATTTCACGAAGTCTCTAAGGTTTTGATATGATTAAGCATCTAAACCAAGTACCCTCACAAGGAATCGCTCATGTCACTCAAAGTGTTTAAGGGTAGAGAAAAAAATCACTCGAGCCAAAACTAATTAGAGCATTACCATATGCTCGTGGTTAAATCTAATCTCCACTACTAACATGAATATGATGCAAAAATCAAGAGGTCTTAAAGAAGGGTTGTAATGGGGCTAAGGTAAGGGTAGGATAAATGCTGAAAATAATGGTTTAAAATTCAAGACAAAAAATCATCCCAAAAACATATTCGAAACTTCTCTCTCTTTTTTTCCCTTTTTTTCTCATTCGAACTAAAACTGTTTTGCAGTGTATTTTTTTTCGATCTGCACTATTTTTTTCTGTTTATTTTTTCTGCAGACTCGAACAATTTCCTGCACCCTTTTTTTCTGCACTGCATATTCGAACAATTCTGCACAGTTTATTCGAATAGTTCTACACAGTTTATATTTTTTTTTCTGCACAGTTTTTTTTGCTGCTGGACTGCATTTATTCGAATCTGTTTTTTTAAGATGATTTTGTCTTGAAAAGGGGACAAAAATAATGGAATTAAAAAAAAGGATTAGGCTAAAATGTGGTGATTTTAAAGAAAAAGGCCAAGGCTAAAAAATTGTTTCACTAGGGGAAATTAATGAAAGGGTAGGCAATTTGTTTGGGAAGAGAAATGGTTAAAACCTAGTGTCTCTATCATATTTAAGCATTATATTCAATCAATGTAATCTCAAAAAGAATTTAAACACAAGTTCTAGAATGCAACTAATTAGCTAGGCACACTCAAAGAAACAAAGAGCAAATATAATGCATGCTCATTAGGCTCAAAAACTCACAAATTTGTCTTGTGTACTTAGGTAAGCATCATGTGAAGTAGGGAAAGAAATGTCATATAAAGGATTTTTAATCAAAAAAATTAATCATGCCAAATCTACCATGCAACCTATAATTTTCTAACAAGATAGATACAAAGCCATATGAAAACAGTGAGACAAGGCAAAACTAAGGATTAAACGAAGAATCTTAAATTAATAAAATCAAGAAATCAAGAGAACAACCAAAACGGATAAGCAAGATAAAAATTTGACAAGCATATCTCCCTCTCCTCACTTAAATCATTTTGCCTCAAAATGAACATAAAATAAAATACAAAAGAGAGAGGGCGAAAATACTCCCCGATTGCAAAAGAGCATGTTTCAGTAGTGGGCTTCGAGTCTGGTGTAGGGGCGGAGGCGAGCTTGCTCTCGAGTTCGGACCATGGTGGTGGTAATGGTGGACGATCGAGTGATGAAGGTTGAAGATGAAGTGATAATGGCAGCTGCTGAATAAAGAAAAAGTAAAGGGAAAATTATGTTAGTTTTTTTTGAAATAAAATGATTAATTTTTTTTTGCAAAAGGATAATTTTATTTTAAAAATTTAGATATAGTTGATAAAGATATATATATATATATATATATATATATATATATATATAGATTAATAATTTAAAAGATATATATATATATATATATTATTCAAAATTGAAAATAAATAATAATTTAAGATAATAAAGATAAACCACTAAGGGTTAAATTTAAAAATAAGATAATATATAAATATATATTTAACGTACGTAAATCTAAAAAAATAATATATAATAAAGGATATATAATAAATTTAAATTAGTAATAATAACTATATTTGTAACCCCCTTAGCCCGGCCTAGACGGTTGACCCAAACTACGAAGATTACACGGGGAAAACCAAAGTCAACTCGAAAGTCAACCTTGATTAACGACCTTTTTTTCTTTTTAATCTTGTCTAGATGCACGTTAACCCTAAGCGAACGCTTGAGAAACATATACGAATAAAGCACATCGATCAGATTCAAATAATGGACTTAATTGCATAATATACAAATGTTAGGGACTAAAAAGTAAATTCTGAAAATTATAAGGTCTTGAATAATTTATAAGTTACCAATATTGAATTAGTCATATTACATGCATCTTTGTCAAATTTCACCTAAATTGGACTTCTCCAACTCATACAATTGCAAATACAACTTTCGGGACTAAAACGTAAAACTTGCAAACCTCAACACCATTCAAATCAGTGCCCAACGGTCACCCGTTTCGAAACGGTGTTGACCGTTCCGAAACACGGGTTCGTTTCGAGACTAGTTCCGAAACAGGGCCTTCTAGTATCTAAATCGTTTCGGAACAGTCTCCAGCCGTTTCGAAACACGAAGGCCATTACAGGCCCCCGTTTCGAAACGCTAGTGCCTGTTCCGATACGGTTTGCCCAGAAGCTGTAGATTTTGCTGGTTTTTAATACATAAAACCACTCAAACACATCCTAATGACTTCCTAACCATGCCAACATGTCATCATACACATATAGAGCATGCTTGCAACTCCTAAACACATTCATGGCATCAAATATGGAACTTCACATGTCTATAGGCATGCATCCTAATATCCAAAAACCAAACAATCAACCAAACTCCAAATCAAGCATCAAAAGGCCAATTACAAATCCAAAACATCAAAAGCATCATGCCACAAACTAGGGAGTCCAAAACATCTCCAAAAACACATCTTAGGTTCTCATTGCCAAATTACCAAAACTAATAGTGTATGAAAACATCACCATACATGAGCTTAGTTTCCCTTGGACTCTTAGCTTCCTTGTTGCCCTCAAACACTTCAATTGTCTGCATTATTGGTACAAAAGAGAGAGCGTAAGCACAATTGCTTAGTGAGGCATGCTCTAAAGAAAACAACACAATAATGCATTTTAGAAAACACTTTCAACAAAGCTTCCTAAACACATGCTCAACTCTTTTCATGCAACCTTGCATACATAACAAGCATCTCATGCTTCAATATAATCAACACATCATATTGGCTTTCAAGTGATAATTCATAACCATTTGCAACTCAAAACACAATCGGATACGCGGATTACAAGCGTTGTCTCAAACGCTTCATACACACTACCGAACAACATAAGGTAGAGTTTATCAGTACAATCACAACCCCTCAACACCCGTGATGGAGTTTACCAGTACAATCACAACCCCTCCATATCACTCATCGGTAGTTGTATAATTCCACTAACGAGTGCAAGGGACACATAACACAAGATCCACACACGGACTTTTAACCACCGTTGTGATCTTACCTCACTCGTTAGGGGTACTTGGATGGAGTTTACGGTACAATCACAACCCGTCAATATCCAAGGCGACTTTATTCACGGTGCACCCAATCCTATAGCCGGCTAACTATATCCGATTCAAGTACTTTAAAACCATTACATCACTTGCCAATATACATCATTACCATCAACAATTCACTGTTTTAAAGCATTAAATCAAAGTCCTTTAACATCATGCATCACTATGCATCAAAACCATATTAACAATATGTCAAACCAAGGATCTCTTACCTTGAGCATCCTTCAATACATGGCTTTCAAAACCAGCATTAACATGCTAAAACATGCTTTCAAAATAAAATTTAAACATGCAAATTATAACCAATGCATCAACCACTTCATGGCTTATCCAAGAGAGAGTTCTTCCGGAAACTTACCCTTGAGCTTAGCTAAGTTGTTTAGACTTAAAATAAGCTCCCAAAACCTCCAAATAATCGTTTCAAAGCTGGAAACCCAACTCCACTCACCAATTACGTTTCGCTAGCTTGTCGAAACGCCAATCAAGCCTCCGGATCAACTCCAAAGGTGTCCGAAGATGCCTCCCCTATTTTAAACACATCAAAGCAGAGGATTAATGCATCATCATGCATTAAAATCTTCAGCCATCACACCTAAACTCGCTGCTCTAACCAAAACCAACATTTCGCCTACCAAACACAACCGAATTCACCTCCAAACCCTTCCTAAACTTAACCCAGCCAAGATCTATCACTTCTAACCGTTTCTAAACATCAATTAACATCCAAAATAAACCTAAACTCGTCCTTATACCTCCAGCTATAACAGAACACCAAGATCACCTAAAAAACCACCATTTTCATAAGCAAAAACTTAGGAAATACAACATATTCGGGATTATATTGATAAAACATCATTTCCACATCATTAGACATTCAAAATACATTTAAGATTCATCTCAAAACAGAGCCCAAGCAATCACAACGAAATTCTTCCAAATTTCTTCCAAATCTTGAGTTTTAAGCCAAAATCAAGTTTCTAACATTAAAACCATTTATAAAACTTAAACTAAGGATTGATAACTTGGGAATTTCAGTAAAGAACTGAGTACTTAGAGGAGAAGAACAATCTTACCTCTAAATGGTGATTTCTCCTTGATTTGAGCCAATTTCCTTGAAAATTCAATGAGGAAATCAAAAGGATTTGATGCAAGATTGATTAGGAATTAATTGATGATAGAAGTCTCATCAATTGAAGTGAAGATCAATGCAAAAGTTGCTGGAGAAAAGTGTTTGGATGATGGAATTTTGAGAGAAAAATAAATGAGAAAATTTTAGGAAAAGGTAGTTATGAAATTCAAAAAAGTGATTTCCCTTTTTCTTTTAATTAATTAAAACATTAATTGAATCACCTAAATTAAGGAAAATCTGGAGAAATCATTTTTGGGTAAATTAGCTCCTTAAATATTCAAAGTTTCAATCCTTACAAAACAGTCACCACTAAACTTTTCAAAAATCGCATTTTAGTCACTACACCAAAATGTAGTATTTCCAAACCTTATTTTGTAAAATTGATTTCACCATTCTCTTATATATATTAAAAGAGGATTTTTTAGATATTTTTCCATATTTTTAAAACATCCCGAACTAGGCTTTCCCTAAAACCTCCTTTTATATTCGAACCGAAAATCAAACCGGTCCAATTCAGACCCTAAACTTATAAGCCCAAAATGGGGGTGTTACAACTCTCCCCCCTTAAGAAATTTCGTCCTCGAAATTTACCTGGAGGAAAAAGGTACGGAAACTGCTTCATCATATCATCCTTTCTTTCCCACGTGGCTTCCTCAACACCACGATGCTTCCACAACACCTTAACCAACTCAATGGTCTTGCCTCGAAGAACTTTATTGTCCAAATCTAGAATTTCAATCGGCTCCTCATCATAGGTCAAGTCTGGATTCAACTCCATTTCCTCCACATGCATAACATGCGAAGGATCAGATCTATACCTCCGAAGCATAGAGACATGAAACACATCATGTATCTTTTCCAACTCTTGCAGCAACCTCAGCTTGTACGCAACGAGGACCCACACGTTCAATCACCTCGTATGGTCCAATGTACCTAGGGCTCAACTTACCCTTCCGGCCAAACCTCATCACCTTCTTCCAAGGCGAAACCTTCAAGAACATACGATCACCTACCACAAACTCAATCTCCTTACGCTTCAAATCCGCGTAAGACTTTTGTCTATCAGAAGCTGCCTTTAAACGCTCACAAATGAGCTTCACCTTCTCGGTGGTTCCTTTCAACAAAGCCGGTATCGAAACCAACTTCTGACATGTTTCGGCCCAGCAAAGAGGAGTTCTGCACTTCCTCCCGTACAAGGCTTCATAAGGTGCCATTTGTATGCTTGCCTGGTAGCTATTGTTATAAACAAACTCCACCAAAGGCAATTGCTTCTCCCAAGAACCTTGAAACTCAATCACACAACACCTCAACATATCTTCCAGCACTTGGATAACACGCTCAGACTGTCCATCCGACTGTGGATGATAAGAAGTACTGAAATTCATCCGCGTACCCAAAGCTTGATGCAAACACTCCAAAAAACGCGACGTAAACCACGGATCTCTGTCCGACACTATAGACTTTGGCACACCATGCAGTCACACAATCTCAACAATGTACAACTCTGCAAGCTTGTCCAAGGTATACGTAGTATGCACAAGTAAGAAATGCGTACACTTCGTAAGGCGATCCACAATCACCCACACCGAATTCTTCTTCGATGGCGACAAAGGCAAACCAGACACAAAGTCCATGGTAATCCTTTCCCACTTCCACTCAGAAATCCTCAATGGTTGCAACAACCCAGAAGGAAACTGATGTTCAGCCTTAACCCGCTGACAAACCATGCACTTACCCACGTACTCCGCAACATCTTTCTTCAAACCCACCCAATAGTACTCATCCTTAAGATCACGATACATCTTTGTACTATCAGGGTGCATAGCAAAAGGACTACTATGAGCTTCAGTCAGAATAGTATGCCTCAACTCAGCATCATTCGACACTACTATCCGACTCCCAAAACATAGAACCCCATCATCATTAAAACAGAAATCCGATGGTTTATCCTCAGCAATATCCTGAACATGAGGCACCAAAGAATCATCCAACAATTGCTTATCCTTTATCAACTGAACCAAAGATGGTTTCACTTGCAATTCAGCCACAAGTCCCCCATCTCGCGAAATGCTCAAGCTGGCAAACATAGCCCTCAACTCCACTGCCACCTTTCCACTCAAGGCATCCGCTACAACATTAGCTTTTCCCGGGTGGTACTCGATCATCAGATCGTAATCTTTAAGCAACTCCACCTAACATCGTTGCCTAATATTCAACTCTTTTTGAGACATCAAATACTTCAAACTTTTGTGATCCGTGTACACAGTACACTTCTCACCATATAGATAATGTCTCCAAATCTTCAAAGCAAAAACCTCCGCAGCTAACTCAATATCATGCGTAGGATAATTGCGCTCATGCACCTTCAACTGGCGCGATGAATAAGCCACCACCTTACCCTCTTGCATCAACACACACCCCAATCCAACATAGGATGCGTCGTTTTACACCACAAACTCTTTCCCTGATTCAGGTTGAACCAAGATAGGAGCTTGCGTCAAAGCTGCCTTAAGCTTCTCAAAAGCTTGTTGCCTTGCCTCTGTCCACTCATACTTGACATCCTTTTGCAACAACTTCGTCAAAGGTGCAGCAATCTTTGAAAATCCATCCACAAACCTCTGATAGTATCCTGCCAACCCAAGGAAACTACGGACTTCATGAACAGAATTAGGAGGCTTCCAATTCATCATCGCCTCAATCTTCTGAGGATCAACACGAATCCCCTCAGCAGAAACCACATGACCAAGAAAAACAACTTCCCTAAGCCAAAATTCACACTTGCTCAGCTTAGCATAAAGCTGATTCTCCAACAACGCCTGCAACACAATCCTCAAATGCCCCTCATGCCCCTCCTCAGTACGAGAGTACACAAGGATATCATCAATGAACACCACAACAAATTTGTCCAAGTATCCATGGAACACTCTATTCATCATGTCCATAAAAGCTGCAGGAGCATTCGTCAAGCCAAACGGCATCACAAGGAACTCATAATGCCCATACCTCGTTCTAAAGGATGTTTTTGGCACATCCACATCTTTCACCTTGAGCTGGTAATAACCTGACCTTAAGTCGATCTTAGAGAACACAACCGCTCCCCGGAACTGATAAAAAAGATCATCAATCCTTGGCAAAGGATACCAATTCTTGATAGTCAACTTGTTCAGCTGACGATAATCGATGCACATTCTCATAGTACCATCCTTCTTCTTCACAAACAAGACCGGTGCACCCCAAGGTGACATACTCGGCCGAATGAAACTACGATCAAGCAACTCCTGAAGTTGCGTCTTCAGCTCCTTCAACTCCTTAGGTGCCATTCGGTAAGGAGTAATGGACACTGGAGTTGTGTTTTCATACAACTCAATCCCAAACTCCACCTCTCGACTAGGAGGCAATCCAGGTAACTCCTCCGGAAACACTCCAGGAAACTCTCGCATAGTCCTGATATCTTGAACTCACAACTCCTTAGAGCTAGGATTCATCACAAAGGTCAGATAAGCCTCACAACCTTGTCTCAGCATACGACCTGCTTCCAACGAAGAGACCACATTGGCAAGAAACTTCATATTCTCACCAACCACCACTACCTCGTAATCATCCGCAAGTTTCAACGAAACTCGTTTGTTCTCAAAATCCACCA